>JANHGO010000041.1:9480114-9511123 GCA_024606505.1 Aquila spilogaster | reverse complement strand
TTCAAAACCATTGAATTTACACTCTGAGCAAATATTATCAGTCTATGACCACAAATGCTAAATTCATCCACAAGAGAATAAATGTCTGCTGTATTGTAACATGTATTGCTGACTTCACTAACTTTAGCTTCCTGCTGAGTTCTGAAGGAAAGTCTGAAAAGTGTTCCTTTATAGCTGTAAGGCGATTCTACAGTCAGCGGTAGCTGGCAACCAAAAACTCCTATAAATGGCTTAAACTGATTGGGAAATTTTCGCAGCCTCTTCTGTTGTTTACTCCAGTTAATTTTGATCCCAGGATTAGATTTATCTCTAATATGCTTACTGATATGGTTTACATTTGGATCAAACATAATCATGAATTCCCGGCTCAAAATAATTGGAACATCAGTGATATGATAAACAGAATTGAAGCCTAGTCCAAACTTTCCTACTTTGTCAACTTCACTCCTTTTTAAAGACTCTCCTAATCGAGTTATATTTAGAAAATCAGAGTCAGAAAATTCAGAGTTGTTGAATGACCACAAAGCTGGACCATGACATGCTGCCATTCCTGGATCCAGAAGATTTTCTCTTATATCCATATTTCTCCTCATGTCAATCAGGAAATTACATTCTGTGGCATTAGCATCATCAGCATTTTGAAGAAGTTCTTTAAAGATGTCTGAAATTGAAGGGTACTCTTCCAGAATGTTTTTAATTCTTACAGTCAGAGGCTCTCTTTGCCCAGATTGCTCAAACCCCATATTTTCTGGATTAATCAATCTTGTGCTAAGACAAGGAACATTCAGCCACTCAGCAGTTTTCATTGGTATGTCTTCATGCACCAAAATTATTGGTTCAACAGAATCTTCAAGCAAGTCATTTAAGTCATCAACTTTGATGTCACAGTAACAGCACTCATGAATTGGCCTCATTGCAAGTTTATAAGGAAGTTTGCCACTGTATAGTGGCATGGGTGTATGAAGACTTGCAGGTATCTGATTACTGTACAGCCATCTTATAATGCTCAACATGATGTGAAGATTTTGTTTACTCTCCTGTTCTGAGAGAGACTGCTCACTTTTTAGATATATTTTCTGAATGACCATAGAAACATGGTCTGGTGTTAACTGCTCGATTGAACCACAACATTTAAACAACTGGTGAAATTTTGCCATAGTTTTTGGCACATAATGCAGATAAGGCTGGAGGTCAAGATCAGGTACTGTTTTTATTACTGCTTGTGTGAGGGAACAAAATGTTTTACCTGTCCAAACCCAGGGAAATTTTAAGGCTTTAAAAGCTTCTTTGCCTTCTTCTAAATGATCATGCATAAACCCATAAATTTCAAGCAAGATATGCTGAAACTGATAATAGTCCTCATCACTGAAAGTTTTAGAACTGTGCCAATCAACCACCACCTTGAAATGTTTTAAGACTGCTTTTATGCTAGGTTTTGTGGAGATGCCAAGTGCTTTTTCTATATCTACCTGCACATTTTCCACAAGAGGAACTGAGGATCCAACTAAAATTGCATGAGATATATCACACATTTCTGGTGGTAAACACAGATTGCAATGATCTCCTTTCCAAACTAAGGATCCTGGATAATTTGGAGGCCTTTCCTTACATGCAGGAATCCATTTTATTTTTTTCAGGGCAGTTTTTGTTTCAGATGACTGAAGCAGCATATGATTTTTGTTCAAAATCATCAAGAGAGTTCTAGCTTTCCTTAACAGTAAATCATGATTGGTGTTAGAGTTAGCATGCAAACTTTCAATTTTGTTTGCTACTTTCATAATATCACTTTCCTCAAGATTGGCTTCACTTTTTAAGCCTATTTGTCTCAGAGAATGAAGAATATCTGAAGATGTAAAAATAGCAGGAGGGAAGGAAATTTCCTCCTCAGCATAAAACAAGTTTTGCAGCAGTTCCACCTCAGGATCAAAGAGTTCATTTGCTGTCATTATCTTTTCCTCTGAAATTCTAATAAACTTCAATGTTGCCAGCCAATCTATCACATCTATATTCTCATTTTTCAGAAACGTCAGATTTTCAAGAACCCATTGCATTATCTGTGTAGTTTCATCATATGAATAAAAATAACTTCTTATATCTTGTATAATAAACTTCAAGCAATCTGTGCTCTTTAGCTGTTCTATTTTTAGCAGGTTCGCTAAGCGAATAGTAGCTTCATCACTGCTGTCAATTATTGGAACAGAAAATCTTAGACCAGGTGGAATTTTGGCAGTGTGGTGTAATACCTTACTACCATTTAGCCCAGCGTAAACAGGAACACCTTCGTCAGATGATTTTTCCATTTTTTTAAATATCAGCAATTCCTGAATAATTCTTCTTTCTTTTTCACTTACATCATTCAAACTAGCTAGGAATGCCCTAAGAGCATCCTTATGTGTTGACGGTAATGACAAAACTTGATTGCATAGTTTCTGTAGGGACGCTTTTTCCATTATTTGTAAAACAGCACTTGGTAATGGCGGATGCACGTATTTTTTTATAAGTGGATGTTGGATTGAAATGTCCAGCTTCTTAAGCACAACTCCACCAACTTTCTCAATAATATCAGCTATGTAATCCGGGAGTTGAGTCTCAGATTCATCTTCCAGAATGATAGGTGACGGATTCCTAAATCTAACCAGTTCTACTGATGTTTGGTTTTCTTCCAGCAGAGTCTTAGGGATAAGTGGCATGTCATCAAAAGCACTCAAGTCATCGGAAAAATGCATATAGAGGTTCTTCCAGACCATCTTAAGCCAAGAAATCGATGGGTGATTTTTGTCTTCCAAACCTGGATACCACTGTACAACCATGTCTCTGCCAGGCCACACACTATTCATAACTTCTTTAACTAGCCGGGTAAACCTTTCTGGGTTCAGGAGCTGAAGCTGAGTGCATGGCCTTCCTGAAATTACAGTAAAAGGGCAATGCCATGAGAATCAGAGCAGAGTTACATAACAAAGTGCTTTTGGAAGTTAGAAACAAAACTTCTCGTTTGGGGAAAATTGCTAAATAGAACTGCAGATACCAGCTACTCTTGTTTTTAGGAGTTAATTCAAAGCAAACACATTCCATATTAGTATAAAAATAAAAACAAATTGAAAATTTTATTAATAAGTTACTGCACTTGTTAGTTTCATACAAAAGCCTTCAGGCATACAAAGCAACCATGGATTTACTATCGAAGTAGAAATTTAAATGTATTTTCCTGCGTAGCTGATTCTTTACACTACTTACTTGCCTAGTGGTAAGTAAGAACTTAATCCATTATTTTTCTTACTATACTTGCGAAGATTCCAGTAGTTTTTAAAAATTATTAAATATAGCAAATCAGATGCTCTTATGCTAAAAACTGACAAGCAAAACTCAGTTGCACAAGGAGTGCTGAAAGTAAGTTTAGATGTATATGCTTTTATTCTTACTCTCAATGCCTTAAATAAATGAAATGAATGTTAACACTTATGTCTCAATTATCATTAAGACAACCTATAATTAAAAAACTAAATAATGTCTGTGGCTAAGAACAGAATACAAAAATACCAATGCCTCCCAATGACACCAACAGAACAACAGAAATGGAATCAAGACATCTGAGTTTCAGATCTTTCTTTCTTCTAAATAGCACAGCTGTTTACAAGGAGATAGGTAGTAAGATCTTAAAAAAAAAAAAAAAAGTTTATTTTCACCTCAGCATTTCAAAGACCTATGTATTCTATTAGTTGTGCTATGAAAACAAACTGTATTTAGAACAGTTTTCATTTTTATCTTTAGAAGCTATCTTCTGGCAGATTGTTTGGCAGGTTTTGTTTAGAAAAAAGCTAGGAGTAATGAGAATAGCTAATCACCAAATTCACACAAAGATCAAGCTTCAATCCAAACCAGTACATCTTCAGTTAATAACCATACCTGAAAATCCCCAGAGAAGCTGTTGGGCTAAAATATAATCAAATTCATTTAGAAAACATCTAGTCAATTACATATTAACTTACAGAATAGAAAATATAGAAACACACTAACTATAAAAATACAGTACATAACTTGAGAGAGAAAAGAAAATAAGATCTGGTTATTTTTGTGTAACACAGAAAAAAACACATAACCCATCTTTCCAAAGAAATTGTGCAAAAATTTGTCTATTCTGCAATTGTATTGTGAATCTCCCTGATATAGATTCTAGTTATACAAGTAAAATTCTTGAGAGGTAAGATCTTAAAACCTGTACTGTAGGAATGCCTTACAACTACGAAAAATCCTAGCATGACACATAATTTAGGAGGAGGTGGAATGAAAAGTAGGCCACAAAAGCTCACAAAAAGTCACCTGAAAATTGTCAGGTATTTTAGATTTAGAAGATTATGTTTCTACATAAATACAACAAGTAAGTTCTTCTATTCAATGAGAGGCATATTACCAACCAATAACAAGTCCCTGGAAGAATGCAGGTCAAAGAAGCAGTTACAGGAAGAAAACAGTAGAAGGGCAGGCCCCAAACGCAATCAAAATCTTTCTAGAAATTAGATTCACAGATTGACCCAGAAAGTGAAGGAACGTCCTAGAAGAACTCTCAAAGTGACTGATTTATGAATACACAGGTTGGATTTTATTTCTTTCATTTTAATCCCTGCTTTCTGTTTAGAAAGTATTTAGGCTTACAATTTCCAAAACCTGGTTTTAGGTGATTTTTGCTTTTTGTTGTTTTTTATTTAAGCACAGTTTTGAACTGTCTTGTGATAATCACTTGGAAGAAGCAGTCTAGAACAATTCACCTCAAAAGCCAATTTAAGGTCTCATCATGAGGAACTGACATTTTTCAAAGCTAACACTCCTGTTGTCCATACGATTTGTCATCCATCTATGTCACTGTGGCTGTCTTGATCAGTTTAAATAAGAATTCTGATAAAATGAATAATTTAAAGAGAGAGACAAGAAACTTTTTCTTAAAGGCACATTTTCTACACATCGAAGAATAAAATAACTCACCATATATATAATGGTTAAAAATAAGTTGAAGCGTGACTTGTGTGGAAAAAGTAAAAACAAAGGTTTTGGAGACAGACTTCAAATTTACCTATCAAATGCATAATGAGATGCAAGTGCAGAACAGTAAATTAAACTGACACTGACTAGAAAAGAGACAAAAATTAACAATGAAAGCAATCAAACACAGAAGCATCATATCTACAAAAGCAGCAAGTTTTCTGTAAACAAACTATTTGAATAAAGATCAAAAGTATTTAGGTAGGTCCACTTTCACATAACCAAACATTACAAATTAAGACTCAGGAAGTACTTAATGAAATGATATGGTCTACGGCATGCATTCAGCCAGATGATTAAGATGGTTTCATCTGTTTGGTTTTTTGTAGATGCATCTTTAAAATGCATGGATTTGATCACTTGCAGTTGTGAAATAAGAGATGATCCATAACATTAATATATATATATATATATATATATATGACATGGCTATTGCATATAATGATAACGTAAGACGTGTAATATAGAACTGAGACCATGTTGAGAGGAAGAATACTATATGTACAAAATTTGCATTGAGATACCTCCTATTTTACTGTAGACTTTCATTATTCTTTAGATCTTCCCTTTTTGTTCATTCGTAATTTTCATTTATGCCATTTACAATTCAGTCTACAGTTTTTTGTTTTGTTCTTTTTGAGATGATCAACTTACTAATGTGAACTCAATTTCAAAGAAGACTCAAGTTTAGAACTAGTCTGCTCAACAACTGGCGATCTATTTCATCGAAGGAGTTTACAAGACATTACCTCTGCTTTTGGCAGCTTCTTTCAAAGCAGCTAGAACCTCAGGCTTCAGGTCATCAGAAAGTAACCTCCCTTCAAGGCCAGGAAAGAGTGATCTAACATAACATTTAAAAAATAAATAAATAAAAGTTTTCAGCAAAGCATCTCATTCATACATGCTCCAATACAGAAATTACCAGCATGGTAATCATCATGGTAATAGTTGCATGCAAAATAGTCACTTGTATATTGGGCTGTAAAAGGATATTTTCCTATAAAAAAGGAAATAAGAATTTAGGAAAGGGAGCAGTAATAAACTACATTTTCCAACTATTCTTTTACAGTAGGTATAAGAAAATCTTCTCTTGATAGAAAAAAAATAGTATAACATTATTTTCATCTATTTGTATTCTAAAGAAAGAAAAAAAAAAGTAAAATGGCATCTTTTATGTCTCTTAAAGATTATCAGACGGAAGAAAAAAAAAACACCATGTAATTCCAGGACTTCACAAATATCCATGTATTCAGACACTGGTCTGTGTGCATACATCAGTTAAGACTACTGTAACCAGAAGCACTCCAGAAGAGGCCTCACTGGGACAGAGCAGAGGGGAAGATCACCTCCCTCTACCTGCTGGCCATGCTCTTTTTAATGTACCCCAGGATACCATTGGCCATCTTGGCCACCAGGGCATGTTGTTGTCTTATGATCAGCCTGTTGTTCACCAGGACACTCAGGTCCTTCTTCACAAAGTTCCTTACTAGCGTACCAGCCCTTAATCTGTACTGATGCATGCAGTTATTCCTTCCTAGTGTACAACTCTACACTTGCCCCTGTTGAAATTCATAAGGTTCTTCTCCACAAAACTCTCCAGCCTGCCCAGGTTGCCCTGAAAGGCAGCACAACCTTCTGATCCGTCAGCTACTCCTCCCAGCTTTGTATCATCTAGCAGACTTGCTGAGGGTGCATTCTATCCCTTTATCCAGGTCATTAATGAAGATGTTGAACAACACCACACCCAGCACCAACCCCTGGGGAACACCACTAACTACAGGCCTCCAACTAGACTATGCACTGCTGATTACAGCCCTCTGAGCTCTGCCAGTCAGCCAGTTCTCAGTCCACCTCTCTGTCCACTCATCTGCCCTACACCTCCTCAACAAGGATCTGAAAATTACTGAAATGAAGGAAAAGAAGGGGTGGTTCCGTACACACATATGGGAGACAAGGAGGAATAGCTACAGGTTTTTTTTTTTTAAAAAAAAAAAGCCTAAAGCTATCTTATCTCATACTTTAATAAAGCCTTTTAATTTAATGTACTTCCTAATTTGATGCATATTCTGTGGCATTTTGTTAAAGCCTAGATCACATGATTCTTTACAAAGTTATAAAAGCAAGCAGCTTTCAAACTTTTCAAATGAGACATATGCATACATTTACATTTATCCAGAAAATTGAGTTATGTTTATGCAAT
Organism: Aquila spilogaster; assembly: GCA_024606505.1. Taxonomy (NCBI): domain Eukaryota; kingdom Metazoa; phylum Chordata; class Aves; order Accipitriformes; family Accipitridae; genus Aquila; species Aquila spilogaster. The sequence continues at coordinate 9,503,889 of JANHGO010000041.1, read as the reverse complement.
ATTTCATTACATTATAGGCTGCTGCATATCATATTATTTGCTGACGAGCAAATAAGCTGAAGCTCTTTAGCATTTAAACTAAAAAGCAATTTTTAATTTTTAAAAAAGCAATTTTTAAAATACTAAGTATACCTGGGAAAATCTTCTGAGGTTATGTAAACGATATCCTGCTCTGACACAGATGAGGAAAAAGGAATAAAGTTTCCATTCTGTAGTGGCAAAAGCTCCAATCCAATGAGTTCACTGTACACTCCATCAGAAAGCACAAATTGAAGGAGGTGAAGCTTTTCTTCAGCAGGTCCACTGTGTCCAGATTTCCTTAGTACTTGCCGTACAACTGCAGGAGTCACTTTTTTCACAGCTTTAACAGTACAAGTAGTAAAATGCACTGCACTAGCAATATTTGCTGGTACCTTGGCAATCTGCTTCCCTGAATTCTGGAGGTAGTTGAGAACAGACTGTGTGTATTCCAAACTCTCATCCATTTCAGAAAAGTACACCTGTTCCACTTTCATCCACTGATTACTCACTGAGTAAATAACTGTATGCTGAAGCAGCTCTTTAAAGAGAGGTACTACAATTGGTTTCCAGGGTACCCTGATTTTGTTCTCATCAGGCCATAAACCATAAATTCTTTCAGCTGACAATGGAAAATCTGAGTTCTCCTCAGTCTCCATTCGTTTGATAGCTTCCAATATAAGGGTGCTATATGCCTTTGGCACAATATTCACCACAAGAAGATCATTCCACAAAGCTGCTGGATCTCTCCATTGATCCAGCTCTCGCCATTTGATACTCCTTCTGTTGTCTGTGAGACCAAAGAAACCACTAACATGAACTGGCAGGCCAGTTTTGCTTTCTTCACCTGGAGGCAAAGGCAAAAAACAAAATGCTCTCCCTGAGAAGTCTGCTACAGCTCCTTTATCCTTCTCGTTGTATGATAAAGGCATGGCTATTCCAATAGTAGGAACAAATTTCAAGTCATCTGCTAAGCAATCCAGTTCAGTACACATTCCTCGGCCACCTACACAATTACATACTAACCAAGACGTTTTCTGTGCATCCTTAACACTCTCATCTTCTAGAGCAATATTTACATGGTATGTCACACAAGTTATGCTATTGCTTGGAACTCCCTTACAATACTGATTTATTGCTGTTCCTAAGATTTTGATAGAATTGGGTCTTTCATGTTTCAAGGCTTTGTTCTCACTAGCGGTCACTCTAAAAATCAGCTTCTCTGTCCCATCAGCCTCCCTAACATGCAATGAAACATCCTGAACACTCTTTAGGAAGAGCAATACTGTGTCAGCATCTGCTCTGAAGGATTCAAACAGTTCCAAAACCTTCTGTTTGTCATAAACATTGCTGCTCAACTGGGACGGCTGTAATCGAAGTGGGAAGCGAAAAAAAGTACCAGGAAAGTTTCCATTCTTAAAAGTTTCTTTAGTGCTGCCAAACACACCAATGAATGGTGCAAACTGGTCTGTAAGTTCATTGATTTCCTTGCTATCTTCTTTGAGATTCCAACACTGGCCTGATTCATGAGGTCCAAAGAGGGTTTGATGGGGATCCAGCATTCCAATTTGGTCACCGCTGAAAATACTAGGAACATCTGCATTAATAAAAATCAAAATAGGTTAATAACCCTAAAATAGCATTTTGAAATACAGTTTTACAGAAAGAATTTAATAAGGGCAAGAAACACCAGTATTCTAAAACAAAGATGAACCTAACAAAATTCTGATAACACATAATTCAGTATTTACTGACAGAAAGAAAGAACCACATCCCTGTTCTGCAATATATAGTCATAAAACTTTTAGATTTTAGCAAACAGAGAACAAGATAAGGTGGAGTTGTTTTCAACTGTATACTTTGATCTTTAAAATACTTTAAGAAAATTTACTTTTCTAAAAAGGTATCCTATTACATTCATACTTGGTAGATCTTGAAGGCTGGCATATTTAAAAGCATAGCATCCCAAAGTTATCAAACCACTGAAAGTATTAACTTTAACTAAGATTTTATGCATTCTGTACTAAGAAAATATGATGAGAAAACACCCTGTGCCTTACTAATTCCCTTCACAGGCAGCACAAGTTCAATATGTTATTTCAGCAAAATGTTATCTTTATCCTGTAGTATTGTAACTACCACGAAGACTGCAGGTGCTATTTATATCTACTTTTTTTACTACACTTTAGTAAAACATTCCATAAGAATAATGGATTTTCATACTTGATTTCCCCAGTTAGTGAACTTATTTTTATTTTTGTCAGGGTTTTGTGTGACGTGGATGTTTTTGGAAAATCTTTCTCAACTGTAAATGTGTATAAATCTCTCTATTATAGTGTACCCTTTTTAGCATGAAATAAACATCACTGCTTATTACATAAAGAACTTGCATGAAAGTTTTGGTCTAGTGACCAATTTAGGTTAGATCTTCTGCTCATATGTCCGCCCTACATTACAGCCTTCTATAATGTGAACTGCAGCACATAACTGAAATAATGATGTAGAGGAATGTTCGTTTCAATATAAGGTACTAAGTACACAATAATGTTAGTAGAAGAAGCAAATCTTCAAATCTTCAAAATAAAAATACACCTTCGTAGGGTTTTAGAAAAACATTAGTACTCTTTAGAGAAACTTAGCTAAGGACCTAACTTAAAACATACTATACAGACAGTATTACATCCTTAATGAACAGACAATTAAAAAAAAATTAAATGAAAACATCTACAGAATGTACCTGTTATATGATAAACTGAATTAAAGCCAATTCCAAATCTTCCAACTTTCAGGGGGTCATCTTTCTTCCTGCTTCTAGCAATTTCCTGTATACCGTGCCAGTCCTCAGGCGTGAAAACTGCATCATTGTATGCATAAAATGCTGGCCCTAAAATAAATAGGCAAGCATCAAAAAGATGACAGAAGAAAACTATTTATTCACTGCTGAAAATTTCTAGAGAATTAATTTACAAAACTGAGAAAGCATTTCTTTGAAGTATGTATCCACAAATTTAATGGGGGAGCAATGACTCAAGCTGACATCAGATTACTCTTGGTGATGAAAGGGAGGTACAAGTAGAGGAGTAGCAAAAACAGAAGCAAAAAGTTAAGAGTTACCACTGTGTACGGTACTATTTCCCAAGGAAATAAACCTAGAGATAGACACATATCTCTGGGACAAGTGACTTAGAATAAAGTAGAACACGAAGACTTTGTTAAACAGAATAATTGGAAGCACTTGGAAAACTGCAATTGACAGCCTGCAAAAAGATAGTATGGCCTTGAAAACTAAAAAATTTGCTTTGGAAAAGAATTATCAACATTAGAACTTCAACAAAAGATCTAGCAAGGTTGAAGCAGTAATGGAGTCATCGCTATGTAGTCAACTCCACACAGGGAAAAAAAAAAATCATAGAAGTACATACACACTGAAGAATGGACAAAATTCATAAAAAGTGTATTTACCCTGATATTGCGCCATGTCTTTGGACCACAGAGTTTCTGTTCCATATTGAGTTTCATCATATAAAAACCTAACCTCTGTGGCACCAGCATCTTCTGCATTCTGAATCAGTTCCTGACAACAAGAATTAAAAAAAAAAAAGATAAGGTGCAGTGCAGTAATCGTATGCACACTGTAGCATGGCTTTCCAACTTAAGCAGTAGGAAGTAACTGTAATATTCTCAAGTATAATTGTTGTCATACCTTTCAACCAAAAGTATTTTGTCCAGCCTACCTGAATGAAAACAGACAATATAAAAGGAACATTCAGACAAATACTATAATCATGATTTGAATTTGGAACTCAAATATCACACACAGCCAGCATTTATACAGTTCAGAAGTAAACTACTAAACTGTTACTCTAAGAATCATATTATTCCAAATCATAATTATACAAGTCTCAAAAGAATGCAAGATGGCAGAAGATTGAAAAAAAAAAAAAAAAGAGAAAAAAAATCAAAGTTTATTGCTAAGACCACACAACTGTGAGACAGATATCAGGTAAAATGTTGTAAAGGGGTAATACACAGCGTTCTTCTTTGCATTAGCTAAATTCAATTTAAGTCAACATTTTCCAGCAAAGAGGTGCAAGACATTTCCGATCAGTATCTCTATAAACAATGAATCGACAGAGGTCACCTGTCAAAGCCCACTGAGTAGAAAGAGGCTTATAGTAAGATTGAATATTTGCTAAATAGTATTAGTAGCAGTGAGAGCCATGGAAAAATCTAATAACGAAAATGTCAATAAAGTAGTTTACTATACTAATTATAAACTATGTTGACAAAATATGTCCATCTAGTATCATTTACCGTAGACTCATAAGAATAATTAAGGACTTCACAAAAAACTCTATTTGTACTGGATCACCAGTGTGTGTCAGTGCTCCAAAAATGCACCACATAAGCGCCCATGTGTGTAGAGGTACGTGTAATTAAGTTTCACATAAGGAGGTATCTCATGTGAATTGAAAAGCTATGTACATAGGTACATCACATCAAAACATAACATACAATATAAATTTTCTTCCATCATTCACAACAATAAAAGAGTTGCTAGCAAGATGAATGTTCAGGTTGGATTCTAATATATTGTTGGCAGTGATGAACAGTAATAAATGAGTAGTAAACTCACTGATATCTAGTATAGAGTTTTAAAGTGACAAGCCCTCAATTTTTCCATTTACAACAATATAGTCAATCCATAAGGTACATAACAAAATTAACCAAAATTATTTATTTATATTCTCAGTTCTACATCATTTAAAATCAAGTCAAGATAGCAAGAAAAGCACCCAGTTCAGCATATGCTTTAAACAGAATCTCTACATGTAGTACTTAACTAAAAATAATAATAATAATAAATTCTTCTAAAAGAATTAACGCAATCATGCAAGAAGATGCAGAAAAATAGCCAAAGTCTCTAGAAACATGAAATAAGTAGGGAAACCACCTGATAGCCAAGGACTTGCATTCATTCTGCGGCACACTCTGGATCTGCTACATTTGACTTTAACAGCAATGTATTTGAAGAATATTAACATTGAAATCAAATTTAACAGACCAGCAAAATTCCTAGTAATAAGCCCTTCTTAACAGTCAGTTAACTCTGAACTGCAAAAACATGAAAAGATGAACATTTATAACATTAGAGCTACCTGTCTGATTTCTAATGATATTATCCCTTTTTTTTTCATGCTGGAATGAGAAACTGAGCTTCACTTTTTAAGAAATTATGAACCCTTCATGATGAAAATGCATCTTACAGATTCAACTAGCATTCGGGAATACACAGTAAAATCGGTAGGTGTCTGTTCAGAGGATGGGTACTACCAGAAAATATATCCGTGATGCAAGCTGCCAAAACAACTGAAGACACCTATAACTTAAGTATCCATATTAAAAATAGCCAACTAATAGTTCCATGGTTGCAAAGAAAATCTTGCAAGACAACAGGGTTTGTCATCTTCTGTCACTCATTTTATTGGTATGTTTTCTATGAATAGACAGATACACATCTGCACCAAATCCCATCCTACTCAGAACCTAGAACTCCCACATACTAGGGAAATGAATTCCCTACCATCCATGCCATGAGACATTCTGGACAAGAAGTACAATATTCAAATATGAAATAATCACATGAAATGCCCTTCAAAGGCAAAACTGACACTTCAACATGTTAACACAGAAAGCTATGATAAATTAGACAAGTCATCTTTTCCCTTGCTAAACTTACTGAAACTGGAGTGAACTGTTTAGTACTATCTGTGTTCTGAGATGTCTAGAGTAAAGTGAGGTAAAGCCCATCCTACCAGTTCCCCATCTTATTAACTGAAAAATTTTATCTCTTAGGTGAATGCTGTGATTTTCAGCCTTTGGTTTGAACATGTAATACTCAGCATTCAAACACAGAGCACTGCAACATAATGAGCCCTAGAGCTGGCGTACTTAGAAGCCTCCTAGACAAATTATAAAGCAATATAATGAACACTGACTTCAGTTTAGAAGAAAAACTGACATTAATTTGTTATGATAACCTATTTTCATAATAAAAATATTTTTATGCTCATAGAAAACCAGTGGGTTCACTATTTTCGTTGCTCCAAAACAGTCTCCCAAAAGTCACTCAAAGACGTCTCTTATAAGTGTACTTATTCTAATTACGAGACTGTGATACCATTGTAGTTCATTGAGGAAAAACATATTTATTTAATATGAAATTCCATACCAAAATTTAATATTAGATTCTCAGGCTTATCCCAATCTTATACTAAGTTCCACAGAACTGCATATACTATTATGTATTTTTTTCATAGTTCACAGCAGAAATGAACAAACAGCAAGCAAAATAAACATTTTAGACAGCTCACTCACATACAATTAAATCAAAGATTTCATGACGTAAACTAATATCTATGTTTTATCTCCTTTTTATTAATTATAATGCCACTGGTGACAAGCAAACTCAAAGACTATGTTAAAAAAAAAATCACAACCCACTTTGCTTTGTACACAGAAATAGAAATATTTATCTACTGTACTAGAATGATTATCTGATGAAGTCAGATTTCGGTACTTCAAATCTTCCATAAACATTTGCTGGAAAACATTAAACTGATGTGCATTAAACTATGTGCATGTCATGCACATTAATTTCTTCTAAAAATACCATTTATTGTATACCTTAAGAATCTGTCCTCCTTCTGGGTATCTTCTTAAAATATCCTTAAGAAAATCAACAAGTGGTGGAGTTGTTTGTCCAAAACGACCTAAAAACAGACATACACACACACAAAAAAAAAATCAATGTACTATTCTACTATGCATTTACTTTCAGATTTAAGAAAAAATATCAAACAATTACTTCAAATTTTGTTTTACGTTAACTTACAACCTGATATTATAACACCTTAAAAAACAAATGTGGTCAATGTTAATGTTAGTATGAGGTTTCATATCTGGGTGAAACAAACCTGATAGCTAAGGCTTTGGATCATTTAAATCCCAATTACCAACTACTGAAAGTTCAAATACAGCAACTTCTAAAGGACAACTATTTTTTAGGTTGTAGGACAGCATTCTAGGGTTCTAAACACTTTACAGACAGAGATGATCCTTACTGACATGTACTCATGTGGCATACTCTGTCTCTACTGTAAACTTCCTGTTCTAGCATACTGTGGTGCTGGCCTGGTGTTAGCATTGGTGCTACCTGCGCTTAGAGCAGGAGGGAAAGTCTCATAAAGCTACTACCATAAGTTTTGAAGTTCTGGTGAATAAGCACTCCACTAACTCCAAGGTTAGCCTCTGCTCTAAGAGAAATAAACTACTGAACAAAAGAATGAAAGGATCAAAAGTTCTTCAGTTCAACCTCCAGTCTAAAGAGCAATTCCCTAAAACCAAACTTGAGATTAACAGTAGATGTAACTCCCGCAAGGAAAACTGGCTCTACTAATGTCTTCACCTATCACTTCCCTTCAAAATTCACAATGTAATGATTATTTCTCTCTCTCTTCTGCATATATTTATCAAATATACATATGCAAACACACATTACATATACTATGGGAAAAAAACATGAAAAAAACAAATAAAAAAAAAAACACCACAGCATCCTCATCAATGTGGAAAAAAGTGATGGCTATGAGATCTATTTGCTGAGAAAACATCAAATATTATTCTAATTTTTATGTCTTCAAAACGATTGAACAGTTTCTGTCTTGAGATGCTTTCCAAACTCAACCAGACCAAGCCTTGAACAATCTGGTTCAGCTTCAAAGCTGACCCTGCTTTGAGAAGAAAGGTGAAGTAGAGACCTCCTGATATCCCTTCCAAAAATGACTATTCTCCAACTATAAGAAAAGAATGATGCATTACATGATAGACACTTGTGATGAATTAACACAGAGGTGTCTTGAATGATCTTCAAAGTGTATCAGCAATCAACATGCTTAGCCCTACTTATCATGGCCTCGATGAAGCTACAAGTTCAGGGACTTCCTTGAATCACCTGCTGTAAGAAAAAAATCTCAGAACTTATGCACACGGAAGTCTGGTATTAAAGCCTTCCGACCCTTTAGACTGATTTACATCAGAGTCATGGGCTAGGAAAAGTTAAGTGCTTTATCTAGACATGGAATCCTTACAGTGGTATATCTTAAGAAAATCTCATAAATATTCAAGCACAAAAAGCAGCAACAGTTTTTCCTTTCCATGAAGGATTTCACAGGGCTAGTTATAATATATTCCCCACATACTTGCATGACCAAAATAAAAACCAGCTTAGAAAGATGAAAAAACTCTTTACTTGAAGTCTATCATAGCCATATACCAAATAAGAGAAAGAAAAATGTTTCATGTCATAGAACCATGGAGTCCATTTTGACAGGTGTTTTTGAACCATTACAGGTTCTACAGAAAGAAAACACGAACTTGTAGCTAATTTACAAGTACCTTACTTTCCTCTGTCACTAGAAAACCATCAGTCAGTAAATCTGTGGTTTACGTAGGCTAAGAAACAGCTTTTTCGTGACACCAAATAAAATAACTGCATGAAAAGGACTTTCTTCTTCATACATTAGCATGTTTCATTCCCTTGTAATGCATATTTATACAAGAAAAAATAGTTTCCCATTTAAAGATAAAATAATATCTATTAATTCCGGACTGCATTACAAAATGTTTGGGCATTCTAGTTCATAAAGAGAGACAAGTATTTTTCATACCTCCTCCTTTCAATGCTTCTGACTGAAGCTTTAGAAAAATTTGATGTTGAGACTTTTGAAGATCTACAATCTTGGTATCATCAGACAACTGAAATAGAAAAACAGATTTTGGTCAAAACACTCTGCAGCGTATGTCATCTAGTTTAGTTCTATTCCATGCATATTTATAGCATGAAGCTCTGTTTTAGCTAAAGTACACAAATACTCTGCAACATCTAGTGTTCAGTTTAAGCAGCACTTTCAGTCTCCATGGTCTAGGATGGCCACCTTTGCCTAATGTCTGTATAGTACTCCTCAGATGATGCACTGGTCTGACAGTAACTAGACCAAAAAAATGGCTGTAAATAAATCAATTAGAAAAATGTCTGCAGAAGTCTACTAAGTGCAAACCACAGCCTCTTTTTACATTTGAGAAGCTACATGTTCTGGGAACTTCGGAAAGCATGTAGTTACTGTTCTAAGGTGCATGCCCATAAAGAAAATAAATACACACAAGAAATACACGATCCACGTACTCCGGAAAGTACATATGGGTACAGTATTTCAAGGTAATTTTAAACTGAGCTATATCACTCACAGTAACTAGGAAGACAAGAAGTGTAGAGAAAAGTATGTCATTGAAAGATCCTCAAGAACTTGACAACTTCATCTCACTTTTACCTCTAGATGCAAACCAATGGAGTCACTGAGAACGCTCCAGAGAAATGGGGTCAAACTAAGCAACAAACTCCTTAGCAGTCATTGGGAAAAACATCATGGTTTTGTTACAATTCTAGTCTACTATGGGAGTCCCAGTCATATATGACATGATGCACAAACATAAAGGGATAACAAACGTATAATTAGAAGTTGCATTGAGTTAATTTGAAAACTAAGCAATTGAAATTAGTCTCAGCTTATAGTAAACTAACAATTTTATTATGTGAAATTGTATTATTACATTAGCCTCAGTTTACAGTAAAGTTCCGGTCTACTTTCTCTCTTCAGTGGCTAAAAACAAATCACCAGAAAGAAGTTAGTGCTCACACAGAGATGCTTAAATCAAGATATATTTAATAAGCAAAAAGTTCCAGTCCACAGCACATAGTCATAATTTTAAAACATTAATTGGAAACACGTTTCTTTTCAATTGCATCAGTTTTAAGAAGTATTTACAGCAACAGTACGCTTATTGTAAGATCCTACCTAAATGTTGTACTTGAGCTGAGCATGCCCTGAAGATGTAAAATCACTTAGAATGGGTATACCACTCAGGATTCAGTAAAATAAAAAGAATCCAGAGAATGCTGTAACATGTCACCAAATATTAAAGGGAGAGAATAACCAGCTTTTCTCTGGTAGTATTTTTGTACCCAAAACACCAGCAATAACTAGAAGAATTAACAGGTTCAAGTTAATAGATTAATACTACATTATTGGAACAGTCTGCCCAGAGTGGTGGTGGAGTCACTGTCCCTGGAGGCTTTCAAGAGAAGGGTAGAGGTTGCACTGAGTGACACCGTTTAGAGCAGTCACAGGCAGGGGCTGATGGCTGGACTCAATGATCTTAGCGGTCTTTCCAATCTTAATGATTCTATGACTCTATAGGGTGCTACGTGAGAAAGAAATACTTAACACCTGGTAGCAGCTGTGATGGAAAACACGACACAGCAACAAAATAAAGAATAAAATAAACAAGTATTCAAAAGTTTGAGAAGGATTTCCAAGATTGCTGCAGCACAGAATGCCTGTTCACGTGGATATTTTAAAAGTTAACCTGAAACATGTATCTGAGAACTGTTACTATAGCCTGCTTACTGACTGCTCCTTGTCAAAACATGGAGGTCTGCGACAGACAGAGCTGTACTGCTATCTCGGCTTCCAGATGGGTTTTAGAGAGAGATACACAGAGCCCCTTCCTCTCAGAACAGGAAGGCCTGAAGAGTACAAAATCAAGGACAGAAAAGCCAGGCTAGAAAATAAAAGATGTACTACACAGCTAATTGGTTTCAAAGCTCAAAACACGTAAAAGAAGGAGTTCCTTGAGCAGTAAAACTATTAGCACCTGGTTCTCCATGCTTTGAGCGTCCCTGTGCCATACTGAAGCCCAGTCCCCCCCCCAGACCTGTCCCACCCCACCGGCACCTGCAGGCAGCACGGATGGAGCTCACCAAGCAGCGCCGAGCCGATGACCTCCGGTCGATGCTTCCCACAGCACAAGGTCACTCGTTCATCCGCTCCTCTCCCACGTGCCTACACCTCAAATTGCGCCCCGTCGCAGGCGCGGTGCTGCCGGAGCCGACCGAGCAGCGGGCAGGAAGTCCCACACCCGCCCCGCTCTCACCTCTCTCCCACAGTGCCACAGCCGCTGTCGGGCGGCAGGGAAGCCGGCTTCCGCGTCGATCCGCGCCTTCACGTCGCCCACATCGGCGGAGGGCGGCAGCTCGAACGTCCTGCAGCCCAAGCAGCCATGGAGGACGGTGACCCGGGCCAGCCTGCGCCAACACAGAGAGAGACACCGCCTGAGGAGCGCAGTCCCCGGCCCGAGGGGAGAGGCTGTGGCAGCGCCCGCACCCACGGCCCCGTCCCGTCCCGCCCCGCCGCCACTCACATGCCCACAGCGCACAAAGGACCGCTAGCTGCCGCCGCCGCCGCTCCCCCACACGGGGAAGGGGCGGGACCCTGCGGCGGTGCGCGGGAGGGGCTCGCCTTGGGCTCTGCGCCGCGAAGGAAGAGGAAGGAGGAGGAGGAGGAGAAAGCGGGGCTGGCGGGGAAGACGCCCTTAAAGCAGCAGTGGCTGCCGGGGAGGTGCGACCGGTTCCGCTCAGGGAGGTTCGCTCTGGTCCTGCTGCCTGCAGCCTCAAACAGCAGTATCTCCTCACCTCTCCCTTACTTCATCCTGTCTCGCATAGCGCCCAGCATCCAGGCCTCGCGGTCTTAGGGCCAAGAAACCCCATGTTTCTAAAGGACATAGAACACAGGAGGAAACCTCATTTTTTCTGTCAATCACTTGCTTGATCATGAATACTTACTGGTATTGACCTTCCACTTTATCTCACAGGGCATGTGCTAAGTCTTCATGCCCTACAAGACCTGTGGAAAGTACACTTTCCTGAAAACAGGTAGGAAGAGCTTACTCCAACCCCTCAAGGTGCAGAAGCAAAGGATGCAGTGGTCGTGTTGAAGTTGTTTTCACTCAGCCTGTACCGAAGCTCAGCAATTACCAATATGCTCATTGCAAAAGGAAGTTCTGTAAAACTCTGAGCTGGATGTTGATGGACGGAGGAAACAACTTAATGACCATCTGTATGGAAACAGCTGAAGCACTCATTGCATGAGTCTTTAAAGGCAAAGTATGCTTCCTATCTCTGACACTTTTTGGGAAGGAGAGGAACAGCCAAGGACGAGAACTAAGCAACCAACAATTAGGAACTACAGTTAGGAAGTCCTATCTACTCAGGTCCATATAGGCAGATGGCATTCACCAGAGTGTTCAAATGTGGGCTGACATGACTGCAAGGCTATCTGGGGAACGTGCCATCTGTGAAAAAGCACAACGACCAGAACAGGTTCATGGCTAGAAAAAAAAGGTCCATCTTAATGGAGGTCTAAAAGGATGCTGAAAGGAATTAAAGGCCACTAAATATCAGATCTGAGAGATATTGCAGAGAACGTCCACTTGGAATCCACATAAAATATGTGAAAGACAAAAATGTAATAATGAAAACTAAGCATTAATTAACAATATAATGATATGACATAATGATATAATCAACTCTTAATTACCCTATATGATGAAATGAGCAAATATGTAGATGAAACAAAGTTAGTGGATAAAATACACCTTGACTGTAGTGTGGCTTTTCAAACTGTAGCCAGTAACATTCATGTCTGGAATTTGAAGACATATGGACTGGGAATGGGAAGGTAGGTTGAAATATTGACTACTGAGATTAAGAATTTGTACAAAGCAGGGTATTTAGGCAGTCGTACTAGGTAGGTTTGATACTGTTCAACATCTCCTACAGTTGCCTAGATGAAAAGAACACGAGCAGTAAGCAAATTTGCAGCAGGCACTTATAAAGGAGCATTCAGAGCCTTCTCTTGTTATCTAAGGTCTATCAAAGACAATCACAGAATCACAGAGTTGTAGGGGTTGGAAGGGACCTCTAGAGATCATCTAGTCCAACCCCCAAGCTTTAATATGACTGAGACAGAAATGAATTAACTGTTGTGCTGTCTGGTGACTGGTACACTGGAAAAAAAAAAAAAAAAGAAAAAGGAAATTAATTGTTTTCCTTGCAGGCATTAGTCAAAACTGACAGTAGAGAGATATGCTTTGCAAGAGATTTATGATGATTTGATAATATCATGGCAAGATGAATGAAGAAGTACCTGACTGAGTGACCCCTGTGATGCCTATCCCAGTGAGTACCAACTTAAGCACAAGCTTTGACAAATCAAGATTGGGAAAGTTATTCTGAAACCTTAGAAGAGATCCTATCTGGGGACTTAATTTCTGATCAGAGAAAAGAGAAGAATCCTGTCTTTGCTACACGCCTGAGAAGGCGTGTCTAGGTTGGTGGCAGTTCTGTCCATCAGCGTTAGTTGCTCACCATCTTCAGTATGGTACCCTCTGTCACCATGATATTGCCACACTGAGCTCCTGGTGGCTGGTGAGGTGACAGTGCTGCTGTAATGGGTCAACTAGCATATAAATATAAATATGGATATTGTTGCAATTGATGGGTTATACAGTTTGCGTGTAACAATAACATTAACAATAAAACTAGCAGTAATTAATTGGAATCTTTTTTTTATGCAGTAAGTGATAACACAGTTCAATGATCCATGAGCTTTTCATCAGCAGTTTCCCTGTGCAAATCAGTTTACAAGTTCCAGAGTTCTAGTTCATCTATCACCCTAATGAGCTAGATGAACTTTAAGAAACTTAGGGAAAAGGGGCAACAGAAGCCTCTGAAGTTATTTCTGTGCAATGTCCTGCACTGAGGCCAGAGACTGTGTATCCATAGACCCTGGGAATTGATGGGCTGGACAACAACCCTGCTTTAGAATACTTGGAGGATGCCAGGCTGAATGAAGCAGCAGAGTGTAGTCTAGAAGGAAGATGACCAGCAGATCAAGGGAAGTGAGTCTCTGCTTAGTGCTGATGAGTTTGGATATTGTGACCAGAATATGGTGCTTGGGCATCCTCAGTTTCAAAACCCAGCAGAGAACTACTAAACATGGTCAGAGACACAAAGGTCACTGACTACAAGGAAAAGCTGAGGGAGTTGGGCTTGTTTAGTCAATGAAGAGAGATTGAGGTACAATCTAGTAGCATCCTGTAATTGCCTGAAGGGCAGTTATGAGCATGATGGAACCAAATACTTAAAAGTGTAGGATTGTAACAAGGAATAATGGCAACAAAATTGCAGCTTCGGTGATTCACATTGGACATCAGGAAAAAGCAGTCACTGGGAGAGTAAAAAGATACTGTGAGAGTTGTCTGAGGGCATTCTACATACTGGGAAATTTTCTAGGCTTAGCCACGGCTGACTTGGTCCTCCTTTGAGCAGGAAGCTGGACTAGAGATCTCTAGAGGAGGTTGAGGACCTCTAACCAACATCTGACATTCATTCCAACTCAATCTAGATTCCAGACCCTGATTAATTTATAGACTTTACTCAGTGTCAGAGAGTGAAAACTCTATGTGCTATGTGGCTGTTGCCATGTGGCAGCAACAGATAGCAGAATTTCTGTAAGGAGGGAAAATTGATATAATGAGTGTGTTTGCACAGTGGATTAGACTATTAAAATAAAATGAAGCCTAAAAAACAAAGGTCAAACAGATCAGCATCAGTATCTAGACAGTCAACTTTGCTGCAACATCTTATTTGCATTCACCAGCAATATTTGTATATTGAATACTATGGGATTATAAGGAAATAAACATTATGGAAATTTTGTGGGTGTGGTCCTGATCTCACCAAAGATAATAAACTATTTCATATTAAACAAGATGAATCAAATCCTTTACTATTAGTTTAAGTCTCCCCTCACTTTTCATTTCATCTTCTTACTTTTCCATTTTGTTGTGCCCCCTTCAACAGTTTCTGTCATCACAGACTTTTTCATATGGCCATGCAAATGAAAAGGGTGACTTTACAGTCTGTTTATGTCTTTATGGTTTTACAGGTGCACAATTGTGAATGACTGACCAAAATGGAAGGAGGGAAACCTGGTGAATTCACATCCACATTGTCTCCAGACCAGTTGAACCACCAAGCCACACTGGCAAAATCTAATTCTTCTTTAAAGGGGGTATAGAACTGAAGCCATGAAAGGTTCTCCATAAAGGAGTGGAAGCTCTGAGCTCCTGGAAATTAGCCATATTTGTTACCCTCATAAAGTTACAAAGGAGACTGGTAGGACATTTTTACCCATTTCTATTTAATGTGGGAAACCTTTCATTTGTCTCTATCATATGTTTTCTATTACAGCTTTCCCTTTTGATCAGTTTCTGGCTTTGCAAGATGGTCATCCTCTTAATAGAATAAGTATGACGAGGGCATGTGTACCAACACAGATTTTGATTATCTGCACTGTTTAATTGTTGTGCTTCTTAGTATAGTTTTGACCCAAAACCACCACTAGTCTTCAGGATTATGATCAGCCATAGTTCATAAACCAGGGATTACTTCTGATATGCAGAACAGACAGAAACATTTGGTTTTAGGTGGGTGTTGAGTTTTTTAGACATGAGCTGTGTAACATCACTTTCCTTCAGAGTTCTAGCACCTTCTTTAGGGCTCTTCTCCTTTATTATTATTATTTTCTATTAGATAGATTTTGCTGTTGATGAATAAGTCTCCCATTGATTCCAGTGGTGCCAATATTTCAAGTTACCAATTTTATGACAAATTTCTAGCAAGAGAAGGCACTGATTTCAGTAATAAAGAAGAAAACAAACAAACAAAAACAGATACCAGATCCAAAGAATGGGGAAAAAAACAAGCTCTTCTTAAACTGGAGAGGAGATGAGAGGAAAGAAAACTACAATTTGAGTAGAAACCTATTGGAAAAACTTAATTTTTTCTTGACAGCTAGATAAAAACCTCCTAGAAAAGTGACTACTTAGAAATTATACTACTTGATGAAAAAGAATTACTATTTCTGGTTTGCAGACTTTGAGGACCAACAAAAAAGCTTTTTTTTTTTTTAATTCTTATTTTTAATCCTGCTTATCCCTTTGGAAAATAGAACTAGGAAGGTATGTAACTTCTTTATAACAACATTTCCAAGCAGAACAGCATTTGGATTTAAAAATACATTTGGAAAATTTTCCTCTGTCCATAAATAAGGGTTCTGTTTGGTTCAGAATAAGGTTATATAACCTATAACCTATAAATAAACAGACATGCAACAGAAAAAAAAATGGAAAGAGTCTCTGCAGTACTTAAGTATTTTTATCAAACGAATTGAAAGTAATATTTCCTTTAACACAGAAAAATCTGTGTTGCAATGCGATCTTATATTCACAATAATTTAAAATAAGTGTGCAGCAGCAGAAAGAGATGGATTCAAGTCCATTCTTTCCTTATCACTGTGCACAAAAAGACAGAATGCAGTCTGCAAAAGGAAAAGTGCTGAGAAACAAATAGTGTGAGGTTACTAGTATAAGAGAAAATCCACTGCAGTACAGTGTCATCCAGTGCAGCAAATATTCTGCGGTGCTGGCAAACAAGTAGAAGTGACTCAATAGCTACATTTATTTGAGACAGCACATAGGAAACATAAAGCCAAAGATTTCTATGACACAGTAAGCACTTAATTTCATTCTTAACCCAGCTCTTTAAGTGTTTCTAACAGATGTTTTCAACATTACATCATAAATATTTCCCATTAGCCAGAGACTATAGATTGCATTGGTCTGCAGTCACTGGCTGGAGCTTGTTTTATCCTTGCTTACCAATTCCTTTTCAAGAAGTTTGAGTATAAACCTATTGTTTGCTGATGACACATGCGCTACTCACTGGGAAACCACCTCTTTCTGGAGAGTGGGAAGTTTCTACTTATTTGAATAGCTCCATTAACAGAAAATAACTTTTTATATTTTTTCTTATCTGAAGTCACTAAGTTCTATCTAATCACTTAGTTCTATCTAATACAATTGACAAAAGTTAATTTGATTATAGTTTGGTGCAGAAAGTTTGAATCAGTTCTACTCTTCAGTCCTCATATGAAACTATTATAGCCAGCTTCTAAGCCAAACAGCTGCATGATCATGGCCTAGTAAAACGTGCAAGAACTAGAGGAAAGTGTTCTTATTCCTTTTGCAAGCTGATGTATTTCTAAATACACATTCTAGGAGCCAAATATTAAAAAAATGGAACACTTCTGAAATACTAATACTAACAAACAAAAGATTTAAGTGCACAGGGGCCAAGAACAGCCATTTATTTCCATATAATAGTTTTACTCTCCCAATTATTACTTTTAATGTTCAAGCCAGTTCCTTGATGGCACTGAGGAAATGCCAAGGGAAAGTCCTTAAGAGAAAATGAAGCTTGTATACTCTTTGCTAATAAACAGCAGAGCAAGAAGGCACAAGTAAATGGCAGAATTTCAAAATCTTAAATGTGTAAGTAAAACTTCATCTTAGATCTGCCTCTGGGAGGAGACTATATTATGTCCTTTAAGAGAAGACCTAACCTTATTCTTAACTACAGTACAGTAATCATTACTCCACAAATTTGGATTGCTAAGAATCATGAGGTTTTCTATTCCAGATGGTACAGATAGCAAAAACAGAAAATAAAGAAGTAGTGATAAAATAACCTCTTCAATTGCTCTTCAAAGAATTGCCTGAAGAGTCCTTACAGTATTGCAAGGACTGCTGTTGGTACACAATTTTTAATAATAGTTCTTCTCTTTCAGCCTTTGGTGACAACAAAAAGGCCGGATTTAGAACACTCACTTTAACTTTGCAGCATCAAAAACCAGAGGTTAAATTAGCACATTGATTTCAGTGTCTAAAGTAAGTTCTGAAATACCATAATGAATCAAGTCCAGGCCTCCATATAGGACACACAGTAATCAGTCTATCAAGGGCATTTCTTCCATACTACATAGACAGTTTTCCTGTTTTCATTTGAGAACACTAAATGAAGCTACTATCTTTCTACTTAAAGTGAGAAAAATCCACTCAATAACAGTAAAATGAGATCAACAACCCCAGATTACACGTAGACAACACATTCTAAGTATTTCTCTGACTTCTGAATACTGCATCCATTCATGCTCCAGAGTTTCAGAATATTTTCTAGGCATCACTGAACAGAATCCTATGTATCTGGATGAAATATCAATATGAATATCAAACAGAAATATCAAACAGAAGAAGATTCAAGACATGCAGTTCTCATAAATTATGACAATGCACAACTTCAAGGGCCACTGAGAGTGTCTGCATATGTCTGTGCATCAAATAAGTGGATGGTACCCAGTAATCATAGAATCACAGAATGGCTTAGGTTGGAGGGGACCTTAAAGATTATCTATATCCAACCTCCCTACCCCACCAGATCAGGATGCCCAGAATCCCATTCAACTTGGTCTTGAGTGCCTCCAGAGATAGGGCATCCACAATCTCTTTGGGCAACCTGTGTCAGCACCTCACCATCCTTTGAGTAAAAAAGTATTCTAACAGATTCTGCTAGCTCTCTATCAGTTTTACCTCCTTCCTAGCAGTTTTTAAAACACTGAGACAAACAACAGATTGTCCTTCAGACCACAGGAGAATGATGGGTGGCAAAAAGAAAAAAAACATGAGATGCAAGGAAGGCCTTGTAAGAGGAAGGGAAGAAAAGGGGAAGGAACAACACAGAGTATCCCCTTCTGGGAAAACACAAAGAAGAAGTGAAAGGGACTCTTGGTTTGCCTGACAAGTCCAGCTCCAAAGCTGTGGTATCTCCAAGTAAACACTGCTCTGAGCTCTAGCTCATACACAAGAATCCCTCATCAGGAGCCAGAGGCTGTTCTACCAGGTCCTGTCCTACATGAAAGAGCATGGGGAAAGGTGTCAAGTATTTTCAGCCTCCTACAACTCACTGCATTTCACTCTAATTTTTTATTTTCTGGTGGAACATCTGTAACTACCCCTTGTCTTGGTTCAAGTATTATCACCCAATTTAACAAATTCTTACTGTTTGAATTCTTTGAGCTATCTTGGCTCGTTTTGACAGATTTGAGACACAAAGCAACTACATGGTACCCTCAGAACTGGGGTTGTGCTCCTTCCAGCTTCAGCAAAGACAAGATGTAAAGACATCCTAACTGCTTACACTGAAGCTAATCGTAAAATTTCACTAGCTGGGTTTAGGGTGTTTTTGGAAATGCCATCCTTGTTGTTTAAGTCGCTGTCAATAAGACAGCACAAATAAAGGATGGCCCTTGATGCACCTCTGTATATTGGACAAAAAAGATGCAAGAAAAGTCAAGGGATTTTTCAACAAAGGCTAAGAAAAATGAGGTAGGACAACTACAGAGGTTACAGAGCAGATTTTGCCACAGTACCACGGATGGTATGCTTATTTATTGTACATATATATTCACATTTACACATATACATTTATGGAAAGCGTTGTTTAAACACAGTGAATCTGTTATAAATTCTTGTAAAAATTCTATTGAAACATGGGTGTGACAACTGTAAAGTTACCCAAGCTTGTGCTGATTTCTCTCCACTTAACTTGCTTGTACCTGTCTTGAACAGTAGACACAGTACAAAAAAAATTGCTTTGATAAGAACTTTCACAGTCCATGAAGAGTGGATTAGCAGGTGATGGGTTGCAGGAACTGAAGCTGTGGTGTGACCATGTCCTCCCTGAGCATCTGCATCACACTGCTGCAGTGCATTCTCTTCCTGCCATCATGGATCACCTTAAAACACTTCAGTAGCCAAAGATTTTTGTGAATACATAGAAATGAGATTGAATGCAGCAGGTTCTCTAAGGAACCTGCTTTAGCAGGCAGTTGGAATACATGATCTCCAGAGATCCCCTCTAACCCCTACAATTCTGTAATTCTATGTGTTTGATACTGCAGCAAAACCCATGTACAGCTTAATTAATGAAGCTCTTCTGTAAAAGCAGTTCATTTTAGCCAGCTCTAAAAGCTTTGTTATTGTCATTGTATTGCATCTGCGTGTTGATAGAAAGAGGAATGAGGATAGGGACATAAGGAAATTGAACTCCTATTACCATGAATTGAATTAGTACTACAGAATACATATAGCTAAGAGAAAAGTTCAAACACTTCAAAGACAAAAGCTGGAGTGGAATTTTGCACTTCAGCTATTGTCTTGAAATATAATGCACAAATCCTGTGAAGCTTCAACTGGCAGCAAAGTCTTGTTGTTATAGGCACAAAAAAAATAAAAAACATGAAGGCTTGGCTCTGCTGCAATAACATCTATTTGCAGTTGACTTGCAGGAGGGAAGGGCATACACCAAAATCTGAGAAGTAAATACAGCAACACAAAGTCAACAGGGGTCTGCTAAAGCTGCTAGTTCCTTCAAGCTGAGCATATAAAGCTCAAATTTTGCAAACAGATTTGTAAGTTGATCACAATTAAAAATAGCTAGGAACTATATCAATGTTAAAGTTGAAGGTCAGATAACATATTGTACCAAAATCTTTGAGAGCTGTAATTTTTTCTGACTGATGCTGAAATTAAAAAAAAATAATAAAAATAAAAAAATAAAGATGTCCATTGAGGATTCTGAGATATCACTGCAGAGTCTAATGGAAACTCAGTTTAACTGAAACTTGTATAAGAACACATGAACTGTGTGAAACCAAATGAGCAGAAGTCATTATTTAATTGGCATGACAGGATATTTGTCATTTATGATCTTGGTGGAAGAAAACCCATCATTAAATAGTATCCGAGATGTTCATATTGAATATAGAATTTTAAATTGTTGGCAGCAGGAATAATGCTCACTGCAAGAAATCTGCCTATGGCAGAACAGATTGAGCCATTTGTATGTAATAGTCAATATTTGTCAAATCAAAGCCTCTCCCTTAACTCTTATTTATTCAGTCCCACCTCTTCCCAATGCACAGTACCCAGCTTGTGTATTGGCCCTGCAGCTCCATCTAGGACAGCCCACACAGAGATAGTGTCTGACAGAGAACTGCATGACAGTGGGGATCCTTCAGATTGCAGTTCTGGGGGTGGAGGTGTCATCTCTTCGTGCATTGACTGTGAGTAATAATAATATTTCCAGTGGTAGTTTAAGACTCAGATAAACATTTATCTCCTAGGTTTTGTTCAGACGCTGTCTACACAAAGAACGTGCCTTGTTTTTCAGCTGTTAGCAAGATTATCCTTTGTTCCCAGTAACATATTGGTATATGTTGAATTCACTGTTAGGCAAGTGCATGAAGAAGAAAACTTTCACTTGTTTTTAAAAATGCAGTAGTGAAAGTGAAGCATATGTGTAAACGGAAGGTCAGACTGTGAATCTCACAGTTTTCATTGATTTCATGGGGATAATTCATATGTAAATGCATCAGAACCTGATACCTACATATGAGTTTCTAATTAAAGCAATAAATTTCACTTATTAAAGTAGCATTTTTTGAACAAAAAATTCTAGATAAGTTTCAGACCCAGTGCTTATCTTACTAAAGACCATAGGGGGTTGAACAAGAATATGTCAGCCTAACAAAAAGATTCTTACAGGAATTAAATTTTTTACCTGTTCTTATCCTTGATCTCCATTGTCTCTTTTCCTTTGATATCTTCCCAGTAGAAACATGAAGCAGATTCTGGATTTATAAATTAGAAAATGATTTCTCAATCTTCTTGTCTTGGTGGCTCATCACCTCCTCTTCAGTGGACACTGGAAAGCCCAAACTCAGCTTAGTTTTCAGTCCATCTCTTAATTCCAAAAGACTGCTTTACATCTCATGATCTGCTACTTCTCCAGTTTCCTTCTAAAACTCAGTGCTTAATTGTCCACAGACCTTGCCTCTCTCATAATCAGGAACAGACTTAATAGGATCAGCTTCAGAAAGCAAGGTCTTGCTTAGTTTTTTTAAAAAAACTGAATTCAAGACTATGCTTTTGTGCGATTGATTTATAATAATTTTTCTGGAGAAGGGGTGGAAGTGCCACAGCTGCTGTTTCTGCTTTTTCTTCCTTTCTTCTGGAAGCAGACAAAGTTGGAAGATTATTTGTGAGGGCCAAAGCCTGACTTGTCTTCCCCTTCACACCTGCTAGAAGCCACTTCTTAACATCAGCTCAGGAGTTCTGGAAGAACAGACACAAGAGAAAAGGGGTGGATCATTATTACAACAGAGAATTGAACTGAAGGGTATGGAGAGTCATTTCCTCTGAGGGCATAGTATTAAGTGAGTCACGTTACTAATTATAAACTGCCTTCTGCGTTACAGTGATTGTAAGCACGTGGAGAGCTGAAAAAGACCAGTGAGGTTTTCTGCTTTTCCTCCAGTACGATATAGTGCATACAACACAATAACTAACAAATTTAGCTGTATGTACACAGAATAACTACAGAATCTTTCAATTTCTTCCTTGCATTGGTGTCTGCTAAAAAAGACTCTAGAATGTATTACAGCTTTGACATAAGGTTATTCCATTGAAGAAAAGAACAGGCTGGGCAGAACATTCGTGGGGAAGGACTTTGCCTTTCTATTCAAATGGCTTGCAACTAAGGGAAGAGATTAACTAGCTTGCAATGAATTTCCATGGGGAGAATTCAAAGTTTTCCTATCTAACCCCCCCTCCCAGCTGTACGGGTCAACATCCACTCTATGCTGTCCATACCATCAGGAGCTATTTCCTTCAAGCTGACACACAAAATTTTTGTAGCACCAGGAGAGTTTATAAATGAGGCAAAGCATGTGCTGTCAGACAGAGGAAAACCTTTCATTCAATATATGCACAAAGTTATTGCCAAAGGAAAGTATGTATGAGAGAGTTGGGAGAAAGACAGTGGTATTCCATTAATGTTCAGCATCTGCGCAAATGTAAACCTTCTCTGAGCCTCTGACAGTATTCGCAAGTCTTTACGTAAAGTGCAGCTGTATATATCCCTCTTCAAACAATAATGCAGAGAGCTATTCTTTCCTGACCCAGAAAGGGGAACAACTGGATAAACTGCAAAAGTTAAATTAGTTTACTGTGTAAGTATGATATTGAAATAGATGTGGTACAGGAGGAAGGAGGGTAAAATTTGTGGGTTGAGGGTTTTTTTTTCCAATATTTAGAAATTTACCTCCTCAGTAAATAAATAAGTATCAAAGGACATAGACTGAAGATGAATTTTGAATGCATGATCACAGAGAACATAGCTTGAAATAACATGCTGCTAAATGGCTTTAATATATTTTTTTCTTTCTGCAGATGCTAGTCAAACAAAAGTTCCGTGGTTAAGAGATACAGTTATGCAAATCCAGCCTCATTTGCACAGGTATGAAGGACTCCCTCTAGAATGAATAAAACCGGTGCAGCTCTGCTGGTTAACAAGTCGCCAATGGGAGGAGAGTACCAAGGAAAAGCATTTCGGTTGCAGTGGAAAGCTGAGCCCAAGGGGGTGCTGGCACTCTGGTGCAGCCATCACTGGAAGACCAGGCCAGCTTATACTGTTTCCCCTAAAAAAACATTAGTAAAATCTTACATGAAAAGCACTGAAAGTTGTTTGAGCAGCTTCATTTATCTAGGGGAAGGAAAAAGAAAAAATAGGTTTATAATAGAAAACTAATTACGATTTAAGAGACAGCCTCTCCATAATTAGTGAGTGACATACTTTCTCAGACTGTATTCTATTTCTAGATTTGGCCTTTCAAAGATTGTCCTTTTATTATGTTGCTGTGGAGAAGCTTTTTAACTCATTGTGATTTTGTGCATGATTTTGCACATACCACTGTGCATGACCTTGTCACCGGTTTATGGGCCGATTTGGCCCAGTTCCGTGACTAATGGGGCGAGGGGCCCACGGACCCACGCCCCAAG
>JANHGO010000041.1:9433964-9480014 GCA_024606505.1 Aquila spilogaster | reverse complement strand
CTCCACGAGGTATTTAATTACAAAAACCATGCAATTTTTCTCCTAAAAGAATAATCACGGCTATCATTCAAAAAGATACAAAAAGATAGTCAAAGCCTCTAGAAATATAAGTATGGAAACCACCATGTAGTCAGAGACTTGCATTCATGCTGTGGCACACAGAGCATCTGCTACATTCAGCTGTTAACAGCATTGTATTTGAAGAATCCAAACAGTGAAATCAATTTTAACACACCAGCAAAATTCCTAGTAGTAATCCCTCCCTAACATGCTGTTAACTCTAAATTGTAAGCCAGGAAAAGAAGAACATTTCTACTTTTAGATTTACCCATCTGATTGCTAAGAACATTACCTTATTTCTTCATGTTGGAATGAATTTGAGTTTAAATTGTTAAGGTGGTCTGAACCCTTCATGATTCAAATGCATCTTACAGATTCAACTAGTACTGGGAAACAGTAAAAATGTAAGCACCCATCCTGTGAACAGGCACTGCTCAGAACATATCCAAGATGCAGTTTGCCAAAACAATTGAAGATACGCTTATCTTAAGCATTCACACTAAAAATAGCCAAATTCTCATTCCACAGTTGCAAAGAAAACCTTCCAAGAGACAGCAAGAACTGTCATCATCTGTCACCATTTGTATTTGTGTGGTTTATATATATGGATGTATACACGTATCTCTACCAAATGCCGTTAGTTAGAACCAAGTATTCCCATACACTAAGGAAATGAATCTCCTAATGTCCATGTGATGAAGCATTCTGGATGAGAAGTTTAACGTCCAACCATGAACTAATCACCCCAGATGCTACTCAAAGAAATATCACCTGGCACTTCCAGACATTAGCATAGGAAGCTACAGTAAATCAGACAAACCATCTTCTTCTACAGGCACCTGTCATTCCCCTTGCAGGACTTGATGAATTTAGAATGATCTGTATTTTTTCAGATCATAGAATCATAGAATGGATTGGGTTGGAAGGGACCTTTAAAGATCATCTAGATCACACACACCCCCCCCCCCCATAGGCAAGGATATCTTTCCCTAGATCAGCTCTTTCTAAGCTCCATCCAACCTCACTCTGAACATTTCCAATGATGGGGCATCCACAACTTCTCTAGGCAACCTCTTCCAGTGTCTCACCACCCTCGTCCTAAAAATTTTTTTCGTTATGTCCAATCTAAATCCACCCTCTTTCAGTTTAAAACCATTGCCCCTTGTCCTGTCACTATAGACCTTGGTATAAAGTCTCTCTCCATCTTTCTTATAAGCCCCCTTTGTATGTTGAAGGGCCACAATAAGGTCTCACCAGAGCCTTCTCTTCTCCAGGCTGAACAACCTCAACTCTCTTAGCCCTTCTTCACAGGAGAGGTGTTCCAGCCATGTCTAAAGTAAGGTGAGGTAAACTCCACTCTACCAGTTCACCATCCTATTTACTGAAAAATTTTTTAGTGCTTAAATCAATGTCATCATTTCTGCTGTTAGGCTTGTACACATAACACTCAACACTCAAATGTGGAGCACCACAACATAACATGCCCTACTGTTGCAAACTTTGAAGGCTCCTGGACCAATGATAAAACACCATGAAGAACACTAAGTTCAGTTCAGAAAATCCTGTGACATTCTTTTGTTATGAGAACTATTGTCTAGACTAAAAATTATTTTCAGCCCATACAAAACTGATGGGTTCGTTATTCTTACCACTCTAGAGCAAGTCTCCCAAAAGCCTCTCACAGATTCCCATCTTGAAAGCATTCTTAATCTAATGATGAAACTTTGTGATACTGTCATAGTTAGAATAGTAGAAAAATACATTTAGCTACCAAGAAATTCCACAGCAAAATCTTGCATTAAAGTCTCCAGCTTATCCCAATCTTATACTAAGATAATCTCTTCCAAAAATTTTATATACTATTATGTGGTTTTACCATAACCATAGCAGAGGTGAACAATGAAGAAATAAGCAAAATAAGCATTTTAGATAGCTTACTCACATAAAGTACACCATGAAGTCTCCGATTTAATTATAACATCTGCATTTTATCTCTATTTTTATAATAAAATTACAATAGCATCTATGACAAGCACACTTAGAGACATTAAACACAAAAAAGAAAACACCAACAAAAAAACAAAAAACCCACACCACACAAACCCATAACTCACTTTGTCTTGTCCACAGAAATAGAAAACATGTATCTCCTGTACTAGAATGAATATCTAATGAGGTACAACAACTGCAAGATTTGCTGGAAAGTGTCAAACTAATGGTATTATGTCATGCATATTAAATGACTGCTAAAAATACCATTTGTTGTATACCTTAAGAATCTGTCCTCCTTCTGGGTATCTTCTTAAAATATCCTTAAGAAAATCAACAAGTGGTGGAGTTGTTTGTCCAAAACGACCTAAAACCAAACAAAAAATAATCTGTGTATTATGCTACTAGGCACTAAATTTCAGATTAAAAAAAAAAAAAAAAAAAAATACTCACTAAACAATTAATGGGAATTTAGAAAATGTTTTAAAATTAACTCAAGGCCTGATTCTGTAAAATCTTGTATTTCCAAAATCAGCTGTAAAAATACTACATTATAAATCTTTTTATTAAAAAAATTAAAATAGCGGGAAATAAATGTGGGGGCTAAGTCTTTGCATCAGTTATACCCCAGCTCCAACTACCAGATGTTCAAATGTAGCAGCTTCTGAAGGACTACTACATTTTAAGTAGCAGGACATTATTCTAGGGCAGCAGGGGTTCTAATTTTTTTATAGCCAGTGATGATCCCTACTGACAGCTACACACAGGCACAGTACGCTTGGGTTCTAGTGTACACTTCGGTTCTGGCATATCATGTGCTGGGCCTGGTGCTAGCTTTGGTGTTATGTGGGCTTAGCACTGGAAGGAAAAGAGTCTCAGAAAGGTACTACCAAGCGTTATGAACTTCTGCTCTAAGAGAAAGAGTCTATCACAAAATGAAAGGTTCAGTACTCTTCAATTCAAACTCCAGTCTGAGACTAAAGAGCAGCTCCCTAAATCCAAACCTCTAAAACATGGGCTTCTAACAAATATTAATGATGCAAACCCCACAAGAAAAACACACTCCAGACTCTACTGATGCCCCATCCATCAATTCCTTTTAAAGTTATTAATGAAGTAATTATATTCTCTCTCTCCCCTTCTTCTGCATATATGTGTGTTTATGAAGTACACAGATTCAAAACACACACACATTATATATATTACGGAATAAAACATTATACAAAAAAAAACCCCACAGAATCCTCAGCAGTGTGGAAAAAGGGGCATAGATAAGAGAGATCCATTTGCTGAGAAAACATCCAAGTAAAAACATCAAACATCTTGTTGCTTTTATGAAACTTTCTTATTGCTCTTTATTTAAGGTAACTTAATAACATCAGTGAAAAAAAAAAAAAAGAAACGGCAACTCACAGCTGAAAGTGTGGAAAGTATTTTATAACTTTTGTTATTATTTTTACAGTAGACAGAAGTATATGAAAGTCAACCTGGAATATGCAAACTTCAAAAATAAGGTGAACTGATCAATAGTAGGAAAGTTAGGGTGTTTCTTTCCTTAGGAGAAATTATCTAAAATCAATAAACCGATGTTCTCCAAGTCTAACTTGGGCAGGCAGGCTGAAGTGTTTAAACAACACATTTCACTATGGGAACCACAAAAACAGACAAGTAACTTTTAAGTGATAGGACTGAAGATAAACATTATTCTAACTCTTTACATCTAAGAGCAGAGCTGCTCTGGGTACGTCAAAAAATTAGTCTGCCTAGAGACCATGACTTACTGCATCCTATCAAAGGTTGAACTGATTTTTCTTGAGTATTAGAGCTGGTCATATTTAACACAAAACTGGTTCCACAAATCTGAAGGAGAAACTTTTTCCACAATAAGGGCAGTCAAGCATTGGAACAGGAGCCCAGAGAGCCTGTGCAGTCACCATCCTTGGAGGCTTTCCAAACTCGACCAGATCAGCCCTTGAGCAACCTGGTCTGACCTCAGAGGTCACTGCTTTGAGCAGAAGTTTGGAGTAGAGACCTCCTGATGTCCCCTCCAACATGAATTATTCTGTGATCGCATGAAACGATTATGCATTATTTGACAGACACCACTGATGAATGAACACAAAGGTGACACAGGTGATCAGAGTACTTCAGCAAGCAATGTGCTTGGCCCTACTGACCATGCATCTCCTGAAGTTCGAAATTCAGGGCCTTCCTTGATTCATCTGCTGTAAGGAAAAATCTCAGAACTGAAAGATGCCAGAATGAACACAAAAGGCTGATACTAAAGCCTTCAGATCTTTTAGATTGACTTACATAAGAGTTGTGGGCCAGAAAAAAAGTTAAATGCTTTATCTAGACATGGACTGCTTAGAACGATATCTCTAAGAAAACCTCACAGCCACATATTCCATTCCTAGGCACAAAAAACAGCAACAGTTTTTCTTTCCCATGAAAGACTTCTTAGGGCTACTACACTATCTTCTCCATACACTTCCATGGCAAAAAAACAGCTCAGAGAAGAAAAAGAAACTCTTTTTATTTAGTCTATCACAGCATACATACAGCAAAAAATTGTCAGAGCAAACAGTCCAAGAATGAGAGAAAGAAAAACATTTGATGCCATAGAACCACAGGGTCCATTTTCATAGGGGTTTTCTAACCATTGCAGGTTCTAGAGAATGTGAACATGAACTTCTAGCTATATACAAACGCTTCACTTCCCTGTGTGTCTAGAAAACCATAATCCATCCAGTACACTCATGGCTTACATAGGCTAAGAAATACAACATTTTGTCACACCACATAAAATAACCGCATGAAAAGAAGAGTTTCCTTCTTCATCCTACCACCCCATTAGCATTTATTTCATTCCCTTACAATAAAGTTATTTTTAAAAGAACATTAACGCTAACAACCAAATAACATAATCATCACAGATTTTAATTAGAGCATTTCTGAAGATATTCAGGTATCATAATCTAATTCAAGATACCATACAAACAGATATACCTGCAATTTTTGTAACAAAAATGTAACTAAACATAATTAAAATAAAAACAAACAAATAAAAAAATCAGAAGAAATCAAAAGCTTTTTACCAGTGTTAAAGTTTTCTACACAGTTGTTACTGAAAAGATATCCTTTCAGTATCTGAATTGCTTACAAGTATTCAGCTTATTTTATATGAGACAAGGCAGCTATTAACACTACTGCAAGGCAAGTTTTATTGATTCCAAAGGACAGCAATATTCTAATTTCTACACATGAAATTACAAAGTAACAATTAAACACTGCAGCACTTACAGAGAGAAGTTTAATTTTCCAGGAGCAGAATGAAAAGAACAAGTGAAGGGATACCTAGGACTTAAAAGAAAAATAATTGCTTCCCATTTAAAGAAGAGAATCATTTCAGTTAACTCCAGATTGCATTAGAAAATGCTTTGACCTTCCAGTTTATAAACAGAGACAAGTATTTTTTCATACCTCCTCCTTTCAACCCTTTTGACTGGAGCTTCAGAAAAACCTGATTTTGAGACTTCTGAAGATCCACAATCTTGGTACCATCAGATAACTGAAACAAAAATTAAGACAGATCTTGATCAGAACATTCTGCAGCATAAATAATTTACTGTAGCTTCATTTCCTATGTATTTATTCTATGAAATCTGGTTTTAGATAAAAGTATGCAAATACTCTGAAACATCCAGTATTCAGTTTGAGCAGCACTTTCAGTTCCCGAGGTCTAGGACGGTCTGCTTTGCCTAATGATACTCCTCAGATGAAGTACCAGTTTGTTAGTAACAGGACCAAAAAAATGGCCACAAACAAATCAGTTGGAAAAAATGCCTCATACTAACAGCAAGCCATGGCCCCCTGTTTTTACATTTGAAAATTTCCATGTTCTGGGAACTTCTGGAAGCACACAACTAAAGCAGTTACTGTTCTAAAGTGCATGCCCGTAAAGAAAATAAACATATACAGAAAGTACATGGTCTACACGCTCCAAAAAGTACATATGGAGTTTTAAACTAAGCAGTATCAGCTCAAAGCAGCTAGAAATACAGAATGTGTAGAAACAAAAGTGCGTCACAGAAATACCCCTGAAGAATCTGACAGCCTCATCTCCCCATTACCTCTACATGCAGACCTATGGACTTGCTGGGAACATCACAGAGAAACTGGGGCAAACTAAGCAACAAAATCCTTAGCAGCCATTGGGAAAACTGTTTAGTAACCATAGCACATAATGGTTTTGTTGCAATTCTAGTTTCATATTATATGTGTCCCAGTCATATACAATGTGATGCCAAAATAGTCATATATGACGTGATGTCATCCTGCGTATCACAGTAACAAATGTAGAATTAGAAGTTGCGCTGTGCTAATTAGAATCTTAGCCAATTCAAATTGGTTTCCACTTATAGTAAACTATCTTAAAATTTTATTATGTGAAATTTTATTATTCTATTAGTCTCAGTTTATAGCAAAGTTCAGGACTACTTCCTCACTTCAATGGGTAAAAACAAATCACTAGAAAGAAGCTGGTGCTTACACAGACGTAGATGCTTACAATCTAACTACATTTAATACACAGAAGACGGTCCTAGTCCACAGTATGTAGTCATAATTTAAAAACATTAATAAGAAAAAAATCATATTCCTTTTTACTTACACCAGTTTTAAACAGTTCTTACAACAACAGTGCATTTATTGCAAGTTCCTACAGAAACGTTATATTTGAACTGATCTTGTCTCAAGATGCAAAATAGCTTACACTGCATAGACCACGTACTCAGGACTCACTATAAAAAAGAATCCACAGAATGCTGTAACCCATCAGCAAGTATTAAAGGGATAGAATAATCGAATTTTGTCAGGTAGGATTTTTGTGCCAAAACACCAGCAGAAACTAGGAGACTGAATAGATTCAAATTAATAGTTTAACACTGTAAGGAACTATGAGAGAAAGAGATACTGGATTTTACTTAACATCTGTAAATTGCACGTAGCAGCTTTCATGGAAAAAAAAAGATTTACTGATGAATATTCTAGTACCTCAGTAAATTAAAAAATAATTTGATCCCAATAAACAGGAGTTCAAAAGTTTATAAACGATTTTCAAAATCGCTACAGTACAGAATAAATATTCCCATATGTATTCTAGTTTAATATTAAAAAAAAAAAGAAAAAAAAAAATCAGAATAGCTATTACAGTCACTGACTGTTCCCTGCCAAAAGATAGTTTTCTGTGCCAGACAGAGTGAGGCTCGGATCTTCACTTCCAGATGAATTTTAGAAAGTGATATACAGATCTCCTTCCTCCCAAAACAGGAAGGCCTGGAGAGAACAAAATCAAGGACACACAAAACCAGGCAAGAAAATAAAAGATAAACTACATTGATAGTTTGTTTCAAACCTGAGCCCTCAAAGACTACTTGTGTTCCCCATGTAGGTTCTTAAAAGCTTCTTGAGCAATACAACTACTAAAATCTAGTTCCTTCCCAGCATCATAGAACGGTTTGTGTTGGAAGGGACCTTTAAAGATCATCTAGTCCTACACACCCCCCCGCCATGGGCAGGGATATCTTTCACCAGATCAGCTTGCTCTAAGCTCCATCAAACCTGACTTTGAACACTTCCAATGATGGGGCATCCACAACTTCTCTAGGCAACCTCTTCCAGTGTCTTACCACCCTCACCTTAAAAAAAAAAAATCCTTCTTTACGTCCAATCTAAATCTACCCTCTTTCAGTTTAAAACCATTGCCCCTTGTCCTGTCACTACAGGCCTTGGTATAAAGTCTCTCTCCATTTTTCTTATAAGCCCCCTTTATATATTGAAAGACCACAATAAGGTCTCGCTGGAGCCTTCTCTTCTCGCTTGTGCATCTGCAAGCCCCCTTGCCCTGTTTCACCCCAACGTCCCACCTCCTCTCTCTCCCCTTCTTGCCGCTACTCCTGCATCCCACCAGTATCTCCAGGTTCCCGTCTCCCAAGAGCGTGGCTAGCAGCACGCCAAGCGGTACCGAAACGGTGACCCCAGGCTGATGCCTTCAACAGGACAAGGTCATTCATTCATTCCACTCTCTCTCCTGTACCCAGACCTCACTTTTTAACTTGTAAGAGCTTCCTGTCACGGTGATGTCAGCTCTGCCGTTGAAGCTGGCCAGCAGGTAGAAAAATCAATTAAAGAGGGAAAGGAAGGCAGAACAAGCACGTCGGCACTCTCAGGTGAATCTTCTGCCTTCCCCCCCCCCCAAAGAAATAAGGATAAAGCACGTGGATTCCATCAGAAAAAGACACAAAAGCTCAAAACGATAAAAGCTGGCACCGTCGGGAGGGCGAGCTGCTCGTCCAAACGACCTCCTCGCTTCCCACGGGAGACCCCCACCTACGGACGCGCGCCCACCGCGCTGCCCACGCACCACAAGACCCGCCGAGACGCAAAACGCGGCCGGGCGGGGACCGCCGGCACCGCAGCGGTGCGGGAGGCCCACCGGAGAAGCGGAGCTGCCCCCGCCCGCCCCGCCGCGCCCCCCTCACCTCTCTGCCGCGGTGCCACAGCCGCTGCTCGGCGGCGGGGAAGCCGGCTTCCGCCTCGATCCGCGCCTTCACGTCCCCCACAGCCGCGGAAGGCGGCAGCTCGAAGGTCCTGCAGCCCAGGCAGTCATGGAGGACGCTCACCCGGGCCAGCCTGCGACGACAACGACAGACACCAGCTGAGAACGGGCACGCAGCGCCCTCCCTCTCGGGCACCCCGCAGGCCCGAGACGGGCGCCGGAGACCCGCGCGGCTACGGGGGCGGGCGGGCGGGCTCTCCGCGGAGGCGGGAAGGAGCCGCCGGGCCTGCCAGCGGAGCCGCTCCCGCAGCGCCGCACGCCCGCCGCTTCGCTTCCCTTCCCTTCCCCTCCCGTCCCGTCCCGCCCCGCCGCCACTCACATGCCCGCCGCGGCGCACAAAGGACCGTTAGCCGCCGCCGCGGCTCCCCACACGGGGAAGGGGTGGGGCTGCCCACGGCGGCGAAAGGGAGGAGCTCGCCCTGAGGAAGAGGGAGGAGGGAAGGAGGGAGGGTGTGGAGAAGCCGCCCTAAAAGCAGCAGCTGGAGCAGCGGCGGCGGGGGTGAGGCGGGCCCGGCCCGGCCCGGCCTCCGCGCAGGGAGGGCCCGCAGACGGGGGTGTCCCGGCTCCGCGGAGCTGGGGGAGTCTCTGCCCGCGGCCCTGTGGCCCGATTCGCGGGGCTCGCCGTTCCCGCTGCCTGCCGGGGCCCTCGGGTGAGCGAGCCCGGTCGCTCGGGGCGAGGGGGAAGGATGCAGCTTCGCTCGGCCGGCGCTGCCCGTGTGGCGTGAGGCTGCCGGAGCCGAGACTGACGCGGAGACGCAGAGATGTTGCAGAATCCCTCCTTCGGCGGGGCAGGGCGGGCCGGCAGGGAGGCACCCGCTGGTGCTGCGCGTAATTCCCAGCGTTCGGGCACCACCGTATGGGGCACGCAGAGGTACAGCTGACAAACCCCGTGTTCCTCAAGGGTGCAGAAGGAAACACCGTTTTTCTGCTCTTCTGTCGGTCACTTGATTGATCATGAATATTTATGGCTGTTCATCTTCTGCTTTATCTCATAGGGTGTATGGTAAGTCCGGATGCCATTCAAGACTTACGGAAAGCGCGCTCTCGCCTGAAAACAGAGCTTTCATCTATCTGTGATCCCAATGAGCTAAGGGGACCTCGAGGAACTTGTGGAGGGGGCCAACAGAAACCTCCAGGGTTCATTGCGTGCAAAGTTCTGCACCTGGGACCGTGGGCTGTGCATCAGTGATGGGCTGAACAGCAGCCCTGCTTCAGAGGAGCTGGGGGAGACCAGGCTGAATAGGAGGCAACCGCCTGCTCTCTCTAGAGGGAGGGTGACCAGCAGATAAAGGGAAGCGAGTCTCTGCTCAGTGCCGATGAGGCTGGATCTAGGATATTGTGACCAGAATGTGATGTTCTGGGCTTCCTCAGTTCCAGATCCCAGCAGAGGACTACCGACAGGGTCGGGGGCCCAAAGCATGTGACCTGCGAGGAGAAGATGGGGGAGTTGGGCTTGTTTAGTTTGGTGAGGGGGAGACTAAGGTGCAATGTAGTAGCATCCTGTGACTACCTGAAGGGCAGTTACAAAGGTGATGGAACCGAACTCTTCTTAGTAGTGCAAGACTAACCAGGGGCAATGGCAACAAACTGCAGCTTGGGCGGTTCACACTGGGCAGTAGGAAAAAACCTGTCACTGGGAGACAAGCGCAGTACTGGCACGGGTTGTCTAGAGGCACACTTCGTACTGGGGTATTTTCAAGACTTAGCCATGACTGACCTGATCCAGTATTGGTGATCCTCCTGCTTTGAGCAGGAAGATGGACTACAGACCTCCAGCCAACAATTCCATTTCATTCCAGCAGGTCTTCAATTCCAGTCCCTGACTAAACTGAAACATCTATGACTTCACTTAGTGACAGGGAGTTAACACTGCCACTTGGCAGCAACAGATAGCAATAGAGTTTCTGTGGAAGGGCGAAAAGACACAATGAACCTGTCTGCAGAAAGCTTATCAAGCTAAGAAAAGATGAGCCCACTTAAAATGGAAGGAAGCTTAAGAACCGCAGAGGTCAGGTGGATCAAGATCCAACACAGTATCTAGGTAGACAGAGTTTTGCCAGTGCTGCAACATCTTACTTCATTCATTGGCAATATTTGTATATTGAATACTGCAGGATTAGGAGAAAATGTTAGAAATTTTGTGGGTCTGATCCTGCTTTCACCAGAAATAATTAAAAAAAGACTATTTTAACTTAAACAAGATGGATCTAACTCTTTGCTTTAGTTTAGGACTTTGTTCATTTTTCTATTGTTTCATCTTTCTAACTTTCCGTTTTGTTACATCCCCTTCAGAGTTTGTCATCACAGAATTTTTCATACTACGTCCAAAGGAATGAGAAGGCTGCCTTCCAATCTCTTATGTTTATCTTTTTATGTCTTGACACCAAGGGAGTATACTATCTGCAGAAGGGTGTGGCGTGAGGGGCACAAATGTGGATGACTGGGCAAGATGAAAGGAGTTGAAACCTGATGCAGTCCCATCCATACCAGCTACTAAAAATAGTCTCCAGACCAGTTGAACCACCAAACCACACTGGCAGAATCTAATTCTTCTGCTCCAGCTGGGATCACCGGAGTGATTTAGCATTTTACGAAGCATGCACAATTGTTTGAATGAGTCCCTGGAGAGAACAAGAGCTATTTATCTCAGCTAACAGCCACCTCTCTATGCCAAACACCTCAAATGGTGGGACACGTCCAGGGGCACGGACCATCCTGCTGTCAGTGATTGGCTGAAATTCCCCAACCCATGTCACATCACATGACAAGACAATACTCTCAAATTCTGTCCTGTGATGATTTAACACTAATATTGGAGGAAAAAAACCTCTGTGTACCACAGATTCGAGTATGTGACCTCCGTAGTAGAGGGTGAGGAGTTGGGAACAAGCAGGAATACAGAACTGGAACCGTGCAAGGTTCTGGACAAAGGAGTTGGACTCCTGAGCTCCTGGAAATTAGCCATACCTGTTCCCCTCATAAATCTGATCCTCTTGTTACAAGGGAGACTGTTTTTTCATACTGGCAGGAATGCATGTCCCATTTCTATTTGCTATGGAACACCTTTCATTTGCTTCTCCTTTATCATGTGTTTTCTGCTCTGTTTTCCTCTTTTATAATTTCTGCCTTTGGATTGTTTTTTTTCTGTCCAGACAGAAGCAAGATGTTCATCCTCTTAGTATCTCTGTATTAAAAGGGTAAGCGTGACTAGGGCATATGTTCCAATGCAGCCCTTTGATCAGCCGCACTGTTTAATTGTTGTCATGCTTCTTGGCACAGTTTTGACCCGTAACCACCATTAGTCTTCACGACAATGATCAGGCATGGTTCGTAAACCAGGGACAACTCTCCACAGGCAGAATGGACAAGGACATTTTTGTTGAGGGCCAAAGACTGTTAAGTTTTTTAGATATGAGCTGTGCTATGCCACTTCTGGCCCGAAGGGAAGAAGGGCCTGGGGCCCCATCCCATTTTATTTATTGGCTAGATGTTGATATTGATGATAATAAGTAAGACTCCCACTGATTTCAGTGATACCAAAATTTCAAATTACCAATTTCATGGCATAGCCTCCTAACAGGAAAAGGCACTGATTTCACTAACAAAGATAAGGAAATTGAACACCGATACTATTATCAGATCCAAAGAATGGGTAAAAACAAGCTCTTCTCAAACTCTACAAAAAAAAGGAAAAGAGTAGAAGTATTCCAAGCGCAGTTTCAGTTGAAACCTATTTGCAGAAAATTAACTGGAATTTAAAGCCACTCCTACAGCGTTAATTGCAATGCTGATTTCTATCAGTAACATCTGGGCCGTTCATCTGGCAAGGAATGTAGAATATAAATCTCCTTTTTATTACAAAGTGATTTATACATATCCTGTTATCCCTTATTAAACTCTGTCTTTTTTACAGCTTATGACAGTGATCTTTGTAAACCTTTTTTTTTTTATTGTGTTATCTAAATAAAAATATCCTAGACAAGTAACTATATAGAAATTACACTGACTGAAAAGGAGTTTGCAGATTTTCGCAACAAAAAAACCCAACCTTTTTTTATTTTTAATCTTGCTTATCCCTTTGGAAAACAGAACTATGGAAGCTGTGTAATCCTAGTGAAGTTAAAGATATCACATACGTATTTGTTATGCAGAACTACTTTTAATGATTGTACGTGGCAATGTAAAAAAAAAAAAACATTTGACCTGACCAGGTGGGAATTTTGTAGCCATGGCAGTTAGTCTTGTAAATCCAAAATGATTGGGAAATTCCTATGACAACATTTTTATAACCACTTTTCCAAGCAGAACAGCATTTAGATTTAAAAATATATATGGAAAATTCTCCTGTGGCTATAAACAAGAGTTCTGTTTGGTTCAGAATGAGGTCATGTAACCCTTACAAGAAGGGACATGCAATTAAAAAAAATAGAAAGAGTCTCTGGAACACTGAAGTATATTTATAAAATGAAATGAAAGCCATTTTCATAGTGACATTTCCTTGAAAAGAGAAAGTTCTGTGTTGCGGAATTACCTCATATTTCCAATAGCTTAAAATAATTGTGCAGTAGCAGAAAGAGATGGATGCAAGTCCCTTCCTTCCTTATCAGTGTGCTTAGAAAGATGGAATGGAGCCTGCAAAAGGAGTCCGTGGTGTGATAAGAAACAAACATGATTAGGTCACTAATGCAAGAGGAAACCCGCTGCAATACAATAGCTTCCAGTGCAGCAAATAACATTCTGCAGTGCTGGCAGGCAAGTAGCAGTGACTCAACAACTACATCTAGGTTTGAAGCAGTGCACGCCAAACATAAAATCAAAACTTTCTATGACACAGTGAGCACTTACCTTCATTCTTAAATCAATCCCTTAAGTGTTTCTAACAAATGTTTTAAACATTACATTGTATATATTTCACATTAGCCGGAGATTACAGATTGCATTGGTCTGTAGTCACTGCCAGGAGCGTGCTTTATCCTTGCTTACTAATGCCTTTTCAAGAAGTTTGAGAATACCATTTGCTGATGACACATGTGCTAGTCATTAGAAAGCCACCCCTTACTGGAAATTTTGTATTTTATTTGAATAGCTCCATTAACAGAAAACAAGTAATTTTTTTTTTTTTTCTTAAAAGAGATCACTGAAATGGTTATAGTCCTATCTAGTACAAATGACAAAAAAAACCCTCTGGCCTGTGAAGCATCTGATTAAAAAAAAAAAATCTAGTTTTGCCCTAAAATCCATTACACAATGTAAGTAATTTGCTGAAACTATTTTATTATAGATTGGTGCAGTGAGTTTAAATCAATACTTCTACTCTGCATTCTGCCTGTGAAACCACTATAGGCAGCTTCTAAGCAAAGTATCTGTATGATCATGGCTTAGTCAAATATTAAAGAACAGGAGGAAAGTATTATCTTATTCCTTTTGCATGCTGATGTGGTTTTAAATGTCAATATCAAAAGAACAGGATACTTCGAAATACTACTAAAAACAAACAAAAGATTTAAGGCCACAGAGGCCAGGAACAGCCATTTATTTCCATCTAATGATTTTGATCTTGCAGTTATTTGCTTTAATGTTCAAACCAGTTCCTTGATGGCACTCAGCAAATGCTAATGGAAAGTACTTAAAAGACCTATAAAACTTGTTTCAGTTTATTCTTTGCAAATAAAGAGCAGAGCAAGACGGCACAAATAAATGATAAAATTTCAAAATCTTCTCAAATGCCAAAGTAAAATTTCCTGTTAGATCTACCTCTAGGAAAAGACTGCTTTAAATTAAGTCCCCGAAGAGAGGACCTAAACTTACTCTTAACTATAGTACAGTAACCATTACTCCACAAATTTGAATTGCTAAGAATCACAGGGTTTTCTATTCCAGATGGTACAAATAACAAAATACCAGTACAAAATGCTTGGCATTTCAAATTATGCAAAAGATTAAACCAAAATAGTGACAAAAATAAACTCCTCAATTGCTCTTTAGAGAATTGCATTAGGAAGGAGTACAGTGTTGCAAGACCTGCTGTCAGCATACATTTTTTAATAAGCAATATGTTAAATTACTAGTGGTTTTTTCTTACAGCCTTTGGTGCCAATAAAAGGGCCAGATTTAGAACACCCACTTTAACCTTCAAAGATCAAAAAAGCAGAGCCTAAATTTGCAAATTGATTTCAGTGCCTAATGTAGGTTCCTCAACACCATAATGAATCCAGGCCTAGGTTTTTTGCCTCCATTTAGGACACACGGTAATCAGCTTATCAAAGGTATTTTTTTTCATACTACCTTAAGACATTTTTCTTATTTTTGTTCCAGAGTATTTAGTGTAGCTATTATCGTTCTATGTAAGTGAGGAAAATCCACTCAATAACTAAAATGAGATCAGTGGCCCCAGATTACACGTGTTAAACATTTTAAGAAGTATTTCTCCATCCCTATTGCTTCTGAATACTGCATCTAATCATGCTGCAAAGTTTCATAATATTTTCTAGGCATCAGTGAACAGAGCCCTATGTATATGGAGGAAATTAGGATATCAAACAGAAGGAAATACAAGACGTAGTTTTCTTAAATTACGAAAAGCCACAACTTCAAGCACCTCTGCAACTATCTGTACATCAGATAGTGGATGATACCCAGTAATACCCTTTCAGATAATGCTAGCTCTTTACCAGCACTGTATCAGTTCTGTCTCCTTCATAACAGGGTTTCATACAGAAATACAAGCAACAATTTATCCTTCAGACAACAGAAGGATGGGTGGCACAGAGGAAGAAACATGAGCCATATGTAAGGCCTAGTGAGAGGAAGGGAGGAAAAGGGGAAGAAATGACACGGGGCATCCATCCTCTTCTGGGAAAACACAGAGAAGAAGTGAAGGGGATTCCTGGGTTACGTGACAAGTCCAGTCACACAGCTGTAATAGCTGCAAGGAGGTGCTGCTCCAAACACCAGCTCATACACAAGAGTTGCAGAATTGTTCACTGGGAATCAGAGGCTGTGTTTCTACGTCCTGTCCTACATAAAGTAGCGTGGGGTAAGACATCAACTACTTCCAGCCTCCTACACCCACAGCGCCTTTCACTCTTCTTTCCGATTTACTGGTGGAACTTCTTACATAATTGCCCCTTAGCCTGGTTCAGATGGTATTACCCAATTTAACAAATTCTTACTGTTTGAATTGTTTGAGCTAATTTGGCTCATTTTGATGGAGCTGAGACACCAAGCACAAGGCAGCTGTGGTATCTTCAGCATGGAGGGTGCGCTAGCCTCTAGCTTCAGCAAGGATAAGACATAAAGACATCCTAACTGCTTCCAGTGAAGCGGATGGTAAAACTTTCACTAGTTGCGGGCAGGGTGCTTTTGAAAATGCCGTCATTGTTATTTACATCTCTGCCAGTGTGACAGAACAGATACGGTATGCCCCTTGACATACCTCTGTATATTTGGACACAAGAGAAGCAGGAAATGTAGAAGTCAAGGGAGTTTTCTACAAAGGTTAAGGAAAGTGAGATGGGGAACAGGGCACCTGTAGAGGCTCCAGAGCAGATTTTTAAATGTACAACAGACTGTATACTTATTTATTATGCATATGCATTCATATTTACACATACTTATGGAAAGAGTTGATTAGATTCAATGTCAATTATTATAATCTATGTAAAATCTCTATTGAAATATGGGTATGACTTAAGTGCAAAGTTAACTAAGCCTGTGTTAACTTCTCTTCAATTAGCCTGCTTGTGCCTATCTTGAACAGAAGTAGCCACACTGAAGAAAAAAAAATTGCGGTAGTAAAGGGTTTCACAGCCAGTGAAGACTGAATTAGCAGCTGATGGGTTGTGGTAACTAAAGCTGTAGTGTGACTGTATCCCACCTGAGCATCAGCGCTGCAAGAGCTGCAGTGCACTCACTCCTTCCCTCTGGTCATGGACCAGTTTAAAGCACTTCAGTACCCGAAGATTTTTGTGGATGCATAGCAACCAGATTAATGGCAGCATGTGCTTGACGCAAAGTAGCATTGCAGCAAAACCCATCTACAGCATAATCAATGAAGCCTTTCTGGAAAAGAAGTTCTTTTTAATTAGCTAGAAAAGCTTTTTCTTTTTAATATTTGTATTGCATCTGTGTGTTGATAGAGGAATTAAGATGGGAAGTTAAGGGAATTGCACCCCTATTATCATTAATTAACATACTAGTAGCAAATATATATAATGAAAAGTTCTAAAACTTCAAAGTCAAAACCTGGACTGGAAGTCTGTGCTTTAGCTACTGTCTTTATATATATTGCATAAACTCCATGAAGCTCCAGCTGGGACTGCAGTCTTGTTATTATAGACACTGTACAAAAAAATAAAAAGCATAAAAGCTTGGCTCTGCCCCAAAAAGCATCTATTTGCAGTGAACTAAAGACATGCCGGAGGAAGCCAAGTAATTTGGTGCGACATCACAAGTGCACAACGGTCTGCTAAAGCTAAGCTTCATGTTAGGCATCTAAAGCCATAATTTTGCACACACACCAATTTGAAAATTGACACTTGACTACCATTAAAAATAGCTAGGTACGATATCAATATTAAAGTTGAAGCTCAGGTAAAATACTGTACCAAAATCTTTGAGATCTGTAATTTTTTTATAATTGACTGATACTGAAATAAAAAAAAAAAAATCCAATGGGGATTCGGAAATATCACTACATAGTCTAATGGAAAGCCAATTTAACTGAGACTTGCATAAAAAACGTAAACTGCATGGAACCAAATGAGCAAAAATCACTACATAACTGACATGACAGGAGATTTGTCATTTATGATCTTTGTGGAACCAGGCCCATCATTTAATAGTATCCAGGAATGTCAATACTGAAATATAGAACTTTAAATTGTTGGCAGCATGAGTAACACTCACTGCAAGAAATCTGCTTTTAGCAGAACAGATTGAGTCATTCACATGTAAAAGTCAAGTATGTGTCAAGTCAAGTCTGCTTGCCTCTCCCTGGCTACAACTTTGAAGCCTGATTTATTCAGTCCCACCTCTGTCCAATGCACAGTCTCCAGCTTGGACATTGGCCCTGCAGCTCAATCTAGGACAATCCATACTTTCCAGCTCTTGTCCCTGGCAGTTCTGTAGTTTCATCTCTGGTCCCATTTCAGTCCTTGGTGGCAACCAAGTTGACCATCAGACTAGGTCTTTACAGGAGACCTTCATGTCTTTTACTGTGTGATAGAAGAGCTTGCTGCATGGATCTTTTGTGCAATGTCTAAACCTCAGAGATTTCCAGATGTACAAAATTTGCATTAGAAGGGCCTAGTTAACTAATCTAGAAGAAAAAGAGAGAGATTCAAACCCCCAAGTTTTCTATCCCAGTCACCTTGCAATAGAAATATGTAACTTCCCTGAATTTTCACAAAATTACCCAGGAAGCCAGTGGAACAAACCCTGAAACAACAGTCAGCTGTTGCTAACAACAACTCCCTAATGCAATGCAAAGCCCACCTTCTTAACACACAGGGAAAAGCAGAGGCTATACATTATAGAGTTGCACATCAGTGGGGATTCTGCAGATTGCAAGGCTGAGGGTGGAGGCTGTCATCTTCCTGCAAGCCCATTGACAGCAAATAAGAACACTTCTAATTACAACTTAACATCTAAAAAAGCATTTATCTCATAAGATTTGTTTAGACACTTCACCCAAGGAGCTTGCTTTGCTTTTTAGCTGTTAGTGAGATTATACACTCTTCCCAGTAAAACAGTATGTTGAATTCAAAGTTGGG
This sequence comes from Aquila spilogaster, assembly GCA_024606505.1. NCBI lineage: Eukaryota > Metazoa > Chordata > Aves > Accipitriformes > Accipitridae > Aquila > Aquila spilogaster. Next base: position 9,461,573 of record JANHGO010000041.1, on the reverse strand, counting down.
CAAGTACAGGAAGAAAACTTTCTCTTTCACTTGTTTTCAGAAAATGCTATAGCGAATGTAGACTGTACATGTAAATTGAAAGTTAGACTATGAATCCATTACTCACAGGAGTGATTAATTTTTTCAAGCAGTTCTCCTTAATTTCATAGACAATACACATCAGTAAATGCAGCAGAACCTGGCACCTATGTATGATTTTGTAACTTAAGAAATTATTTTCACCTTTAAATGTGGCAATTTTGTACAAACACTAGGCAAGTTTCAGACTCAGTCTTTAACTTACTGACCATGAGGGTTTGAGCAAGAACATGTCAGCCTAACAGAAAGTTCTTTCAGGAGTTAATTTTTTTTTACCTGTTCTTATCCTCGATCTCCATTGTCTCTTTTCCTTTGATATCTTCCTGATAGGAACATGAAGCAGATATTGAATTTATAAATTAGCAAATTATTTTTTTAATCTTGTTTGCTTGGTGGCTTATCATCTCTTCAGTGGACACTAGAAAGCCCAAGCACGTGAAACTCAACTCAGTGTTCACTCCATCCCTGAACTACCAAAGATGTCTGTGTGTCTCACCATCTGCTACTTCTCCAGTTTTCTTTTAAAGCCAGTTGCTTAATTGTTCACAGAAGTTTATTCTCTCATAATCAGGAGCAGACTTAATAGGATAGGTCTCAGAAAGCAAGGAGGTCCTGTTTAGTTTCTTTAACTGAATTCAGGCTATGATCTTGTCCAATTTATTTATATTTAACTTCTGGAGATGGAGTAGAATTCTGGAAGCTGCTGTTTCTGCTTTGTCTTCCTTTTTTCTGGAAGCAGGCACACTTGGAAGAGTACTTGTGAGGGCCAAAGTCTGACTTGTCTTCTCCCTCACACCTGCTAGAAGACACTTCTTAATATCAGCTCAGTAGTTCTGGAAGAAGAGACACAAGAGAAAAGGGGTGGGCCGTTAATACAAAACAGAATTGGACTGAAGGGTATGGAAAAGTCATTTCCCCTGAGGGCATAGTTGCAGTGACTAGTATTAAGTGAGTCATGATACTAATTATAAACTGCCTTGTGCGTTACAGTACTTGTAAGCCCATGGAGAACTGAAAAAGAGCAGTGAGGTTTCCTGCTTCTCCTCCAGTATGATATCATACAGTCAGTACAATAACACATGTAGCTGTAAGTATGCTCAATAAATGGGCAAGTTTTCCATTTCTTCCTTTGCATCAGTATCTGCTTTAAAAAAAAGGTTCTAGGATATATATTTCAGCCTTGATGTAAAATTATGCCATCAGAGAAAACAACAGTCTGGGCAGAACATTTATGGAGAAGCATTTTACCCTTCTGTTCAAATGGTTTGCAGCTTGGGGAAGAGATTAACTAGCTTGCAATGACTTTCCACAGGGAGGATTCAAAGTCTTCCCAACTAATCCCCACTCCCAGCTATATAGGTCAACATCTACCCTATGCTGCACATACCTTCAGGAACTATTTCCTTCAAGCTGACACACAGAATTTTTGTAGCACCAGAACAGTGTGTAAGTGAGGCGAGGCATGTGCTGTCAAGCAGCAGAAAACATTTCATTCAATATACATGTTATTACCCAAGTAAGATATATTTGAGAGAGCTGGGAGGACAACAGTGGTATTCCATTATTGTTCTGCATCTGTGCAAATGTAACAGAGGCTTCTCTGAGCCTCTGATGGTGTTGGCAAGTCTTTTCATAATATGCAGTTGCGTGTGTCCAAACAGTAATGCAGAGACATTCTTTCCTGACCCAGAAAGGGAAACAACCGTGGCTAAACTGCAAAAGGTGAATTAATTTACTATGTAAGTAAGATATTGAAATACAAATGGTATGAAAGAAAGGATGGTAGAATTTGTGGCTTGAATATATATATTTTTTTTAATACTTAGGAATTTACCTACTCAGTTAGTAAATGAAATATCAAGGTATATAGACTGAAGATGAATTCTGAATGCATGTTTACCATGAAAAGCATCACAGAGAATTTAACTTAGCATAATGTGTTACTAAATGGCTTCAATATAAATTTTTGTTTCCACAGATGCTGAGATGTATATCTAGCATGTAATTCAAAGAAAAGTTCCACGCTTAAGTCATACTTAAGTAATACAGACTTAAGCAAACAGCCATGCAAATCCAGCCTCATTTGCCCAGGTATGAATGATTCTATTGAGAGTAAAACCGTTGCAGCCCTGCTGCATAATGGGTTGCAGTTGGGAGGGGAGCACCAAGGAAAGGCATTTTGGCTGCAGTGGAAAGCCGGGCTCAAGTGGGTCCTGGCACTGCGTGGTGCAGCCATAGTTGGAAGACCAGGACAGCTTATACTGTTTCCCCTAAAACATCATTAGTAAAATCACACATTAAAAATGTTTAAAGTTATTTGAGCAGCTTCAATTGTCTTGGGGAAGGAAAAAGAAAAAACGGGTTTATGATAGAAAGCTAATTATGACTTTAAGAGACAGCCTCTCCATAATTAGTGAGTGACACACTTTCTCAGACTGCATTCTATTTCTAGGCTTGGCCTTTCAAAGATTGTCCTTTATTATGTTGCTGTGGGGAAGCTTTTTAATTCATTGCAATTTTGTGCATGATTTCGCACATAGGACTGTGCATGACTTGCATGCTGACAAGACTCTAGCTAAATCCATTATCTTACTAAGTCAGTAATTGCTGTATTTCTCCCAGGACACTGAAAAGCCCCTTGTTTCAAAAGAATTTATATATTACTTGCTCTTGGTACTGATGCACCCTACGAAAATGAAAAAATCTTCTAGGATTTTTGACAGTGACACCTTGTCCAGGAAACAGATAGGTCCAAAGTACCTGAAAGCAGGCTAAAAATTATTAATTCAATAAATAGTTTGCTTAGCAGAAGAGCAAGTTATATCACAGCATGAAGTGACATCTCTACACTGGCAAATCATTCTGATAGTCCTCGAAGGAGCTTGGTTTTGCCAGCATGGATGTGACCAAATGGTGCTGTCAGTTTGCTACCAGATCACATTACAATCCTAGAAAGATTTTGACACAGTCATCTCTATGTTGTCTGCCATGGTAAGAAAGAGAGCCAACTTGGCTGTCAGGTACCAGATACAGACTGACCCTGGCACACTAACTTCCTGACCTTACACTTCTTCAGTCCCTGAGATGGTCATACAGTTACCTTATAGCCTTATATGATATTGAGCTGCAGCGTCTGCGAACATTCTGTCATTTAATTTATTAGTATAGACATAACCATAAATTTCTCCTGGGGGAAAAAAAGTTACAACCATTACCTGTGCCAATTTTCTACTGTGGGATTCATAAGTTTTTAAAAGGAAACACCTTTGCTGGAGGATTTTATGTCTGTCTTTAACTGAATTCTGGTGGAGGAGGTTTAGTAGTCAATCTGTAAAAACAGTCTTCAGTTTTGTGAATGCCTGTGATTAGTTGTAGGTATGAAGCCACAGACATAGCTATGCAAATACCTGATTTTGCCTGCAAATCAGGTAGATACATATATATTAATACTGTTTCAGAAATTTCTAGTGTGAAAACCATTAGTGGTTATCTGATTATCTATCTGTTCACTTTTCATCCATCCTTTTAATCCTGGGATCAGTCTAAACTTCACATTCTGCTACATACAGTCTAAACTATACATACACTGAGTTTCTTTCCTCAACAATAACAACTAAACCAAAACTGTTAATACTCCATCTAGCAGCATGGGAAGCATGCAAGAGCCATCAGAATTACTGAACACAATCCAAAGTTTAGAGGAGAAAATTTGTGAACAAAGCACAGCAGTAGCTAATCCCCAATTTATGTTTTATACAGTTTAAAAGCACAATTTGATCACAAAACCATTATTGCTTATGCTGACTTCTGTTGGAATAAACAAGACCACAACAACAGGAGGTATACATCCTCAAGCAGGAGAGCAGTTGTGAGCAGCATAGCATGAAAGCAAGCTGAGCTCACCAGAGCTAGTGGGATGTACACAGCCAAAGGTACCCTGTCCATCTGTTGCATTCGTGGGTAACTTTGGCTGTACCTAGCATTTGTCTTCCAGATTCAAGGATACGCCGTGGCACAATCACCTCGCACTAAATCATGGCTTCTTTCAGTATCACAGATACAAACAGTCCATGTGGGAAAGCCCTCTTTTGTTTTAGGGCATTTCACTCTCACCCCAAAATGCTTTCTTAGAAAACTGTAAATTGAATGAAAATGCACAACTCGTATCTCATGCATATGGCATCATTTTGGTTTTACCAATAGTGGCTTTACCAGCAAATACAGGGAGATGCACCTTGTGACACAAACTAAACACTTTCATTCTTCTAAATCTGTTAGCATGAGAGAAACATCCCTTTAAAAGGGAAAAAGCAAAGATACCTGGCAAAACTGAAGGCTGACAAATCAAGAGAGGCAGAACAAGCTGGAAACCAGATATGCTCGAGGTCTAATATCTGATCTCAAGTAGTAGGGGTCATCTCAGGTCTAATTTGTAATCTCCTGTATACCATTATAAATACAGAACGGCTCCACTGTTTCACTAAATTCTGCTTTCTCCTGGATTTACTAGGCAGGAGAATATGACAGGTTTAATTCTCATAATTAAAATCCCACTCCATGCAATAGCAGCAGTAGCTCTGAATGAGACTAGACCACACTCGCTACGAATATAACAAGGACTAGTGCACAGTCCAGAGGAAGCAGCTAAACCTTGAAAAAAAGACCACCCAGGTATCAAAATTTTGAGAAGACAAATTGTTCCTGACAATGCACAAGTATACTAGCTGGGTTCAAAATGCATTTCTATCAAAGGTTAAATTAAATTCAAGGCTATCGCGCAGCTGCAGGTACCACACAAATGTACAGAGTTGCTTCTCAGAGATAGCTGTTGTGCAGAAATTTGAGATGGACCTGATACAGTGTAAAATAATAATGTGCCAGCAAGCTAAAAATGCTGGAAGTAGGTATGTCCTTAATATGTTTATTGTCTAGACAGTTTTGGTGTAGCAAATTCAACTGAAATGAGTAGTCCAGGCCATCAGCAGATATAAATCAGTGCCATTAGTGAAGTATATGGCTCTGCATTTATACTGTTACGCACTACATGAGCTTTCATGCTTTATCACATACAATTTTAAGATCAGAAGTAAACTAAAAGCTTTCAAAAATACCAACATTTTAATACTATTTATACTATTGATAGTATTAATACTATGAATGCTATATTATTAATGCTGTTAATATTATCATGAATAAAAATGCTGCACTCTTGTTGATTTTCATATAAAGGACAGATTGATAGTAGCTGTACAAAAGTGATTCTTTTTCTAGAGTGTGATGATTTTGATGCATTTGGCACATTAGGCATTGTTCCTTTTTGATGAAACATGACATATATGTACAAGGATAAAAATATTTAACAGATGAAAAATGGGGCAAATTTTGTAGTCATTGGTTTTTTTGGACCAAATATTGTTGTTTGTGCCTATCCCTTCCAAGGCCACACCAGCAACAGAAAGAGCAGCAATTATCCCTCGGATCCCATAGAGTAGTATAATCACTGACCGGCAACTCCGTAATTGCCATAGGTTCCTAGAATAGCAGGAAGTTTGATAAACAAAGAAAATTCCCAGCTAAACCTGACTTGATGACTATATGCCACATGGGGAGTGAGGGGGGCAAAAATCACAGAAGACTCTGCCAAGCTAAACACTAATCTGGGAATGTATTTAACCTTGACTGCATGAACCAGGTGGTCAACCAAGTATTTGAGAAAGGTCTGATTTACGAAGTGTTCTAGGAAGTAATTGCAATTGGTTTTCATTCAGGCAGTTTGAACACCTACTCAAGCCACAAGACACAGAAGAGAAAAAAGCTGCACCAGCAAGAGTGCAGATGAGAGCACAGACACATTGCTCATCAAAACACCCACCAGAGTCCAGGGCAAGTTCAAAGCAACCTTAAGGTCTGTCACCTGCAGCAAGGCCACGTAGTTCCCTCAAGCTGAGTGAACCCCCTCTCCTGCCCTTTGCCTCACGGTGTGGTGGTCATCTGACAGTCACTGAAATTTTATCAATTGTAAAAACTTCTTTATTGTTAAAATAGAGATGATAGCCCCCAGCAGCAGACAGTGAAGTTTGGCCGTAACTGTAAGAAGTAGATTCGGTATGGGTACATCTGTAGCACATACTGGAAAACGGTTCAGAGTTACCTGAGCAGCTGCTGGCTCCAAAACCAGAAGGAGCGGAGCAGTACCGACCCAGCGCTGCAGCAAGCAGAGCTGACAGCCCTGTGGTTCTCAAGATGAAGCCAGTATCTCCTCGCAGCTCAATGCTGCATGGATACATCAGCTAAGATGACCGCTACCCTAAGCCATGGAGTAGAGGAAATTTGTCTCGGGGGCCAAAAAAAAGTACAATACTTATTCTCAAGAATAATAAGTTAATTGAAACCAAAAAATAGGTCCTGTGTCAACTTCATCTGTTTCTTTCTCAAAGGAACAAAGGAAGCGCAATTCTCAACAAGTAAACGTGCTTAACACAAGATTTGCAATACTTCACTTATAGAAAAGGTGACTCGGGAAGTATGACTGCATGCAACAATATGAAAGCTCTAAAAATGATTTGTAATAATATGACTAATTAACAGTTTGATTCTGTGGTATTCAGATAGTCTTACAGTAACCATCTGGGGCTGCGCAGTTGAATCATGCATAAAGAATCCTTTCATCAAATTCTGATGAAGTAAACTTAGATCCCCAGTGAAAATGTCTCAGAGTGATTCCTCAACAATACATAGCAGCTGGAGAAAAAGGCTTAAAAAAAACAAAACTGAGGAAAAGAGCCATGTGGTTAAAACCTCACTGCTGTTCTCCAGGCACTTGGAGATTTTAAGACCTCTCCTCTGAAACTGAAAGCAGTGAGTGCCACACAAAAGGACAAGCAGAAGGAGAACCATTTGTGCTTAGAGTTAGCTCTGAACCATTTAATGGGTTTTCCAGTGAAACAGGAAACTGAGGCTGACGATGAACCATAATACAGAAACCTAAAGAGCTCTGCAGTCACAAACATATGAACAATGGGGCTATTAAGCAGAGAAAAAAATAGCAGGAATATGGGTTATGACTTGACTGCACAATACAATGCCATTTAGAGATACCCAGCTTAATTGATAGGCTCTGCTTGCTCTAAAGCAGGGTACACTAAAGTCCGAGCTGAACACTAATGCAGCTATATAATTTCTAGTATCTGAGCTCCCCTGGACCATCCAGCATAGCAACACACTGTTCTGTGCAGACTTGCCAGTACAAGAGTTTATGAATTATCTAGCAGCGGGACGTCAGTCTTATGAGTCCCTGATGAGAAACCAGATGAAGGACAGGATAGGAACTGAGCCCTTGTACAGAAAATACTAAAATTTCAGAATAATTTTGCCAGCAGTAGTTTCTGCTGAAGTCAGTCTCTGTAAGTGATACAAGGCTGGAGGGAAAAGTAGTTGGTCAAGTGGTCTGAAAATATGATTACCCAGGGGGGAGTGATCTACCTAGGGAGAAGATTTCCTTCTCTTTGTTTTTGTTTTAATTAGATTTTGTTAGGATTGCTGAGATGATTCTTTTAGCTACAAAAATATCTCCCTCGAGCACTTTTCTTCAAGAGTAACCTGGAAAACTCACACCTTGATTATTGTTTTGCAACATTACTAGTGGCTGAATTACAAGGAAAATCAAATATCCTTCATGTTTACGTAAATGCACTTTCCAGTGCTGTATACAGAAGACCATTATAACAGATGCATGAAGTCTAAGACTGCACCTGAAGTGCACTTTGCAGAAATGCACTTAAGATGAAACAGTAAATGAACTTATTTTAAAGATGAACTTAGGAAGAATATTTATTTAACCATAAAGTCAATTATGCCCTAAATTCTGAATACCTAACTTTGGTATCTGAATTCTTTATCTGCTTTTACTCCTACCTTGTAAACTACTAACAGGCAGTTCGGGCTTAAGTATACTGACTCAGAATACAACTTGTGTCATTTGTTTTAGATGATCACAAATAATTAAGTCTTTATCTATGTTCAAATGTCTAAAGCAGAAAAAAATATACTTAGGAAAATTTCTTACCTATTAAGTAAATCAAGCTCCAAATAATTATCATAAGTAACACATATATATGGAAAGTTATCCTTTCACACAATGTTTTTAAAATAATTGTTATTTTACCTTCAAGTGAAGGGTTTAGCTATATTCAAATCTTCCTACTGATCTTACTTCAACATTTAAGTTAAGAGCAGATGGGTTCAGATCTTTAAAAAAAATTGTCTTCAATCAGTAAAATGAATTGATGTTTGGTTTAGACTTTACCTGAACACTGTGTAACCTCAGCTATCAATATGATATGGCCTCACTACCTTCTCTGGCCTAGCATCTTTGTCTTTGATCACCTTGCAGCACAGATGGCCAGGAAGGAAGGATGTCAGCCTGCTGGTAGGAGCAGTTGTGTTCTTAGTTGGACTTTCTGTCTTCTAAGGACAGTTCAGGGTCTTTGTCATTATTATTCTTATAATTGCAATGAAGATTGGAAAGAATTGCTTATCACAGTAATTTGAAAGTCCTGAGAAGCAAAGCTGTTTCAAGTGCTGAATTAACTTTTTTTCTCTCATTAAATAAGTATTTATTATTATATGGAGGTTAGCCCTTTTGTTTACAGATACTTGGATTCAGGCAAGATTGATAGTCACAAAACACTAACCTGTATCAGATATACATAAATGTGATTTATTTATTTATTGGATGAATATGTTTTGCAGTATCTCCTTCTTTAAGGTTTGAGGTAGATTGAAATTATCAGACCTACAACTCAGAAATCTGCATTTGACTGACAGAAGCCTGACGAGGAAATTTCAAGTCTACAGTTACAGAATATTCCCAGTACTTTCATGGAGGAGGAGATGTTAGCAGCTCTCAAAGGAGGATTCAGGAAGCCAAGCCTTCTCCTAATACCCTGTTGTCAATTACTATTGCAAAGAACCTTTTTTCATGTTGAATTACTGGAAAGCTTATGATGAGCTCATGATAACATCATGAGCCTGCCAAGTCATTCTCTCCTTCAGGAGGTATGAGATAGGCAGACAGCCCGGGTTTGAGGGATCTCCAGGTGAGACAAGTATGTGTTGCTGGAATAACTGCATCTGATGGAACTGAGCTCTGATTCATCACGTCAGGGACCTTCACAGCAGTTTTGGACTGCAGGTTGTGTGCAGTGTACCACCTCACCGAATGATGCACCTCCTACTCTGCAACAGCTTCCAAATGATTTCTGGGCACAATTTGAGATATGGCCTTTTTACTTAGAAAGCCTCATGCACAACTTGTAACAGAGGTAATGTAACAGAGGCAAGTAGCATTCCCATTTATCTTTTTAACATTCAATACGGGGACCAAGATGACATGTCTAGTGGAAAAAAAGTGCCGAAACCGGAATTCCACAACTGAGGTAGGGGTTAAAGTTAACTCACTCTAGTTGGAAGAAACTAGATTATCTCTGTCCAAGAACACTGGAACACAAAACTGCAGTTTTAATAGGAAATATTTTCAATAAATCAAACAGAGGTTAGTACTATATGACTGGGAAACAGTGATCTGGGCAACTACAGATCCTTTGTGCAACATCAATAGTGTGCAAGGCTTTAGAAAGAAAAGGCTAATTAAAGACATGAAGGCAAATGCAAAATGAGTTAAAATACAACAAAATATGAAGTCAACCTAATATCTTCTGTTGAAAAATTATCTTCCAGAGAAAGGAAATGGCATAAATCTCATCTTCTGAAGTTTAGAAACACTGACCATGTTGAAACTATCAGTTAAGCAGGAAAAGATGGAAATTATTACAATAATGGTAGATACAGAACCAGCTCTATGGCAGATGATAATAAGAAGCTAATGAGAGTTCCCAAAGACATGACTTGAAACCACAGGAACAGCCAAGGGAATCAACAGCCTGTTCTCTAAGCAGAGACTAAGAAAAACTGGCCTCTATAGCCAAGGGGAATGAAAGAAAAGATAGCAAAGAAAAGGTGAGATTATTCTTTGTAAATCTATTAGATGAATGAGCACAGGAAAAGAAGTCCTATTTAACCTATTAGATCCTGTGGGCACAAAAAAATATAGGTTTAAATTATCCCAGTAGAAATTGAGCCCAGAGTGGGGAAAAATGAATCATAAAGCAATGAGGTTCTCAGGCAGCTCTCCAAAAGAAGATGCAAACACAGAAAAGTGTTCAGCTTTGGAGACTGATCAGCTTTCTTCCAAAAAAGGCTCTCACAGCCTATGACATCAGAGCACTGCTTTCTTCCAGGAGATCCCTTCCAACCCCACAGAGCTCCTCTGTGCACAGCCAAGCCCTGGCAATCACTTGGGACATCTAAGCTGATAGGGTCTAAATTTGTGTTATCTGGAAAATGGCAGCTGGGGAGGGGTGGGGAGAAGCTTTCAGCTCTGAAATTCACATCTACCCTCTTACCTGGGAGCAACTGAGTTCACTGGCCTGTGGGGCAGGTTACCAGCTCACTGTATCCAGTCCTAATTTCTCCAACAGAACTGGATAAAATGATCTTGTATTTATGGTTTGGGAATACTTTTGTGTTGTCAACATAGTGTCAACAAAGCTTTATTTTAAAGAAAGCTTACTCATGCATCTCAGATTTGCTAAATGTATGGGTCTAAACTAAAAATGAATCGATACATTAAGTAAAAAATTGTTTTAGTGTAGTCTAAAACAGAAGCTCACTCTGTTGTTCAGTCAGCTGGCAGAGAATATCGATGCTGATGATTTTGTCCTGTTTATTTGCACCGAGGCCTGCCCAATTTAAGGCAGAAAAGCGAAACACATCCATTTTGCTTTGCACCCACATACCACAGAACTGCCTGATTTAGAGCAGGAAGCAAAATATTTTGTAATAGCTGTTTGGTTGGTATAGTTGCATAATAGTATCAAATCTAGAATTAAAGTACTCAATCTGCAACTATATAGAAGGAATCACATAATCGGCAACCAGCCTGCAAATACGTAACAGCCACCTGAATGAACAGACCAGACCTGTGAGGAGAGGAGCTATTTCTTTCGACCAAACTGGTCCTGACCTATGGAAAAGTGTATATAAACTCCAGCAATACCCAGTGGCACTTGGAGAAGACATAAGAAGCCCTCTTCAGTTCCGGCTTCCCTCTTTGAAGAGCTCTCGAGTCTGGCCATCTCAGCCTCAGAGACTAAGCCATCAAAGCTTGTGGCCATCAGGGCCAACCAGGCAGCATTAGATTGACAGTATCTTATACCTAGGGCTCGACTGGCATGTGTGATGAAGACTTGGTACTTAGTTATTACAGTACCTGAGTAAAAAATGGCTTGCTTGAAGTGTGGAGACTTGGCTGGTGTCTCAGAAAGTTCCCTTCATGGCAGTTCCCGATCCCCTAATAATGACAGTCGCAACACCCCAGTACCGACCCCAGAATCACGGTCCTAGGAGCAGAGCCTGCAGTACCTGGTAGCAGGACATGGTGATGCCGTAACACTGACGTAGCCGAAAGATTGTCCCTTTTCAATACTTCATTACCAAACTGGAGTTCTCTAACAAATTTTTCAAAGAGGACAGTAATGAGGAAAGGCAGGGAGGAGATAAAGGCAACTACAATTTCCGTCCTCCCCATTAGCACCAGCTGATAGGGACATATGGCCACGTTATGCGATGTGGTTTCAGACACAAGCTGCACAGTGCCTCCTCATCCTCCCCACTTGATTCAGATCAGCATGTAGCAACCTCTGAACATACCGAGAGGTTCAATTGAAAAAATAACATGGGAACATCAGAACATTATTACCCAAGCAAAAAGGGAGCTCAGCTTCACAGTACTGGAGAAGAGCATGCATGAGGGTTGCAAAGACTTTGAAAGTAAGGACAGGCAGCTCATGCTTGATGCTTAGGAAAGGAGAGGAATCAAGAAAAGCATAGAGCAGGGCAGCCTTGCTCTAGCGGCACATCAGGAAAATCATTTGCGCAACAGCAGCTGGGTCAGTATCAGCAGGTCAAGACTGTAACTACAAAAGCACAGAAGAGAAGGCTGTAATATTTAAGATCCAACACAGACAGAAAATCTACTTTCCGCAACAAGATAAAGACAGAGGCAGCCATATGGCAGAGCAGAAGGGTTAAGATGAGTTCCCATCCTGCCCATAAAAGACCATTTACATTTACAGAAATGTATATAGCCTTTAGACCAGTGGGACCCTGTCTCTCTTTCCATCTTGGAAACACATACAGCGCTTAGACTGTCTACGCTACTACAGCCCTCTGCCCCAAAAGCAGGACTCGGTCCCCGGTCTAAATGGAGCACACTGACTCGCGTGTGCTCCAGGTCAGAACCAGGCTAGATCTGGGCCACGCAGCCAGTGCGTACCCCTGCTCCCGGGTCTCTGTGTCCTACGTGACATCCCTGTGGCCTTGGCAGATTTGGGGGAGTTTTGAAGGAACAGTAGGCTTCTCTTTAGGTCAAAAGGCCTGAAATAACGATGGTTAGGTTGTGTAAAAATGGTACTTTTACAGCATAAAGTCACTATCACAGACTTAATTCTGCGTGCCTCCATAACTCATGTCAAGGAGACAGACAGGTCCATAAGCAAGAATTAGGGAATATCTTGCAGGCTGTCTTCTTTCCCCAGAACAATTCCACACAGCAGCCAGACAAATCTTGCCGCAAAGTATAGGGAGCTGTTTTGGAAACAGACTTGAAAGCCAGATGAGCTCTGATGAGCGCTGTTTGTCTACCTGGCAAAGGGTGTTGTTCAGACCAACAGATAAATACTTCTGAAGTGTTTGTTGCAAGGCCAAATTTTATTTTCAGTTACTGATATTAGTAAAAAATAAATACATTTGCTTTCTTCTCTTCTGTTTGTCCAAGCCTGTTCTTTTATAAAAGCAGCAGGAAAAGGCTCTTAAGTTCACTGCATACTTGTACAAGTATGGATAGAGTTTGACAGACATGACCAGAAGTATTTTCATCTCTATGCCGCTTGTCAGCCCAAATTAATGACAAATGGTATGGTATTTTCTGTCTATGACTAGTATGCTTTTAAGCAGCAAATTTATCTATATTAATTTCTTCTCTATAAGTAGGAGGGCTTGTCTCTAAATTGGGACACACTATGCTGAAAATTTTCATCTAAGAATGCCAAATATTGCAGAAGAAAGGAGATCAACACAGAGATTTGGGTCAATACAGCAAGCCGAGACAGTGGGGAGAAAATCTTTTAAAAGCTGAGAATACTTAACTCCTTTGCTGATGCTGCAAACCTGTGTGAAAGCACTTGAAACGTAGCATGTTTGCTTAGCAGGTGACATTCACGACAACAACTGTTGTTGAAAAATATTCTTAGAGGAACTCCACCAAGATTTGGTGTGCCCATGATTTAACATCTTTTCTTCTATTGCTTCACAACATATCCAACTCTAGGTATTACTTTCTAAACAGGTATTTCAATGCTCTTTTTTCCTAATTAAAGAGGCTAAAAAGGTGGCCTAACACTGAAAGAGAAAGACCAAGGAACTGAATATGGACTTTTCAGCATATGAAACAGAAATAACGTTATTCACAAGCAGCTATATTAAGCAATAGGGGTATCATAAAGCTGCGTTCATGAGTGTTTGCAGAGTGTTTTGAACTACTTGATTAAACAGCACCTTATTAGTGAAAATTATCATTAATGAGAAGCTTATAACAACAAAGTGCTCTCTGCAAGCATTGCAATAGAAAGAAAGAAATGAGAAGCACATTTCAGATAGAAGTTGCTAAATTAATAATTAATAAACAAAGCTCCACTGAAAGGGTATTTGGAAGGTTTATAGGGTTTAAGGAGACCAACAAAAACATGCACTTTGTTCTGTTATTTCTAATTTTTTATAAAACTTCAAGAGCTTATTGTTATTCCTTTTAATCAAAGCAGTATTTTACAACATGATGAGAAACGCCAGAGATCAAGATGAAGGGGCAAGCAGGAGCCCCTGGGATCAATACACTCAACTGAGTCTGAGCAATTTTATTACTCCATTATGTTCCATAAAGCAAGCTGGTGCCTTTTTCATCCAGCTGTAACACTGATCCATTAGAGAAAGAGGAGACATGGTCCTTCTCATTTATTATTTATAAGACAGGGCATGCACAACTTGTCTGACATCATCCTTGTCACAGCTAATGAGAAACTGAAATAAATCAGTTTTTGTGGCATCACAGAAGAGATGAAAAAAGCTCTTTCAGGTCTAATGATCCATTTTTCTGCAGTAAGGGAGTGCTCTCTAACATATGTAACCAAATATTTATTGTATATAATTGTACCTGTCCCAAAGTGATGAGCTTTCCACCCCACTACTGCTGTTTTGGGGAAGTCCCCGTGTACATATACATACATTGTATAAACATGAAATGACCAATATGATTTAAAGAGATGTGTTTAGCATTGACAGAAGTAACCAAAGCAAACCAGAAAACATTTAAAGTTCTTCAACTCTTAAATCTAATTTGCTGTGGTGGATCAACACTGTCAGGCTGTGATACTGCATGGTGGACTGCTGGGGTAACACGAGCCTATGCCAAGAGTCAGGGAAGTGTTTCCAATGCCAGTCCAATATGAACATAAAGGTAATGAGGTGAAAATTACTTGTTAGCACCTGGAAAGAGACTCCACATCACTCTACAGTGCAAAAATCACCCTCCAGTGCACAGCCTGCTCCACCTCTCATCCATGGACTGCTCTAGACAGAGAGCATGGCTCACCACGTGCTTGTCCTGGTCCCGTGCAGGCATGAGCTTGGCTGCACCTCTGAGCACAAAGGAGAGCAATAAGGACCTAAGCAGATTTTTGTTCCCTAGCTGTCTTATTTAGCAGCACAGATATGGCCAGGGCTTCCAAATTCACCTTTGAGGAGGAGGAGAAATGTGAGATGCTGATGGAGGACTGGGGCAGGCAGGGGAGACTGCTGTTACAAAAACCTCATGACAGTTGATCAGAAGTGATAATTCATGTAGGAATTGGCCTGGGACAGAGAAAAAGAACAATACAGAAGGAGAAATTTGAGAAGGAAGGGGAAGGTTTACAGGGGACAGTTTATGGGGAAAGCACAGGTAGCATAAGCGAGGATTGAGAGCACAGTACTGCAATTCCCCTTCTCTCCCAACAGGTTTCCAGATATCACCTGACATTAGCAATTTCTTTCATAGTGCGAATGATTTTATGGAACAGGACTCGGCGACAGCTGGTGCCTGCTTGTAAAGCACATCAGACCACTCTGAAGCTACTATCATGTTCTCCAGGATCTCAGCTTACATTAGTTAAAACCCAACAATAATTTTGCTGTGAATGCTGCAAAGCTCCACCATGAATCATATATAACTAACAAAGAGACAGCCAGGTAAATTAGCCTGTCCTAAAACAAGGTACAAGCTGCTCCTTTTGCTTCACTGAAGCTTTAACTAAAACTGGTAATTTAAACTCTAACATTATTATTTCCTTCTTTGTGGGAGACCAGAGCTCTGACCTTTACAATTTTCCACCAGCTGTCTTATCTCAAATAGGTGGTGACTGGGATATGCAACCAGCTGTATCATTCTCCTGTAAGAAGAAAGAAGCTAAACCTTACTGCTGAGCGAGCCTGGGGCACATTCATGCCCTCCTGAGACGTCAGCAGAGGAGCTCAAAACACCTGCCCCATCGTGTCCTCAGCCTAATCATCGCCTACCAGAAATGCTGCCTTATTTTGGTTTCACCTGGGTGGAGACAATTTCTACAGGTAAGTTTAGGGAAGACAACTAAGACACATTTATTTCTAGTCTGACCTTCATGGCTACACATTTCTTTGTGCATAAACACATGTAGGTCTTCATAGGAAGCGTGAAACCTTCCTTCTTCACACAGCTCTGGTGTACCTCCATCACAACCAACAGCATACTTGCTAAAAATTCCAAGCAATGACTGTCTTCTATAGAGCCGGCCAAAAAGAAGAAGAAAAATGCTAATAAACTAGACCATCCCTTTTAAAGATTTAGTTCAAGACTGCTAAAATGCAAATATATCCAGTAAATACACTGAGAAAACCTACTGCACCAAATTAATGTGCGACTTATTATATTTCTTAACTGAGGCAGAAATAATTGCTGAATAATTGTGTATAACAAAAAATATTACTGAATTAATTAAAACTTATCTCTAAAAAGATTACATCTTCCAAAAGTTCAAATACTTCAAAATCTGACATGCGTTTTTTCAATTCTGTGTGTTATTCCAAGGGTTCATACAAACTGGGCAGCTAATCACTGTTTAAACTCTTCAAGAAAATGCTCTTTTGGATTATAAAAAAAATGTATTATTATACACTTTCGTATATTTTTTAACATAAAAACTCATCCAGTATTTTAGAAACCGTGCTTTTGAGAGCAGAGTCCAAGCAGCCCCCAAACATTGTGAAGCACAATGACCACTGGCTAATTTTAGGTATGTGGTATATCAATTTTCCTGGAAGTGCTCCTGTGTTTCCATTGACTTTACAGGGAGCCTCAGGCAAGCGCGGTCCTAACTTGGGCATCTTAGATCCTTTGTATTATTTTTCTATGAATCTGGGCCTGTTGCCCTGGAGGCCATAAAAAAATCATGTCTGGGAAACAGGAAAACAATTAAGCAAGAGGGACGGAGAAAGAAAAGGTTTTCCAGTTGGCCCCAAAAATGCCAAATTCACCCCGGTGTAATTCTGCTGAAAACAATGGAAGTACACAGGAGCTGAACTTTTCCCACTGTCTTCACACGACAGTAGGCAGCCTTTAAAACAATTTTATCTAATTAAATTATGTCATGGTCCTGCACATTTTCAGTATGGGAACAGAAATTCTCTATGTGGGATTGGGGTTTTGTATTCTTTTTGTATTCTTACAACCCTTACATGACAATGCAAATGATTACTCTCCTAATCTTTGGAAATCCTGTTTCCAGGCAGAGATGCTGCTTGGTGTTGGGAGGGTGAAAATCCTGACACGGGAGAGGAAGGGACAAGAATGAACACTGACAATACCACAGCCTCAGCATTCACATTCGCGGCTGGAGGACTCCCTAGGTAACGGTATTTTGTTATAAGCTCATTAAGGGCTAAATTGGGCCTCTTATAATTCGGTTTCTGATAGCAAGCAATAAGAAGTTGTTTTGCAAATAAACAGCTGACGGGGCTGTAATACCGCTGAGAATACGAGGTGAGGGCAACTCCAAAAGCAATGACGAGAAAACTTCCCTGTGGGTTCCTCAGCGTAAGGGAGGCTCTGCCTTACGTCCCCACTGAGGTGACCAGCGTCAAGGGGCAGAAGAGTGTAGTTACTTGCAGCCATCAGCATCAGGAGCTGCAGTTCCGCCAGGTCCCAAGAGACATGCACAAAAAAAGACTCCTTGCATCAATTACTCATCCTCCTTAACATGCGAGTCTGCTCATCACAACTACCCTGCTGTTACCTCCCGTGCTACTGGAGTGAGATCTCCCAGTGGTTTCTGCACCAGCTGGGGTAAGTACCAAGGTACAACCGCAGAGGCCATCAAATAGATGATATTCTTTGGTTTAGAGCAAATGACCATGGACTTACGCAGTACTTAGACAGATGAAAGCAAAATTGATATTCTCATAAAATAACAAGGAAAATACTCATTACTTAGGTTTTTTTGCTCTGCTGACATGCATAGTTTTAGGTACAATAAAAAATTTTGCCTGATTACCCAAAAAAAATTGCTGAGAAACACAGTGCAGTAAATTTGCTCTAGCTCTGCTTTTTTGCTTGTTTTTAAAGCTGTACTAGATCATTAGGGCATATGCAGAATAAAAAACATCAAATCGTTTGCCAAAGAACAAGACACTGGATTTCCATAAGAACAAATGTTTACATTTAAAAATACATACATCTACTTCAGCTAGAAACAGACCAAAGATAGGAAAACGTTCATTCCTTTGAGTAATAAATCATACTTGGCACTCTTTTTGGGAGAGCTATGTTAAGAACCAGTCCCAATGGTAACACACAAAGCTATTGGAATTTCATAAGCTTTCTACAACTGCATGCATAAGAAAAATTAAGACTAGAGCACTTGGCATGAAGTAAGTTTGTGTAACAAGTAATTCTAGGATTTTTTTAAATTAAGTCGGCCATTGTAGCATGAAAAAATGTATTGTGTATCCCAGTGCTTGAAGGCAGCGCTAAAATTCAGAGAGGCCTTTGCCCAGGGAGGGTGGTACTGCAGCAATCTGCTAGCACATCTATAGAGCGGAGCCCAGACAAGCCGTCAGGAAAGGAGAACAAGCTCCTGTGCAAAGTCCTATGCTTCACCCACCCTGCCAGCGCACTGCAGCTCCTGAGTCACCCCAAAATCCTGTAGAGACACAGACAATACAGTTATTTGCCTAAATACACTCCTAAACGTGTCACAGTCAACGCTTTCTCCACCCGTGAGTGCCAAAAGCATCGGGATGCCCATAAAACACCTCCCACAAACAACTGCAGTGACCACGGGATCTGCTATTCAGCTCGTACTTACAGCGTTGGCCGGAACAAAGCTCAGGATTTAACTATTTCTTCATAAACTGCTTCCACATGCTTGTCTGCTCATTGTGCCATTTCTTCCATTGGTTGCTTGTGTTTGACAGCATCTGGACCGCAAAACGATCCTTTTCCCCCTCGTTTGCAAAATCAGCAGGCTGCAGAGGGATGCGTGACCGCTGCTGCAGCCGCGATGTACCCGAGCAGCCCAATGCAGCAGAGGCTTTAGCTCCCCCTTCCCCGTGGGTTTTTCCTTTCTTTGTGTGTGGGGTTGTTGTTTTTTTTTTTTAAAGAGATACGGTCCTGACTAACCTCAGCTTTCAGGAGCACAGTACAAGCTGCAGGCACGGGGTAGTCATCGGATGGAGAAGGGTACCGAGGCAGAAGGGCAAATTAACACATTTTGAAAAGATGCTACTCAAGGCATAAGATGTATTGGAAGTATTTCCTGTAACAGATCCAATTTTGTGGTTTGTTCTGTTTAATTCAAATTTACTTCCTGACGTTTTGCTGCATTATTTCTTCACTTTTTGCATTTCTTTCAGCTTATACAATAGAAATAACAGATCTTCTAGAATTTATTTCATGCTTTGAACTATCCTGCTGTGTCAAAGAATGTTTACATTTAAAACGTTCACTATTTGAAGAAGTCCCCTCTGAAAACTTCTGTCTATGTAGCAGCTTTCATAAATACCTTTATTGCTCTGCTTCTGCCTCTTTCCTTTAGCAACAGTGTGCTATGCTCACACTTTTTAGGACTGCCTTAAATTAATTTCATCGGTGCTGATTACATCAAAACTCAGAAGTCCATGTGCTAGCATCCCAGTAGCATCCTGAGTTTGGTTTCTGTTTTCCAAGTTGGCACAGGTTGCTGTTAGCACTTAAACATTTTAAAATTTAGCTCCTTATGTACTTCACATTCATATTCCTATTCATGTGATCAACTCTGCATAAAGCAGACCTCAGAAGAATCAGGGATCTCAGATACAACCATTAACAGAAACAAAGATTGACCCATTTAAGGCATTTCTAACCTGTTAACCTAGCAGGTTGTCCTCCAAGTGTCATGGTTTAACCCAACAGGCAGCTAAACACCACACAACTGCTTGCTCACTCCCCTCCCTCAGTGGGATGAGGGAGAGAATTGGGAAAAAAAAAAAAAAAATTCATGGGTTGAGATAAAGACAGTTTAATAGGACAGGAAAGGAAGGGAAAATATTAATGGTGATAGAAGAATTAAAATATACAGAACAAGTGATGCACAATGCAATTGCTCACCACCCGCCAACTGGTTCCCAGGCAGTGATTCCCCAGCAAGCTTCCCCCCTAGTTTATATACTGAGCATGATGTCCTATGGTATGGAATATTCCTTTGGCCAGTTTGGGTCAGCTGTCCCGGCTGTGTCCCCTCCCAACTCCTTGTGCCCCCCCAGCCTGCTCGCTGGTGGGGTGGAGTGAGAAGCTGGTAAGTCCTTGACTTAGTGTAAACACTGCTTAGCAACAACTAAAACATTTGTTGTGTTATCAACATTATTCTCAGCCTAAATCCAAAACACAGCACTGTACCAGCTACTAGGAAGAAAATTAACTCTATCCCAGCCGAAACACCAAGGAAAACGAAGAAACCTTTCCTTTGAGAGCTCTTCTAATCTTGCCGGTCCTGCTGCTTTGAATTCCACGTGTCAGTGCAGAGTGCTGTCCCTCGCCATGGTCCAGCAACCCACAGCCAGAAACACGTCCTTCCAACCCCTGTCAGTCTTCATTTAAAATGCTGTACCAACATAGCACTTCACAAGAGCTTCAGGGCTGGCTGAAAGTGTGAGATTAGGGATTTCTAGGGAGTCTGGACCTCTCCTTTCCCTCTGCAGTCCTTGGCTGCACAGAAGATGCGCTAGAAATAGCTTTTCTACAGGGTAACGCCTGCAGAGGCAGAGAAAACAAATACTGACAGGAAGAAAACACAGTGCTATTGCAGCTTCGTACAGACAGAGGACTCCTCCTCAGAGAACTCCTGGACTTTACTGTGACTCTGCTGCTTTTGGTTAAAAAAACGGTTTTCCTGCCAAGGAGCTGAGGCTGACATCTCTCATGTTGAAGGTTAAAGTAACACTGCAAACACTAAGAGACATCAGCAGCGTTGTATAAAAGGATACATTAATCTTCCACGGAAAAGAAGCCTGTTTCTTGCTAAAGTACATCTGATAGTAAGTGAAATTATTTGTGTTATCACAAGCAATATATGGGGGAAGGCCAACATCCTTATATTTACAGTCCTGATCATGAAAGGTCAAGAGGTACTGGGCATAAGTAAGCAATAAAACTGGCCCCACAATATTGCTTTTTGTAGCACAGACATCAAGAAAACACATTTTTCTGGTCATCACATCTCAGCTTTACCAAAGTTCACCACGGTCACAGTAAGAAATCCTCTCTGAGTTCAAGTAAACAAAAGGACATTGTAACCAGGCAGAGCAGACTGTTTAGCCAGGAAAACATGCAGTGCCAGTCTCCCAAACATTGCCCCACTGGATAAGCTCCGGCAGCACAATGATCTCGCACAGCTGTTGTGTTGCTCCTAAGTTTAGCTGCCGAAAGCATTGGCTCCGATGTGGTGGCATGCTGAGAACGACACCTCGCTTCCCGAGCAGGGCACGCGTGTCGGCTGTAACTGCCCGGGGCCGTGCTGGTCACAGAGTTCAGTAGGGTGGCATCAGCCCTGCTTATCAACGTCAGACCCTGAAAGCAGAAAAAAATCCATATGGGGGGTGGGAATGAAGCCATGGATGACACAGGACGCATTGCAAGGATAGGAGGCAATGGGGGACAGGACATTGAAAAAAGAACACTTTAAAAATATTCTCTCACAAAATGCTCAAATCCTTTTTAAGCAGCAGGCATGAAGAGTCCTCCTTTGAAATTCCCTTCCTAGAGTGAAAAAATAGATTGGGAACTGCTAGTGTTATTAGCAAGCTTCCTAGGGAAGAACGCCAGCCGAGGGCAGCCCTGTGTCTGGAAACTGAGCCTGAAAGAGCAGCTGGGCTTCCCGTGTGGGAAGCAGGTGAAGGGCAAATTTCCCCTCCAGGGACATTTTAAAACAAAGGCAAAAATAAGTATTTGATTGATGACTTCACCACCCCAGCTGTGAAAATCAAGTAACATTAGAAGGCTCGTTGCTGCTGCTGAGTTTGGTATGACTTCTGTTGGCGCTGACATGGGTGAAGTGCAGCCAGCTACCCAAATGTGTCGCCCGCGAGGCTGATGCCTTATAAAGTTCACCGGCCTCCTCCCTCAGCCACAACCCCTCTTCTTACTTCTCTGCCTCTTTTATTCCACCTCCCTCCTCCCCAGACGGCACACCTCCTCTCACACAACACTCCCGGCGTCGGCAGCCTCCGCACGATGCCCACGGCGGGAGAGGCACCGAACCACATCTCCTGCTGCCCCTCGGCCGCTCGCCGCCGCGGCACGGTGGGGAGAACTGGGCTCCCACTGGGCAGCACTGGGCCCGGGACAGCCGAAACCACACACCCCCGTCACTCACCCCCTGCAACGCACTGTGCCGCTGCGGCGTTCCAGGCCGAGCAAATGGTTTCATCGTCCGCATGCAGCCCTCAGCTGTCGCCATAATGAGGGGAGCTGGAATTTTTCTCAAATGGCGATGTATTGCGTTTAGGTAATGGACCCAGTTCAGAAGTTATAAGGGAGCTTTGACCGCTTTAACTTTGTGGAAAAATCTCAGAAGACGTGACCCAGCCGTTTTGAGAAATATGAAACAAAATTCAAAATCTTAACCACAGTTAATTTTCATAGAGTGCGCTCTAATTCCTCGACAATTTGATTAAATTATTCCAGGCATTGCAGGATTGCACTCTGCTGTTGGAGGAAAACTGGCAATTTTCTGTTTAATCCATCTCCCCAGCCCCCAGCATTCCCAACCTCAAATTAAAGGGGATAAAAACGAAGCTTGGCCATAAAACCTTCCGGAAAAATCCATCTGTTAGTGACCTGCGCTATGTAACAGCAAAGATTAAGTGGGCTCTCCGAAGTCAATGAATGTTCAACAGATAACTAATTAGTGACATTTAAAGATAAGCCAAATTGTTGACAATCTGAATTAATTTCTTAAAATATCAACAATAGTGAGAGGGTTTTTATCATATGAGGTTAAATATCTGGGACTGCATTAGCTGGATATTGTAGTAAGATCATTGTAATACTTAGAACAGCAAACACTTGAGCACAGCCCACCCCAGCTGCCCCAAGTGACTCACATGTGGTTTAAAGGCACTGCAGGGAAAAGAAGTTTAAAAAAAGAAGATGGGAAGGAGGTGATCTAACTGAAAAGTGTCCAGTACTGTGAGTGCCAAGACTTCCAAGTTTGATTCTTTTTTAAGTTAAAATAGTGATTGCTGCATTTTGCAATTGATCATATCTGCGGTAGACCTCTCGTTAACCTTGATAAAAAAACAGAAATGTTAAAAATTAACATATCTAGGCTGTGATCCAGGATGATTAAAATACCATCTTGCCCAGGCTATTAGTGCCATAACAACTATAATGCCAGGAAGGCCAGGCTATTAGTGTTTGGGTGATTAAAATACCAGCCTGGTCTTCTAGAGCCAGAGTGATTAGTATGTTGCCAGCCCAGGCTATTAGGGTTAGTACCGCCAATGGTGTGGAATTTTACAGTCCTTTGAGAATTTAATTTAGGGTCAGATTATCTTGACATGCTGCTTTTTTATTAACTATACTTTTCATCATTGAAATATATATATATGCATATTTCAAATATTCATGGAATCATAAGAAAAATATGGTTTAGTACATTTGTACCACCATGATAACGAAAAAATTAACATATCGTCTGGGTCATGAAAAGACTGGATTATCAAGTACAAATTCCAAGCAGGGAAATTAAAACAACGTTGAGATGTATTCACCCTCTAACTAAAATGTAAGTGCCAGCTCTGTCCGTCGATGGCACGCAGCCCGGCCAGAGCTGTGCAGCCTGACTGACCCCGTTTGCCCAGGGCAGTAGATGCATTAACCACTGCCGTGCACTGCAGCCCTCTCTGCGTCCCTGGGGCACGTGGGGAACCGCGTATGTGAAAAGCCGGCTTTGACACCAGGTGTTGCAATTCAGGAGATGGGCTTTTTCTGTGATTTATGCTGGCAATACCGACGGAGGAGCAAAACTCTACATGAAGGGCAAAAAGGCTGTGGAAGATGCACTGGCAGAGACCTCAGCTCCGGCTCCCCAGCGAGGCGGGACCGTGAAGAACCAGCTTTGTAGAAGCAGATAGTTAGAGGAGGCTGGAGCCATGTCACAGCAGGTCGTTGGGCTGTAGCGCTCAGACCGGCAGTGTACAACTCAGAATTGCATCTACACAGCTTCTTAGGAACAGTATAAGGTTCATATATATATATATATATATACACACACACTATGTCCTTTATATATATTCATATATGCATATTGACCATTTACTGCTACTTTTTCTTTCCTGTCTTTTAACCAACTATTCAGATATCCATGTGGTCTTATCCTGTGACCACTTTAAATTCCTTAAAAACCTTTGGCAGTGAACTCAAATGCCTTTGGAAATCTAGGTAGACAAGATTTCCAATATCCCTAATGCTGATTCTCTCAATTCAAGTAGGTATGTGAGGTATGATCTGCACTTACAAAATTCATGTTGTCTTTTGCCCAATGTGATAGTTATTCATGTGCCCTCTAATTTTATTCTTTGTTAGAAATCTTGTTAAAGTGTCCAGATATTGAACATACCAGTCTGTAGTTCCTCAGCTCTGTCTTGGAATCCTTTCTGAAAAAAAGTCTCATCAGTTGCTTTCCAGCACTGTGGGAACCAAAGGGGTTTGAAGCAAAAATTACAAGCATGGACAGTCATTCAGGTATTTAATTCCAGAGTTCTCAAACAAACTTCTTTTTGAAAATGTCTAGGTGAAACATCCGGTAATTTGTTACTCTTCATTTTATCTACTGTTCTACACATACTTCACTTCAAGTCAGCTACTCTGTGTAGTTTCCGCCTGGAAGGATGCCAGCATGGAGGTCTCCCTGCACTCTGTTGTGAACATAGATGCAAATAACTGATTCAGCTTTTCCTGCTATGGGCTTATTTTCTTTGTTTACCATAGAAGAGCTTTATGGGGAGTGTTTGAAAAACTATGTAGAATTAGTTTTGTGCTTTTGCAGGTTGTTCCTCAGCAATCAGCTCAGAGCTGTGTCACTTCCAGTCTTGGTTTATTTATGAAAGGGTATTTTCCTACATGAGAAGATGTTTCACCTAAGCAATGGTAGCTAATACCTGATTAAACGTGATATCGCACGGAATGTAAGATAGGCATGAGCTAGCATTAATCATTATGTTCAACAATTCAGAGCAGAGACATGTTTAACACATTATTTGCCATGATTTGAATGCCAAATACGCTCAGGAGAGAAAGGTGAAAAGACCCATATGTAACAATTTCCAGACACCTCAATAGATATAAGTGAAGCTATGGAAAACATTTCAGGGATATCTCAACTTTCTCTCTTATATGTCCTCACCAGGGATCATGACAGAACAGAAGAGCCGGCTGTGTGAAATGAGGGGTGTTTAACTGGGTTTTGAAGACAGACTGGTAGCATGAGGCAGACTGCAGTGTCAACAAGCCTCCACCCTGCCTCCATCCTGCAGTCAGAGGAAAGATTATTAATTAATATAATAAATAATAATATTGTACAAAACATGCATGTATTATATATTATAAATATATACATAAAAATATATATAATGTAATTTTATGTATTTTATTTATAAATGTTTCTTTCAAAAACCTATAAAATAATTTCATAATCATAATCATTACCATAAAGGTTGTTGATAACCTCTTGGTGTGGTAGAGCCATGACGAAGGAAAGTGTGATCTACAGAAGACAGAAAATGGGAATTTATTAGTGAGTGAGAGCTATTTGCAAGATTCTATGTGATTCTGATTTAATCCTGGTTAAGCAGGATGCCAAGAAGATGCAGGGGACAGATTCAGAGAAGCCCTAGCAATAGTTAGAAAAACAATGTTCACCTTGAAAGAAGATTAAACCTGCTTAATTTGTTTATGAAAGGAAGGTGAAGAAAAAATACGATTGATCACCAGCAATACCCCTGGATAGTCAGGAAGCAGAAGATACTTTTAAGCTACTGGACAGTATTAATTTCTCGTTCAGAAATGCTCTACTCATTTTTTCATGTATTTTTTCCTTTTTTGTGTGGCTGTTCCACATTTCATTTTCATGTTTTTTAGCAGAAATTGACCCTTGAGCATAAAGTTAAGAAGTACTTCCTTCTCAAATAACCTTCCTAAATCAGTTTTCACAATCTTCTTGATAACCAGCTTTGCCTTTTACCTCCTGTTTCATCTCTGTTGTGCACCACTGTATTGGTCTCACTATCAGACAACTCAAGGGGAAAATCTTGTTCATCTTCCCTTGTCTGCTTTTTGTCTGGCTCAGGAGCTACTCCCTGTCATTTTTTAGTTTCTCTTATGTTTTGTTGTGTTTAGGATCTACCTACAAGTCAGTGGCCTTTTATTTCTGACCTCTAGTATTTCATACTAGTTAAGTATAAACGGAGCTCTTCTCCCACCTTTCCTCCTCCATCTCCCCTTCTCCCTTCCCCTGAAATCAGTTAGAGCATCCAAAGCAATCATTTCAGGGCGTCGTTCCCAAGGGGGTGAAGACCAGATTTCTCCATGACCTGCAGAAACGTCTCAGCCCTGAGCAGGATTTCTTTTAGGATTTCACTGCTAACCAGCCTTGCTTTTTCTCTTCTTCTACCTATCATCTGGCTACACAAACATGTAGGAGGCAAAATGGAAAGGAATGGTCAATGGCCACGACAGCCATGGGCCACAGAGAGCCCTGAAGTCGTGCTGTCCCCTGCCAGGAGTACACAGAGCCCAGCACAGCCTGGCCATGGTATCGCTGCTCCCAAAACGGAGCTGCCCCAGGTGCCTCTGCACCTACACCCAGGCACGTATCCACAACCGGGCAGGAATTGGCTGCAAAACACGCACAGACATAATGGGAGGATTCTGATTAGGGAACAGTTTTCCATGATAATCTTATAGTGATGCTGTTTGTCTCCTTTTCATTGTCAAGGAATATTTTTATTTACCAGGCAGTGCAGACTCTCTTAAGGGATTAGGTGTTAGATGGAGTTCTCAGGTAAAATAAATAAATAATACAATAATAAATAAAACAATAAATTAAACAATAAACAAAATAATGACCATAGCAGCACCCCTACCTCTGATGCTGTTACAGACCTCAGGCTTAATGGTAGCACTGTACTCAGGTGCACCCTACAGCTGCTTCATGACGTTTCCTAACAGCCTGTGATTCGACCCTAGGTGAGCCTAGAAGACTCATCCCATCAAAAATATCAGACCCCAAAGCTTCCTTTCTGTTAGTTACCTCAGACAGGTATACAAGAAAAAACTGATTTCACAGAACACCATCTCTAATAGGTGCTCCAATATTTTCTTTCCTTCAAAGGTACTTCTCACCCGTGTGTCTCTCAGGCAGTGATTGCCTGATGGGTTTGTACCAGAGTTGTTTCTAGGTCTCCTCTAGCAGCACTGCACTGTGTTTCTAGTTACTCCATAAGAATATGAAGCTTTAAGGCTGGTGCTTGCTTTATTTGTTTAGATTTTTGACTGTTTACAACATCAGCTGCTGACTTCTTGATGATGCCCAGTCTTTATTATAAACTGCTGTGGTTGCAAGGTAAGGGTGAACAGAAGTTATATCGTTAACCTGGTCATCCCTATAAATATCTGGATTCCCTTCATGTCTGTGCATTTTGTTAGCCACCCTACTTCTCTGGGTCTAACTGGAGTCCTCTCGAAGCCAACAGGGAGTATCAATTCACCTAAGCCTCAGCTTCTCTCCACCCTGAGTAACATCTGACTCCCAA
>JANHGO010000041.1:9408818-9433864 GCA_024606505.1 Aquila spilogaster | reverse complement strand
CTCTTTAACTCCCAGTTCTTTATATGATGTTATGATGTGGAATACCGATAACCAAAATTCATAAAGCCATGACAGACCTGCATGCTGATGAGACTCTAGCTAAGTCTGTTATCGCAGTAAGTCAGTAACTGCCATGAGTATTTATCGTAGGACACTGAGAGTCCCTTTGTTTCAAAGAGTTGATACGTGACTTGCTGTTGACGTGTTACTTGTACTGATCCTAAGAAAATAACAAATCCTTGCAGTATATTTGATGGTGAGACCTTGAATAGGTCTAAAAGTACTCAAAGGAAGCTTAGGCTTAGTTAATTCAACAGCTAGCTTGCTTAGTAGCAGATTAAGCTAAATTATCATGTGTGGTGGCATCTCTACCTTGGTAAATCATTCTGATAGTCCTTGAAGGAACTTGGCCTTGCCTGCATGAATGTGACCACTTGGCATTATCAGTTTGCCACCAGATCACATTACACTCCTAGAAAGATTCTGACAAATTCATCTCTATGTTGTCTCACATGGTAAGAAAGAGAGATAAATTGGCTGTCAGATACCAGGCACTGACAGACCCTGGCACACTGTCTTCCTGACCTGACTCTTCTTCACTGCCTGAAGTT
The DNA here is from genome assembly GCA_024606505.1 of Aquila spilogaster. Classification (NCBI taxonomy): domain Eukaryota; kingdom Metazoa; phylum Chordata; class Aves; order Accipitriformes; family Accipitridae; genus Aquila; species Aquila spilogaster. The sequence goes on along the minus strand of JANHGO010000041.1, from coordinate 9,433,253 downwards.
GCCATGCAGGCTACCTTGTAACTTCACACCATACTCAGACCCAGTGTCTGACACCATTCTTTCAATTAATAAATTTAATTAATTAGTATAAACACAACCATATCTCTCTCCTAGAAAAAAAAAAACACAGTTACAAACATTGCCTACATCAGTTTTCTATGATGGAATTTATTAGCTTTTAGAAGGAAACAACCTCTACTGGAGAATTTTGTCTTTGTTTGAATTCCGGTGAAGAGGTTTAGTAGTTGATCTGTAAAAATAATCTTCAGTTTTGCAGATGCCCGCAATTAGTTGTAGGTATGAAATCATAGGTATGGGTCCTAGCATGTTGCTATGCAAATGCTTAATTTTGCCTGCAGCATAACAGACACAAACAGTCCATGCGTAAAGCAAATGCAGGAAAAACACTTCTTTAAAAAAATTAGATTATTTCATTCTCCTTCAAAAACACTTCCCTAGTGAAGTGTAAACTGAATGAAAAAATGTACAATTCTCATGAAATGTACATATCTCATGAATGTGACATCCAGCTCGATTCTACCAAGAACGGTTTTAACAGCAAATATAGGGAGATAGGCACTGTTACGCATTTTAAAAACTTGCACTCCTGTATTAAACTCATTAGCATAAGAAGCATCACTTTAAAGGGAAAAAAGCAAAGATAACTGGCAAAAGTGAAGGCTGATGAATGAGTGCCAGCAGAGGCAGGACAAGCTGAAAACCAAGTTTTCCTGAGGTCTAATCTCTGATCTCAAGTATTATGAGGTCATCTCAGAGCTAATTTGTAATCTCCTGTATGCCTTTGTAAATACAGAATGGTTCCACTGTTTTACTAAATTTCCACCTTTTCCTGGATTTATTAGGCAGGAGCATATGACAGGTTTAATTCTCACAGTTTTAATCCTACTCCATGCAATAGGGCTGAATGAGTCTAGATCCCTAGCTGCAGCATTGGTGCACAAAATGGGCTGGCAGTGCTTCGTGCAGCTACACAACCTCCATGCTACGTGTTGTAAACGTGAACTCTAATGTGAACTTCAGCACTCTTGCTGCACATTGTGGACAGAGTAAGGTATACATTCAGAACAGACTACAGAAATTTATACAGAAGTAAGCCTTTATGAAAACTGACATATGTAACTGTTCAGCAAATTTGAACTCTAGTGTTTCACTCATAGAGGGTTAAAGACAAACTGAAATAGATTTTTACAGAGCTTGCATTGCTGAGACAGCAGCTAAGAATTGGGGAAAAAAAAGATCATCCAAAAATCTGAGAAAACAGGCAGGTCTTAAATACAAACTGTTCCTGTCTATGCATAGCATAATAGCTGGATTTGAAATTCATTTCTATCAAAGGTTAAACTAAATTCAAGGCTACCACACAACTGCAAGTATGACACAAATATACAAAGTTGCTTCTCAGAGAGAGCTGTCCTGTGGAAATTTGAGACAGACCTGATACAGTGTAATATGATAATGTACCATCAAACTAGAAATGCTGGAAGTAGAATAGATATACCCTTAATATGTTATTATCTAGACAGCTTTGGTGCAGCCAATTAACTGAAAGGTGCGGTCCAGGCCATCAGTAGATGTAAATCAGTGTCATCACACAAGTATAAGTTTCTGCATTTATATTATTGTGCACAATATGTTCATTCTTTCGTTCTTCATCACGTATAATTTTAAGATAACAGTAAACTAAAAGCATTCCAAAATGCCAATACTTTAATACTGTTGATGGCATTGACACCATAGATGCTATTGATATTATATTATTAATGCTAATTAATTGTTAATGCCTCTGGTTGGAGGCCTGTAATTAGTGGTGTTTCCCAAGGGGGTCGGTGCTGGATCCAGTCTTCTCCAACAACTTCATCAGTGACCTGAATGAAGGGATAGAGTCCACCCTCAGCAAGTTTGCTGATGATACGAAACTGAGAGAAGTGGCTGACACACCGGAAGGCTGTGCTACCATTCAACAAGACCTAGACAGGCTGGAGAGATGGGCAGGGTGGAACCTGATGAGGTTTAACAACAAGAGCAAGTGTAGAGTCTTGCACGTGGGGACGGTTAACCACATACATCAGTGCAGGTTAGGGGCTGACTTGCTGGAGAGGAGCTCTGAAGAGAAGGACCTGGGTGTCCCGGTGGACAACAGGTTGGCCATGAGCCAGCAGTGTATCCTTGTGGCCAAGAAGGCCAATGGTATCCTGGGTTATATTAAAAAAAGCGTGGCCAGCAGGTCAAGGGAGGTGATCCTCCCCCTCTATTCTGCCCTGGTGAGGCCACATCTGGAGTACTGTGTCCAGTTCTGGGCTCCCCAGTTGAAAAAAAGACAGGGATCTCCTAGCGGGAGTCCAGCGGAGGGTCACAAAGATGGTAAAGGGCCTGGAGCATCTCTCTTATGAGGAAAGGCTGAGAGACCTGGGTCTGTTCAGTCTGGGGAAAAGACGACTGAGAGGAGATACGACACATGCTTATAAATATCTAAATGGAGGTGGGAGGTAAATAGATGAGGTCAGGCTCTTCTTGGTGGTGCGTAGTGATAGGTGTTATGGTTTTATGGTTTTTACAAGGAGTAATGGCTTAAAACTTGAACATAGGAAGTTCTGTACTAACATGTAGAAGAACTTCTTTACAGTAAGGGTGACAGAGCACTGGAACAGGTTTGCCCAGAGACATGGTGGAGTCTCCTTCTATGGAGATATTCAAGACCTGTCTGGATGCCTACCAGAGCAACCCATTGTAGGGAAGCTGCTTTAGTGGTGGGGCTGGACTCGATGATCTCCTGAGGTCCCTTCCAGCTGCTGCAGTTCTGTGATTCTGTGATTCTAATGGTGCTATCAAGGATAAAAATGTTGCACTATTGTTGATATTTATAGAGACAACAGATTACTAGTAGCTGAAAGAAAAGTGATTCCATGTCTAGAATGTGATGATTTTTTTAATTATTTAACATATGAGAAACTGAAAAAATTTTGCAGTCATTGCTTTTTGGATCCAAATATTGTTGTTGTTTGTGCCTACCCCTTGCAAGGCTACACGAGCAACAGAGAGCAGCAATTATCTGTCTTATCTGATTATTTACTGGTGTAGTAAATGAGACTATGGTACTGGTAACCCCTTAACTACAGTTCTGTAGTATAGCAGGAATCCAATCTAAAACTCCTCTGGCACAACTTGAGACCATTTCCTCTGATCAAGTAAGAGTTACTTCAGTTTTATGCCAAAAATTTATAAAGATAAACCACAGAGAGCAGAGGACCATATTTGTCTAGGATAGCTGTTACAGACAGCAGACTTTTTCCAAAGAGCCTACATTTGAGGGGCAGCTTAAATAACATCATGGGTGATCTGCAAGTCTGTGAATTCAGTGAATGATCGAGATTGTTTCTGAAAGTTGTTAGGCCCTATCTCCCTACATCTTCTGAGAAGGGTATTTGTAATGCATTAAATAAAGCACATATAGCAAGTCAGACTACAGCACAGAAAGTTCTGTATTCACATCTGCCTAAACAAGTACACCAAGAACTGTCTGCAAAAAGGAAGTGATCGCTGAGATAAAAGATTTAAGTTATGCAGTTTTCTTGTAGATTGAAACCAAAACATTTTTAGTTCAATGCTCACATTTCCTCAGTGATTTCTTGAGAAGTTCAGAGAAGTGTGACTTATGAATCTTGGAATCAATTACAGATAGACTTCGGTATTACATTTTAATAGGAAAAAGCTGTACCATATTTGTGAAAACTTCTTTGTTACTGAAAGAAAACAACAGCCTCCAGCAGCAAACAGAGAAGTTGGGTGATAACCTCAAGAGGAAAATTTGGGTGCATCTATAGCACATACTGGAAAACAGTTCAGAGTTACCTGATCAAACAGAGAAGCTGCTAGCTCCAAAACCAGATGGAACAGAGCACAAGAACTCAGCAGTGCAGCTGTTGCAGCAAGAAGAGCTGATAGCTGCATGGTTCTCACTATGAAGCTACTACTTCCACATAGCTCAACACGGCACAAGGAAATCAGGCTGTGACGACCACTACCCCAAGCCATGGAATACAGGAAATTTGTCTCAAGGGCCAGAAAAAAAATGCGCAATACATATGCTCAAGAAAAATACAAAGTTCATTGAAATTAATATATATATAGATAGATAGATTCTGTGCCAGTTTCATTTATTCCTTCTTAAAAGGCACAAGGAAAATGCAATCTTCAACAAGTAAATGTGCTTAACACATTAACTGTAATACTTCATTACAGGGGAGGTGACTCAGGAAGTATGATTACATACATCAATATAAAAGCTCTAGAAATGGTTTGTAATAATACAACCAGTTTGCAGTCAGATTCTGTGGTATTCAAATATTCTTACAGGAACTGCCTGGGACTGTGTGGCTGAACTATGTATGTAAGGGATCCTTTCCCCTAACTGAGTTCTGATGAAGTGATCTTAGATACCCAATGAGAATGTTTCAAGTGACTTCTGAGCAACACATAACAGCTGGAGAAAAAAAAGTTTGGCCAAAAATAAGCCAAGCATTTAAACGCTCATCAGAACTGCTGCTCTCCAGAAACCCAGAGATGTGAGGATCTTTCCTCTGAAACTGAAAGCAGGAGGTGCCTCACAGGAGCGGCAGAAGGAGAATTAGCCCTACTGAGAGTTAGTTCTCAACCATCTGATAAGTTTTCCAGTGAAACAGGAAACTGAGGCTGTCTATAAACCATAATGGAGAAATCTCAAGAGTTATGCATTACCAAACAAATTAAACATATGAACAATGGGGTTATTAAGCAGAGAAAAAAATAGCATAAATATGGATTATGGCTTGACTGCACAAGGTGATGCCATTTAGAGATACCCAGCTTAATCAATAAGTTCTGCTTGCTGTAAAGCAGGATACATTAAGTCTCATAGCTATCTCTGGGCTAAAAGCAGCAATACAATTTCTGGTAATTGAGCTTGTCTGTACTGCCCACTGCAGCAACATATCGATCTGTTCAGGCTTGCATGTACAAGAGTTCGTGAAATACCTAGCAACGAGTTATTTCTCGTGAGGCCCTGGCGAGAAAACACATTAAGGGCAGGATAGGAACAGAGCGCTAGTACAGAAAATACATTTCAGAATAAATATGCCAGCTGCAATTTTTGTTGAAGTCAGTCTCTGTAAGTGATACAAGATCAGAAATGGTCAGTCAAGTGCTGTGACAACATGAGTCTCCAAAGCAGAGTGAGTATCCTCAGAGTTTTCCTTCCCTTCGTTTTTATCTTAATTATGTTTTGTTTGGATTAGTAAAATGGTTCTTTTAGCTACATAAACAATATTACACAAGCACTTTTCTTAAGGAGTAACCCAGAAAACTCAGCACCAATTGCTGATCTCACCTGGACTCTTGCATTAAGTCTGTTGGTGCCCCTGACGTGCATTTTGCAGATGCTGATTTAGAATGATGTATTTATGTTATTGTTTGTTTCGGATGTTCACGAATAATTAAATCCTTGCCTACGTTCAAATGTCTAAAGCAGAAAAAAAAAAAACAGAATCAGAGTTCAAATAAGCAACATATACAAGGAAAGATATCCCTTCACAATTCTAAAAATAAGTTTGATTTCAACTTCAAGTGCAAGCTGAAGCTATACTCACATCTTCTTGCTTATCTTGCCCCAGTATTTCAATTGAGAGCAAATGTGCTCAGAACTTAAAAAACTAAAAATAAAAATTGTTGCCATTCCCTGAACACACCATGTAACCTCAGCTATCAATGTGAGCTGGCCTTGCTATCTTCTCAGGCTGAGCATCTTCCTCTTTGTTCACCTTGCAACACAGCTGCCTGGAAGGAAGGTATTAACCTGCTTTGGTATGGTTCAGGATCTTTTTCATTATTATTATGATAGTTACAATGAAAATTGGAAAAATTGGCTTGTCACAGTAGTTTGAAGTCACGTGAAGCAGAGCTATTTCAAGTCGTGAAGGCATTTCTTTCTCTCATTACGTAAGTATTTCTTGCTATATGGAAGTTTTCCATTCTGTCACAGGTATTTAGTTTCAGGCACAATCAATAATCATGTAACACTGATCTGTAGCACATATGTATCAATGTGATTTATTTATTGTATGAACATGTTTTGCAGCATCTCCTTCTTAAGATTTGAGATAGACTGAAATTGTCAGACCTACTATTCAGAAATCTGCATTTGACTGACTAAAGCCTGATGAGGAAATTTCAGACCTACAATCTACAGATTATCCAAAACGTTGTTTGTTTTGTTTTTGTGGAGGGGAAGATATTAAGAGCTCTTAGAGCAGCGCTCAAGAAACCAAACCTTCTCCTTATCCTGTCCTCTATTACTCCTAAAATAATCTTCTCTTGTGCTGAGTTACTGGAAAGTTTATGATAAGATAATCTTGATATCATCATGACTGTCAAGTCATTCTCTACTTTAGATGCTATGAGATATGCAGACAGCCCTGATTTAAGAGATCTCCAGGTGAGACAAGTATTTATAGAGGTGACAACCGCATCTGATGAAGCTGAGCTCTGATTCATTATGTCAGGAAATATGTAGCAGTTCTGAGCTACAGACCATGTGCAGTGCACTGCCTCACTGACTGCTGCATCTTCTACTCTGCAACAGCTTCCAAATGACTTCTGGGCACAATTTCTACTTAGAAAGCCTCACGCACAACCAGTAACACAGGTAATACAACAGAGGCAAGTAGCATTCCCATCTCAGAGTTCAGTGTTGGGACCAAGATGACATGGCTAGTAAAAAAAAAAAGGTGTGGAAACTAAAATTGTAATAACTGAGGTAGGAGTTAAAGTTAACCCACTATACTTGGGAGAAACCAGATTATTTCCAGCCAAGAAATCTGAAACACAGAATTGCCATTTTAGTAGGAAACATTTTTAATAAATCAAACTGATGTTACCACTATATGGCTGGAAAAAACGTTATTTGGGCAAATGCAGATCCTTTGTGCAACACCAATAGTGTGCAAGGCTTTAGAAAGGAAATAATAATTAAAAACATGAAAGCAAATGCAAGGTGAGTTAAAGTACAAAAAAAATATGCAAAGTCAACCTAACATGTTCCATTGAAAGATTATTTAGCAGAGAAAGGAAACTACATAAATCTCACCCTCTGAAGTTGAGAAACATTGAATACTTTGAAAACTATTTGTTAAGCAAGGAAAGACTGAAATATTACGAGGATGGTAGATACAGAACCAGCTGCATGGCAGATGATAACAAGAAACTAATGACACTTTCCCAAAGACATGACTGATATCACAAGGACAACTAAGGGAATCAATGTCCTATCCTTGAAGCAGAAACTAAGAGAAACTGTCCTCGTTAGCCAAGCAGAACGGAAGAGAAGACAGCAGAGAAAAGGGAAAATTATTTTTTTAAATCTAACAGATGGATGAGCACAGAAGGGGAAGAATAGCTATTTAACATATAAGAGCATGTGGGTATAAAAATACATAAGTGTAAATTTTCCCAGAATAATGAATGAATCAAAAAAGCAGGGAGGTTCCCAGGCACCCCTCCAAGAGGAGAAGTGAGTAAAGTATTGGCTTTGGAGACTGATCAGCTTTTATCCAAAGAAGGATCTCACAGCCTGTGACATCAGAGCACTGCTCTCTTCCAGGAGATCTTTTCCAACCCAGCAGTGCACAGCCAAGCCCTGGAAATCACTTGGGACATCTAAGCTGACAGCATCTAAATTTGAGCATCTGGAAACTGGCAACTAGGAAAGGGTGGAGAGAAGCTTTCAACTCTGAAATGTATATCTGCCCTCTTATCTAGTGGCAACTGAGTTCATTGACCTGTGGGTCACTGAAGACATACCTAATTTCTCCATCAGAATTGGGTAAAATGAAATAATCTTCCATTTGTAGTTAGGGAATATCTTAGTGGTGTCAACAAAGCTTTATTTTAAAGAGAGCTCACTCGTGCATCTCAGATTTGCTAAGCATGAGTATAAAGCAGAAATGGATGCATTTTTTTGGCATTAAGTCAAAAATGTTTTAGTGTAGTCTAAAACAGAAGATCACTCCTACAGTAGTGTGTAATACGATGATCTGGCTTTTAGAGAACGATAATATGAACAAATTGCAGGCTCAGTACATTATCTAGCAACCTAATATAGACAGATAAGTTTGTCCAGTCAGATGGCAGGGAATTTCAATGTTGATGCTGATTTTGTTGTGTTTGCCTTGCGCCCAGACATAGCACAGGACTGCCTGATTTAGTGCAAGAAGCAAAATATTTTGTTAGGTATTTGCTTGTTATAGTTGCATAGAAGTATCAAAACTAAGATACAGATACTTCACCTGCAATTGTTAGAAGGAATCAAGTAATTAGCAGCAGTCTGCAAACACATAACACTCATCTAAATGAACAGGCCTCAGCTGTGAAATGAGGACCTATTACTTTAGACCAGTCTGGTCCTGATTTATGGGAAGTATACATAAACTCCAGTGATAGTCAGTGATGCTTGTGGAAACATGGAAGAAGCCCTCTTCAGTGCCATCCTCCCTCTTTGAAGTGCTCTGGAGTCTGGCTGCCTCAGAGACAAAACCATCAAAGCCTGCGGTTGTTCAAGGCCACGCATGTCACATCAGACTTACTGTAACTTACACCTAATGCTTGACCCGTATGAGTGATTAGTACTTGGTATTTAGATATTTAGTTGTTACAGCACTTGATTAAAACGTGGCCTTCTTGAACTGCAGAGACTTCCTTGTTGTCTCAGAAAATTTCCAAAACAGCCTTTCACATTTCCCTAAGTGCCACAGTACCTAGTGCCATTCCAGAAACAAGTACAATTTTTGTTACAAGAACAAGGAGTTGCCACAACACCTGAGCAGCTAAAAGACTGTCTACTTTTCATACTTTATTACTTAACTAGAGTTCTCTAGGATATTTTTGAAAGAACACTAATGAGGAAAGACAAGGAGGAAACGAAGACATCTACAGTTTCCTACCCATTAGCACCAGCTCATAGGGACATACGGCCATGCTGTATGGTGTGCTTTCAGTCACAAATCGTGCAGTCCCTCATCATCATCCTTACTTGATTCAGATTAGTATGTAGCACCCTTTGAATTTTTGTGAGAGAAAATACTGAGAGGTTATACTGAAAAAAACATAACATGGGAACTTTAAAAATGTTATTATTAGCCAGCTGAAGAGGGATGTCAGCCTCATGGTGCTGGAGAATAACATGCATTAGAGCTGCAACGGCTTTGAAAGTAAGGACAGACAGCTCATACTTAGGAAAACAGAAGCGTAGAGTAGGGCAGCCTTACTCTTATGGCAAGTCAGTAAAATCATGCACAACAGCATCTGGGTCAGTATCAGCAAGGATAGACAAAGGCATAGAAAAAGATAATATAAACCTTTAAGATCCAGGACAGACAACATTTTCTGCAAAAAGATCAAGTCAGAAGCAGCAATATGGCAGAGCAGAAGACTTGCGAAGCATTCCCATTCCATTCATAAAAGGCCATTTATATTTACAGAAATGTGCATAGCCTTTAGACCATCTGGATAACATCTTTCTTTCCATCTTGGAAATATATACAGTACATACTGACTGTGTCTACACTACTATGGCCCTGTGCCCCAAAAGCAGGACTTAGTCCTTCCTCTAGATGGTGCCTATTGATTCATGTGTGCTCAAAGTTAGGACCGTGCCAGATCTGGGCCACAGACCCTGTGTGCAACCCCAATCCCAGGTCTCTTCTCTGCCCCATGTGGCAATCCTATGGTCTTCAGAAGTTTGGGGGAAGACTCTTTTTGGTCAGAAAGGCCTGAAGTAAAGACCAGTTGTATAAAAATCCTACTTCTATAGCATAAAGTTACTCTCACAGAGTTAATATTGTATGCCTTCACAACTCTTGTCAAGGAAAAAGGCAAGTCTGTGAGAAAATATAGGGAATAGCTTGTAGGTGGTATTCCTTCCCCAGAACAATTCCACATTACAGGCAAGAAAATGATCCTGAAAAGTAAAAGGAGTTTCTTCAGCAATGGACTCAGTAGTGACAAAAGCACCAACAAGATCTTGGAGGTCTTTTCCAACTCTGATGATTCTATGACTCCAAGGGCTGCTCATCCACTTGACACAGAGTCTTGTTGTCAGACCAACTGATATATCCCTCTAAAGCAACTGTTGCAAGGCTGAATTTTATTTTCAGTTACTGATATTAATCAAAAGTAAACACGCTTACCGCCTTCTCTCCTTGTCCTCCGAGCTGACTCCTACATAAAAACAGCAGCAAGAGGCTCTTAAGATCACGACATACTTATGGAAGTATGGACAATCTGACAGACATCTGTGCCATTTGTCAGCCAAAACTGAAGACAAATGGCATGGCATTTTCTGTCTATGACTAGCATGCTTTTAAGGAGATAATTTATCTACATGAATGTCTCCTCTGTAAGCAGAAGGGTTCATCTCTAAACTGAGACACACTATGCTGAAAATGTATGTCTGGGAATGCCAAATGTTGCAGAAGCAAGGAGATTAACACACAGGCTCGGCTGGATTCAGGATGTCTAGATGGTGAGGAGAACATTTTTTCAAAGCTGAGAACAGTTAACTCCGTTGCAGATGCTGCAAATCAGTATGAAAGCATGGAAATGTAGCATGTTTAGCAGCTGTCACTCATGGTAGCAACTGTTGTTTAAAAATATTCTTAGGACAGCTCTGCCAAGATTTGGCATGCACAAGACTGGACATCTCTTCCATTACTCCTGTTGCTTCACAACATGATCAATTAGAGATTTTGTTTTCTAAGCAGTCATTCCAGTGCTGTTTTTCCTAATTAAAAATGTTAGGAAGGTGACTGATGGAAATGAACATGGGTATTTTTGCGTGTGAAACAGAAATAGCATTATTCACAAACAACTATATTAAGCTACAGGGGTATCATAAAGATGCATCCATGTGCGTTTACAGAGTAGTTTGAACTACTTGATTAAGCAGCACCCTGTTAGTGAAAATTATGATTAATGAGAAGCTTATAACAACAAAGCTCTCTCTGCAAGTACTACAGGGGAAAGAAAGAAGGAAATGAGAAGTGTATTTCAGATTGGAGCTGCTACATTAATAATTAAGGAATGAAGATCCACTGAAAGGGTGTTTGGAAGATTTGTATATTCTAAATTTTAGAATGACCAAAAAGAACCTGGACTTTGTTCTATTATTTCCAGGTGGTTTTTTTTAATGCTTCAAGATCCTACCATTATTCCTTTTAAACAAGGCAGTATTTTACAATATTGTGAGAGATGACAGAGATTAAGACATAGGGTAGCAAGCAGGAGCCCCCAAGATCAATACTTTCAGTCACATCTGAGCAATTCCATTATCTCCCATATAAAACAGGCTGCTGCCTTTTACATCCAGCTATAACACTAATGCATTAGAGAAAGAGGAGATGTGGTCATTCTCATTTATTATTTATAAGACAGAGCACGCACAACTTGGCTGACATCATCCTTGTCACAGCTCATGAGAAACTGAAATAATTTACTTTTTATGGCTTTTAGGAAAGATGAAAAAGCCCTTTCAGGTCTAATAATCCATTTTTCTGCAGTAGAGTGCTCTGTAACACATGCAGCCAGTTTATTGTGTATAATTGTGATGACCCAAGCTGATGACTTGACTGCTGTTTGGAGGAAGTCCCTATGTGTACATACACATACATTGAATAAACATCAAATAACCAATAAAATTTAAAGGGACGTGTTTAGCATTGACAGACGTAGCCAAAGCAAACTGAAAATCACTTTAAGTTCTTCAGATCTTAAGTCTACTTTGCTCTTGGTGAATCAGCATTGTTGTGGGTGCAGGACTGCCAGGCTAACAAAAGCGTATATCAGGAGACAGGTTTCCAGTGCCAGATCACCATGAACATGGAGATAACAAGGTAAAAGTTACTTGTTAGTGCCTGCAAAGGGTCCACATCACTCTACAATGCAGAGATCACCCTACAGCACACAGCCTATGTCTCCTGTCAATTAACTGCTCTTCCCAGAGACCATGGCTCAACATGTTTGCACTGGTCCCAGTCTAGGCATGAGCTTGGATGCACCAAGCACAAAGGAGACATCTAAGGGCTTGGGCAGGTTTTTCTTCCCTGGCTTTCTTATTTAGCAGCCCAGGTATGGTCGGTGCCTCCAAATCCACCCTCAGGAAGTAGGAGAAATGTGAGATGCTGTTTGGGAACTGAGGCAGGACAGGGATACTGCTATTACAGAAAAACTAATGAGAGTGGATCAGAAGTGGTAATTAATGTAGCAGTTGGCCTGAGAGGGAGAAAAAAGAATCATATGGAAGGAGGAATTTGAAAAGAAAAGGAAAGGTTCATATGGAGCAGTTTTATGAGGAAACCACAGGTGGTATAAGAAAGGATTGAGAGCACAAGGCTGCAATCCTCCTTCTTTCCCATGGGCTTTCCAGACATCTCCTGACATTTGCAACTTTTTCATAGTGTGATTTTATGCAACAGGACTCAGTGACAGCTGGTGCCTATTTGTAAAGCACACCAGACCACTCTGAACATGCTGTCATGTTCTTGAGGATCTCAGCTTACACTGGTTAAAACATGAATGTGATTTTTATGTTAATGCTGCAGAACTTCAGCATGTACCATGTATAACTAGCAAATAGGCAGCCAGGTGTATTAGCCTGTCCTAAAATAATTATGTGAGATGCAAGCTGCCTCATTAAAAGCTTTAACTAAAACTAGTCATTTAAATACTAACATTATTATTTCCTTCTTTGTGGAAGCCCAGAGGTAAAGCTCAGACCTTGGCTATTTTCTGCCAGCAGTCTCATTTCAGATAGGTGGGATATGGCCTAAGGAGCAATGGTCTAAAACTTGAACGTAGGAAGATCTGTACTAACATGCAGAAGAACTTCTTTACAGTCAGGGTGATAGAGCACTGGAACAGGTTGCCCAGAGAGGTTGTGGAGTCTCCTGCTATGGAGATATTCAAGACCCATCTGGACGCCTACCTGTGTGACCTACTGGAGACTGTGGACTTGATGATCTCTTGAGGTCCCTTCCAACCCCTGCAATTCTGTGATTCTGTGTTATGCAACTAGATACATTATCTGTAAGGAGAAAGAAGCCAAACCTTACAGCTAAGAGGAGCCTATGCATATTCATGCTCTCCTGAGAGGTCACCAGAGAAGCTCACAACAGCTGTTCCACTGTGTCCTAAGTGTAATCATCGCCTATCTATATTGGTTTCATCTGGGTGGAGAAAATTTCTACAGGTAAGTTTAAGGAAAACAGCTAAGCCTCTTTTATTTCTGGACCAACTTCATGGTTGTAGGGCCTTTTGTGCGTGAATACATTTAGGTCTTCATAGGTAGACTGAAATCTTCCTTACACAGCTCTGTTGTTGTGCCTCCGTCATAACAACATAGTGACTAAAAATTCCAAAGGATGACTGTTGAGACTGCCAAAAAAAAATAGGAAAATGGTAATAAACTAGATAGACCACTTTGTTTAAAGATTTAGTTCAAGACTGCCAAAACGCATGTATACCCGTTAATTACACATTGATGGGAAAAAGTGGAATATGAAGTACAGAAAAAAGCTGCTGCACCAAATTAATGTGCAACTTGTATTTCTTAGTTGAGGCAGAAGTAATTGCTAGGCTGTGTAAATAACAGATATTATTGCTGAACTATTTAATACCTATTTCTACAAAGAGTAAATCTTACAGAAGATCAAATACTTGGAAATCTGATGTGTATGCTGTCCTGCACATTTCCATTTCTGTGCATTATCCTAAGAGTCTAAACAAACTGGGCGCCTAGACACTGTTTAAAATCTTCAAGAAAATGCTCTTTTGGATTACAAAAACCTGCACTTCAATATATTTTACCATAAAATGTAATGTAGTATTTTCAAAGCCCCAGTCACTGAGAGCACAATGACCTCTGGCTCATTTTAGGTATGTGGTCTGTCAGTTTTCTGGGAAGCACTTCTGTGCTTCCACTGACTTTACAGGGAGCCTCAGGCAAGCACGTTCTTGGGCATCTGAGGTCCTTCATTTTATTTTTGTATGAATCTTGGCCTGTTGCCCTGAAGTCCATAAAGATTCACGTCTGAGAAGCAGGAAAACAATTAAGTAAAAGGTTCAGAGAAATAAATGGTTTTCCAGTTGGCCCCAAAAATGTCAAATCCACCCCAGTATAATTCTGTTGAAAACAATGGAAGTACACAGGAGCTGAACTTTTCCCACTGCCTTCACACAACAGTAAGCAGCCTATAAAACAATTTTATCTAATTAAATTATGTCATGGTCCTGCACATTTTCTGTGAGAACAGAAATTCTCTACGTGGGATTGGCTTTTTGTATTCTGTTTGTATTCGTATAACCCTCACATGACAAAGCAAATGATTACTCTCTTAATCTTCGAAAACTCTGTTTCTAACCAGAGACACTGCATAGTGTTGGTGACAATCCTTGTGTAGGAGAGAAAGGGACAAGAGCAAACACTGGCAATGCCACAGCCTCAGTGTTCACATTCCCTTCCGGGCACTCCTTAGGTAATGATGTTTTGCTGTAAGCTAATTGAGGGCTAAATTGGGCCTCTTATAATTCAGGCTTAGGTAGCAAGCAATAAGAATTTGCTTTGCAAATGAATTGTCAGAGAGCTATGATACCTCTGAGAACACAAGGTGAGGACAACACCAAGAGCGACGATGAGAAAAGATCTCTGTGGGTTTCTCAGTGTATGGGTGGCATGTCCCCAGCATGACAGGGTCACAAGCCAGTATTTACTTGCCAGCATCAGCAGCTCTGCCAGGTCCCAGAGGAGATGCACAGAAGACGATGACTCCTTGCATCACCAACTCACCCTCCCTGACACGCCAGCAGAGCTGCTCAGCACAGCCCCCCTGCAGCCACCTCCCTGCTGCTGGAGTGAGATCTCCCTGGGGTTCCTGCAGCAGCTAGTGAGCACCAACGTACAGCTGCAGAGGCCATCCAAAGATGAAAATCTTTGCTTCAGAACAAATCAGCATAGCCCTACACATACTTAGGTAGATTAAAGCAGAATTAATATTCTGATAGAGAACAGGGAAAATACTCAGAACTTAGTTTTTCACTCTGCTGCACAGAAAATTTTAGCTATCATTTAAAAAAAAAAAAAAGCCTGGTTACCAAACAGTTTCCTCAGAAACAGTGCGATAAACTTGCTCGCAGCTTTTGCTTTTTGCATTTGGTTTTAAAGCTGGCACTAAAGCCAAATCTAAAGCTTGATTTAGATCCCCAGAGCAGATGGAGAACAAAAGGCATCAAACCATCTGCCAGAAAACAAAACACTGCATTTCCATAAGAACAAATGTTTACATTTAAAAATGCATACATCTACTTCAGCTAGAAATGGAACAAAAGGCAGGAAAATGTTCATTCCTGTGAGTAATAAATCATACTTGGCGCACTCTTAGAGCTATGTTGGGACCCAGCCTCCCAAAGGTAGCACGCAAAGCTCCTGGAACTTCATACGCTTTCTACAATTGCATACATAATGAAAATTAAGAGCAAGGGCGCTTGGTATGAACTAAGGTTGCATAACGAATAATTGTTGCATTTCTGAAAACGAGGTCAGCCACTGTAGCATGAAATAACGTATTGTGTCCCCCTGTGCCTGAAGGCAGCCCTGAGCTCCAAAGGCCGGTGCAGAAGCAGGGTGGTACTGCAGCACTGCACGGCTGCAGTGGGGAGCCCGGGGGAGCCATCCGGAACGGAGAACGCATTCCTATGCAGAGCCCTATGTTTCACCCACCCTGCCAGCACACTGCAGCTCATGAGTCACCCAAAAACCCTGCTGAGACTCAGGCAGTGCTGCTATTTGGCTCGATACGCTATTAAACATACCACAGTCAATGCTTTCTTCATATGTGAGTGCTAAAAGCATCACAATACATATAAAATATCTCCTAAAGCATCAAGATACCCATTAAGCATCTTCCACAAACAGCTACAGAGACCACAGGATCTGAGATTGAGCTCGTACTTACAGCATCGACCAGGACAAAGCTCTGTATGTAACTATTCCTTCATAAACTGCTTCCACATGCTCGTCTGCTCATTGTGCCATTTCTTCCACTGGTTGCTTGTGTTTGACAGCATCTGGACCGCAAAATGATCCTTCTTCCTCCTCTCTTGCAAAATCAGCAAGCTGCGGAGGGATGCGTGACCACTGCTGCAGCCTCTGTGTATCGGAGCAGCCCAATGCAGCAGAGGCTCTAGCTCCCCCTTCCCAGCCTGGGTTTTTCTTTTCTTTTTTTTTTTTTTTTTAAAGAGATATGATCCAACCTCATGTTTCAGCAGCACAATGCTAACTGCAGGAACAGGGTACTTGACTGATAGGGGACAATACCAAGACAGAAGGCCAACCACATTTTGAAGTGATAACACACAAGGCATACCTTGTAATTGAAGCAAATACCTCCTGTAGCAGATCTGACCTGGGGTCTTGCTCTCTTTTGTCCATTCTAATCTACTTTCTGCCATTTTGCTGCACAATTTCTCCACTTTCTGCATTTTTTTTTTCCGTTCATGCAGCAGAAATACCAGATTCCCTGTCGATTTCATGTTTGAGCTATCCTGCTGTGTTAGAGGATGTTTACACTTCAAATGGTCACAATTTCTCCCTCTGAAAATGTCTTGTCTGTGGAGCAGCTTTAGGAAGTACCCTAGCTATTGTGCTTTGGACTCCCTCATTCAACAGAAGTGTGCAATGCTTGTGCTTTTTAGGATTCCCCGAGTTGGTTTCTTCAGTGTTGATTACATCAAAGAAGTCTGTGTACTACCAGCAGCGTCCTGAGTTTGCTCTCTCTTTTTCAAGTTGGGGCATTTTGAATCATTTACACCTTTTAAAGCTCAGCTCCTTATGTACTTTGCATTCCCATTCTTATTCCTATTCAATTGATAAAGCAGACCTCAGAAGTAACTGGGATCTCAGACACAAGCTTGAATGAAGTTTGTATCATTTACGGCATTTCTAAGGTTTTTTTATTCTCTCACTTGCTAGATACCCATGTTAAGTTGTCAGATTGTCCTCCAAGGGAAACCAGGAGAACTCTGAGAGCTCTTCTGATCTTGCCAGCCCTGCTGTTTGGAGTTCCACTTGTCAGTGCTGAGTGCTATCCATGCCCATGATCCAGCAACCCGCTTCCACAAACACATCCAATTTCTCTCCATTTCCATTTAAAATGTTATACTGATGTAGCACTTCAGGGTTTCAGGACTGGCCAAAAATATGAAACTAGGGATTTCTAGGGAGCCCGGTGCTCTATCTCCCTCTGCAGTCCTTGGCCACATCAAGATAAACCAGAATTGGTTTGTCCACAGGGTAATGTCTGCAAAGGTGCAGAAAACAACCACTGAGAGGAGGAAAACAACAGTATTGCAGCTTTGTGCAGGCAGAGGGCTCCTCCTTTAAGAACTCCTGGACTTTACTATGACTCTGCTGCTTTTGCTTAAAAAAGACCTGTTTTCCTGCCAAGAAGCTGAGGCTGACTTCTCTCACTTTGAAGGTTAAAGTAATGCTGCAAACGCTAAGGAGCATCTGCAGCGTCTTATTAAAGGGTATCTATCTCCTAAGGAACAGAAGCCTGTTCCTTAATGTTTCATGTAGAATTACGTCCAATAGGAAGTGAAATTATGTGTGTTATCATAAGGCCTGGAATTTACTTACAAGCAGCTTACCAGGCCAACATCCTTATAGGTACAGCCCGTTTATGAAAGGTCAAGAGGTGCTGAGCATAAGTAAACACAAACATTGGCCTTACACTGTTGCTTTTTGTTGCACAGAGACAAGGGAACACATATTTTCCTGGTGATCACATCTCAGCTCTACCAAAGTTCTCCCTGATCACCGTATGAAATCCTCTCAGAGTTCAAGTAAACAAAAGGGCATTGTAACCAGGCAGACTGGACTGTTTGGCCAAGAAAACATGCCATGCCAGCCTCCAAAGCATTACGCCGCTGGATAAGCTTCTGCAGCACAGTGATCTCACCCAGCTGTCATCTCACTCCTAAGTTTAGCTGCTCGGGGCCTTGCCTCTGTTGCGATGGCATGCTGGGCACATGGCCTTGCTACAAGCAGGGCACACATCTAGGCCACAGCCATTCAGGTCTGTGATGGCTCAGCCATGCAGGGCAGGTGGATGGCATCATCGCATCGGTGTTAGACCTCTTAAGGAGAAAGAGTCCATGTGGGGCTGGGAACTGAGCCAAGGTAATGATAGGAAGCAATGGGGAGGAAAGACTTTGAGAAAAGAAGGTTTAGAAAACGCTCTCTCACAAATTGCTCAATTCCTTTTTGAACCACAGTCCTCCTTTAAAATTCACTTTCTACAGAGAAAAAAAGGACTGAGAACTGTTAGTCTCATCAGGGATCTTCCTACAGGGGAGCATGAGCCGAGGCAGCTTTGTCTGTAAGCTGGGGCCGGAGAAGCAGCTGGGCTTCCTGATGGGAAGCAGGTGGAGGGTGAATTTCCCCTCCAGGAGCATTTTAAAACAAAGGCAACAATAGGCATTTAATAAATGAATTCACCATCCCAGCTGTGAAAATCATAGTCAGATTAGAAGGCTCACTGACACCACTGCGTCTGCCATAACTTTGGACATCAATGGAGGGCAGGCAGTTGCTCACAGGGACTGCCCACAGAGCTGATGGCTCACAAAAGTACCCAGCCAGGACCATTCTTCTCTGCCTCTTTGCATTTCATCTTCCTTCTCCCTGAATAACTTTGGAGCTGGATTTCCAAACCACATGCCCATGCTTGGCCTCTGTGCCACTGTAAAGCCTTCCATGTTGAGCTCAGGATTTCATCATCCACACACGGCCCAGGCACCTCGAGTGAGGCGAGCTGAAATCCTCCTCAAATCACAACGTGTTAAAGTTATGTGACTGACCCAGTTCAGCTGTTACAAGGGACCTTTAACTTCTTTAACTTTATGGAAAATCTCAGAAGAGGTGACCTGGCTGTCATGAGAAATATGACGCAAAATTCAGTATCCTAACCACATTCCTCTTTTTTTTGTAATGAGAGCTCAAATTCATAAACTATTTGATTAAGATTTTCAGGCACTGCAAGATCACACTTCTCAGCTGTTGGAGGAAAACTGGCAATTTCCTCTTAATCAGTCTTCCCAACACCATGCATTCCCAGACTCAAGGAAAGGGGGACAAAAATGAGGCTTGGCCGTTAAACCTCCCTGCTAATTCCATCTGCCAGGGATGCGCACTGTGCAGCAGCAAAGAAGTTGTTGAAGTGAGTGAGTGTTTAACAGATAACTGATGAGAGACATGTAAAGATAAACAGGATTGGTGATGTTCTGAATTAATTTCTTAAGGTATGAGTTGAAAGAGAGATGCTTTCTATCATATGAAGTTAAATATCTGGGGCTGTGTTAGTTAGATGTTGTACTAAGATCATACAGCATTGTAATGCCTAAATCAACAAACATTTCATCACAGTGTGGTCCAAGTGACTCACGAGGTTTAAAGAGGAAGAAGGAAAAAAAAAGTTTAAAAAAAAAAGAGTGAAAATGATGCGAAAGAGACAATATTCAATGGAGTGAGTGCAAACACTCCCAGGCTCTCAAGTCTGATACTCTCTTAAATCAAAATAGTGCTTTCTGTATTATGCAATTGATGATATCTAAAGTGGAATTATTGGTAGACTTGATAAAAAAATAATACGTACTAATATTTCTAGGCTGTGATCCAGGATAATTAATACTCCATCTTGCACAGGCAGTTTGTGCAATGACTATAATGTCAGTGGGGCCGAGCTATCAGTGTTTGGATGATTAAAATACCAATCTGATCTTCTGGAGCCAGTGTGATCAGAATGTGGGCAGCCCAGGCTGTTAGTATCAATACCACCAATGCTGTGGAACTGTACAGCTCTTCGATATTTGAATTTAAGCTCAGATTATCTTGACATGTTTCTTTGTTTCTTTTTCACTATCTGTACTTGTTCTAATTGAAACATATACATGCATATTTCACACATTCATGGAATCACGTGAAAAAAACTTTTGGTGTGTTTGTATCTCTGCAGCAATGGAAAATTTAATTTATTTTCTGAATAGGAGGAGTCACAAAAAGACTGGATTACCAAGTAAGAATTCCCGGCAGGGAAATTAAAACAATGATCACGATGCATTCACTCTCTCACTAAAATGCAAAAGCCAGCTCTGTCAGCCCATGGCACACAGCCCAGACAGAGCCATGCAGCCTGACTGACCCCATTACGGAGGGCACTTGATGCATTAACCACTGACATGCACGCAGCTCTCTCTGTGTCCTTGAGATAGGTGGGAACAGCTGAACTGAAGAGCTGGTTTCAACACCAAGTGTTGAAATCCAGGAGACAGACTTTTTCTACTGTTCATACTGCGAGCTGATGGACGAAACTCTGCAATAAGTGTAGAAAGGCCATGGAAGTCAGATAGCTCAGTGCAGGTTCAGTGGCCCCGTGAAGAACCTGCTATCAGAAGCAGCTGCATACCAGAGGCTGAAGCCAGGTCACAGCAGGTAGTGGGACTGCAGTGCTCAGCTAAGTGCAAAACTTAGCATTGAATCTGCACTGCATCTTAGGAACGTGGTAGAGTTCACATATATGCATACAGATACTATATGCTACATATATGTATTCATGTATGTAGCGTGTATTGACTATTTACTGCTACTTTCTGAATTTCAACTATCTATATCCAGTTATCCATGCAGTCTTACCCTGTAACTTCATACATTTCCTTAAAAGCCTTTGGCAAGGAACTAAAAATGCCTTCAGGAATCTAGACAGATAGGATTTCCAATATCTTCATATGCTGCTGCTCTATGCTTATATATGAGAGGCACAATTTGCATTGACAACATTCATGTTGACTTTTGCCCAATGTCATAATTTCTTCTGTCTCTAATTTTACTCTTTATTATAGGCATTTTGAAAGCACCCTGTACAGATACTGCATTCACCAGTTCCTCAGTTTCCTCTTGGGACTTCTTCTGAAAACTTCTCTCTCCAGTCACTTCCCAGTTCCCTGGGAACCAAAGGGATTTGAAACAAAGAATAACAAGCGTGGACATAGAATCATAGAATCACCAAGGTTGGAAAAGACCTCCAAGAGCATCCAGTCCAACCTACCACCAATATTTCCCCACTAAACCATGTCCCCCAGCATCTAAATGTTTCTTGGACACCTCCAGGGATGGTCACTCAACCACCTCCCTGGGCAGCCTGTTCCAGCACCTGACCACTCTTTTGGAGAGGAAATTTTTCCTAACATCTGAACTGAATCTACCCTGGCACAACTTGAGGCCATTCCCTCTAGTCCTGTGGGAGAAGAGGCCAAACACCACCTCACCACAACCTCCTTTCAGGCTTTTCTAGAGAGTGATAAGGTCTCCCCTGAGCTTTCTCTTCTCCAGACTAAACAATCCCAGTTCCCTCAGCAGCTCCTCATAAGACTTGTGCTTCAGACCCCTCACCAGTTTCATTGCCCTTCCTACCCCCAGGCAGATCAATACTTCCAGCCAACTTGGTGTCATCTGTAAACTTACTGAGGGTGCACTAAATCCCTTTATCCAGGTCATCAATAAAGATATTGAAGAGGACAGGCCCTAATACCAACGCCTGGAGAACACCATTCATGGCCGGTCACCAGCTGAATTTAACTCCACTCACCATCACTCTCTGGGCCCAGCCATCCAGCCAGTTCTTTACCCAGCAAAGAGTGTACCTGTCCAAGCCATGGGCTGCCAGCTTCTCCAGAAGAATACTGTTGGAGACAGTGTCGAAGGCTTTGCTGAAGTCAAGGTAGACCACATCAACAGCCTTTCCTTCATCCATCGAGTCACTCAATCATTGGAGTCGATGAGGTTGGTCAAGCAGGACCTGCCCTTCATGAACCCATGCTGGCTGAGCCTGATCCCCTGGCTGTCCCGCACATGCCATGTGATGTCACTCAAGATGATCCATACCCTTTTTCCATGCATTTTTTTTCCTTTTCTGCATAGTGTTTCTGCACTTTAGTTTTATATTTTTAGCACAAACTGATCCCTGAGCATAAAGCTCAGAAGTATTTCCTTCTCAGACAACCAGCTTCCATAACCTTTGTGAAAGTCAGCTTTGCCCCTTACCCCCCATTTTGTCTCTGTCTTACACCAGCATACTGGTCTCAGACTGGTCTCACGGTGACAACTTTGTTCACCTTCAATTATTTGCTTTATTCCAGACTCAACAACTACTCACTGTCATTTTTTTTTATTTTTTTACTCATGCTTTGGTTGTGTTTAGGCTCCACTACAAATCAGCGGCTTTTTCTTTCTGACCTCTGTAGTATTTTATGCTAGTTAGAATGTAAATGGAGGTTTCTCCCCTCTTTCCTCCTCCTCTACTTCTCCCATCTCCTCTCATCATGCTGAAGTCAGTTAGAGGTTCCAAAGCAATCATATAGAACCTAAATAAATAGTGTAGCAGCACCCTACCTCTGATGCTGTCACAACCCTCAGGCTCAATGGCAGTGCTGTATTCAGATGCACCCAGCAGCTGCCTCATGATATTTCCTAATATCCTGTGATTTGACCCAAAGTGAACCCACTAGATGCATTTTGTCAGTATCGGTAGAGCCAATAGCTTTCTTTCTGTTAGTTACCTAAGACAGATATACAAGTAAGACTTGAGTCTGTTGGGTACTAACTCTAGCTGCTCTGATCACCTCTTTCTATCAGAGATACTTCTCACTCCTGAGTCTCAGGCAGTGATCGCCCAGTGGGTTTGCATCAGAGTTCATCCTAGGCATTGTCTATCAGAACTGCTGTGCATCTCTGGCTGCTCCATGGAAATATGAAACCTGAATGCTGGTGCTTGTTTTATTTACTTAAATTTCTGACTGTCGGCAACAACAGCAACTAAGTTCCTGATAATGCCCACTATTTGTTATAAATTTCAGTGCTTACGAGACAAGAGCAAACAGAGATTATGCAGTTAACCTGATCATTCCTTTAGATATGTGGATTCCAGTCATGTCTGTGCACTTTGTTAGTCACCTACTTTTATGGATCTAACTGGAGTTCTCTGGAATCCAACAGACATCTCTTCAAGTTGTATCAATTCACATAAGCTTCAGCTTGTCTCTGCCCTTAGTAACTTCTGGCTTTCAACACTTCACTTCCAATACCCCATCTGCATATTGCAGACTGATATCAGCAGCTGGACATGCCTTTCCTGAGAGTATTCCCCATGAAACAAGGCTGCCATCAGCTGCAGCATCAGAACACTTGGAATCTCTTGAACCTTTTCCATGCACATCTCTGCTAACATCCATAAGTGCTCACACAACCAAAAGCTTGCCAAAAGAGAAGGGAATTGCTACTAAGTGGCTGGGGGCAAATTATTCAGCATGCCAGAAACTGTGCTGGAAATCACAAACAGTGATGCTCTTTTGGTGATAGATAACAAATTATCTTCAGCACTCTTTTAAGTGGATTTAGATTAATAAATACTTTCACTGTAGGCTTTCTCACCATCATTGGGTTTGGATTCACTTTATCACAGTGCTGCTTCTTTCAGGCTTGCCAGCTCTCCACTCAGTAGCTCCATGAGAGCCAATTGACCATGCCTATTGGTGGACTTATGTATTATGCTTACATGGTACACTGGAGCACACACAGCTCAATTTTCCTATGCTCTGAACCAAAAATTATGTTGTTAGCTGAGTTAGCTGAGATTAACACAATCCTAAATTCATGCTATTAAGACCTGCTGAGAGGCAAAGTATATTAGCTTAGGCTGGATGCCACATAAACTCCTGGAGCAGGGAAATAGTGAGCTCATGTTGGTCTGCATAGAATTATGCTACCATATCCATGGTTGACATGGATCTATTTCTAATTAAATTTTGCAGATGACACCAGATGGAGGGGTAATTCAGGCCAATCAGAGGGACCTAGAAGAGTTGCACCTTATGAAAGTCAAGGTCAAAGGCAAAGTCATGGGAAGAAAAAGCCCCCTGCACCAGGACAGGCTGGGACTGCCAGGATGGAGGCAGGTCCGTGGGGTAGGTCCTGGGCGTTGGTGGGCCACAAGCTGAGCACAAGCCAGCAGTGACCCTGGCAGAAACAAGCCACCAGGTCACCTGAGCTGTGTGAGCAGAAGCAGAGCCAGAGACCTGATGGGAAAATTCATAGCTTTATTTTACATTGACGGAGAGAGTTGAAAAAAATCATAACTTGAAATATTAATAATAATTTCACTTGAATGAAGTATTTCACATGTTGTGTTTCAAACTCAGGGCTTAGGTATTCCAGGGGAAAAAAGAGGGAGAGGGAGAGGGAAAAGAGAGAGGAGAGGGAAAAGAGGGAGAGGAGAGAGGGAAAAG
>JANHGO010000041.1:9390713-9405505 GCA_024606505.1 Aquila spilogaster | reverse complement strand
AGCAACAACTGAAAACATCAGTGTGTTATCAACATTCTTCTCATACTGAATCCAAGACATAACACTATACCAGCTAGTAGAAAGAAAATTAACTCTATCCCAGCCGAAACCAGGACAATCTTACTTTCACATAAGCAAACAGGTCAAAAAAGAATGATGAGAGCCACTTTATCTCTCCATTAGGAAGCTTAAATGGGAATCTGGGCTATCTGCCTTGAAGACCCACATACAGGTGCATTTCCATAAGATATTAATAAAAAAAACTCTATGAGTAGTACCTGAGTATACATTTGTACATGCTATTGTTCTCAGATTGCCTCTATTACAGTTCTGGTCACGGCTAAAGAGTTTTATTCCCAGATCATTGTTCATAATTTTTCGAAAAACTAGAATCGAGTGGTTGGCAGTTGGACGAGATTATCATTGTAGGTTCCTTCCAACTGAACTAGTCTATTCTAAGTACTTGAAGTTCTTCAAACTCATAGTTTAGGAATTTTGGAGAAAAAAAAATAAATGCAGAATGCAGTGAAGAAAACAGGAACTACTAAATTATACACGCATAAGACCACATTATTTTTTTTTAACTGCACAAAAGTAGTATTACAGGAAGAGAGAAGGAATCGCAGCGTTCCAGAGCCTTGCCGGACCTGTGGGGAGCGGAGGACCAAGGCTTGCTCCCTCCACGGCCACCACGAGAGGTCCCCCCAGCCCCGTGTGCGGGGAGCGGGGAGGGGATGAGCTTCTCCCATCGCCCCCCCCCGGGCAAGGCGGGACCGCACCGCGGGCTGGCAAGACATCAGTCACAGCGGGCTGTGGGATCTGGAGCAAGGCACTTCGTCAAAGTTGGGTGTCTGAAATTAAGCAGCTAGCTATGTGGCTTGATTTATGGGTTTTTTTCCCCCCTCAGTGAATGCGTTCCCATTGGGAGTAAGAAGAGGCCGCGGGGTAACAGCCAGCAGAGAGCAGAGTATGCTCGTAGCTTGGCCACCAAAGTGTGTAATCGTGTTTGGAGCTCTTTTAGATAAGCAGGTATTTAAAATAATGGTATTTGCAGATTCCTGCCTCGTAGTCTCATCTTTGCAGCTATATGTCCCCGTGTTTCAAAGACTGAAGTTATTTATGCTGTTCGTTTAATAGAGAGTAAGTTAAAAAAGCTAACAGAACTAGAAAAAATGGCATTGACCAAATATTCAGAACAATTCAGAAAAATATTCTGTCTCTGATGAGACCTCAAATAAACCCAGTTACTGTCACTTCCCTCCAAAGTTAAAATTATAATGGAAGTGCAAATGTTTTGGTGCCAGCGGGGCCCCAAGCAAACGGATGTGCATTATACCTTCTTTTCACGCAGCGCTTGCCATATGCTTTCACTGAAGCATATTCTGAGCTGCATTTTGGTAGGCATCCAGATGACTTCAGGCATGGGTGTGCTCCAGGCAAATTGTTAATATGAATAATGATCCGCAGTAGTGAAAGCGACACATATCTGTGCAATATTCATCAACATGAAAGGCCGGTGCAGGTAGCAGCATATTAGCCACCCTGTTAGTTTTGGTCAATGCTGCATCTCAATTGTGGTTGTCACAGATCTTTTTTTAAAAAATTTTAGCAGTCACGTGAGAGACCAACTCGTTCCAAATTAACCACCATTGCAGAAGGGAATGGTGAGGAACAGGTCGGCCTAGTTGTACAGTTAGAAAGAACCAGGGGCTAAATTTGGTAAGACTGTGCCCTAGCTTTAATCCAACAAAGCATGTGTTTAATTTTAAGTTCATAAGTGATTCATTGACATCAGTATGGTTATTCTCATGTTTGAAATTAAGCACCTGTAAAAATGCTGTACAGGATTGGACCTCTCCCTTCAATACCCTCTGAGTGTTCACACAATAGTGCCCTTTGTAGTGTCGGAAAATCTGGTTCCTCAGCTTCCTTTGCCTGCAGTGATACTGCATAATATGAGAAGCAGGTCATTTTGGGCCCAGTCCTACTGTGAGCTGCACTTAGGCAGATGTCAAAGCTGTAGAGAGTCTCTGTAGCCCAAGCCTCTTAAAGCCTGTTTGCACCACCTGCAGTGATGAATCCAGGTGCCTGTTGCATTCTTCCCCCATCAAACTGAGTCTCAAACTATGGCAAAACAACTTCAGCCTGGTAATTCGAGATCATCGCTGCATCAGAGGAACAGCTTTAGCTTGCATAAAACTTATACAGTGCCCTGTTGTGACAAAATACCCTGTTTACTTACAGCCTCCAAAATTCTGTAAGTGACTTCTGATTAGGACACTGTAAGAATACAGTCCAGTAGACTTAAATGTTTGTTTTCCCAAGCTTCCTAAAAATCTTGCTTAATTCCCAGATAAAAAATGTTCTGTGAGTATATAGCATTGTTACCATGTGAAACTGCTGATTTAGCCTGAATATGAATGTACGATGCCCCAGTAACATACCTCAGCGATGTACTTGCAATACACAAAGCAGAGTGCATGTATTTGCATGCAGCTCATCATAAACGCTTGCTTATGCTTTAGCACTAGATGACCTAGGGGGGAAATGAAGTAACCTTGTAAGTGGCTGATTAGAAGGGAAAAATGTTATCCTGTCATTAAAGAGTGACTGAAGAGGGGAATAAATTTCCAGACTAAAGACACGAACTAAAAGAATTTGAATTACTTTCTGATGCTAAGTATATCAGGCATTTGGACAGTGGCCATCACTGCAAAACTACCGTGCGGTAAGCCAGGAGTCATGTTCGTCGTGTAACTGTCACCACGGAGGAGTGGGTGAGGAGTGCCCTTCCCAAAAGGCACTTGCACGCCGGTTGCATGGGCTCGTGTTGGAGCTCAGTCACACAGTAAGTTATAAGCTGTATGAAGTGTCAGCTTGATGCCTTACAGTAGTGCCTTTAACCACAGAACCGGCTTTTTGTTTTGATATCAAAGAGACAGGAAATATATTTGTGTGCATGTGTATTCCTACGCGCATTAAATTCCACTTGCAGAAAATAGAAACTGACCCTTCAAAAGGGCTATTGCAGAGATTAGAGCAAAAAATTTCAGAAGCAGATACCTTGAGTCTGGCTGTTTTGTACTTAAACATTAAAGTTTTGAAAATTGTTAGTGTCTAGTGGGTCTTTCTAATGTGAACGGAAAGTGCAACAGAGGGCTTCTATACAACCACAAATTGGGGTTTTGAAGCCTCGCCTTTTCTAAAAATTCTAGCAATCACGTAGAAAGAACTTGAACAAACCCACATGTTTACATCAGCTTCAAAGAAAAGCATATGAAAACTTTCTTCATAGGGCGCACACTTCTACTTGTTATTCAACTATTTATGATCACACATATTTGTACAGAGGGGCTTTTTCATATTTTTTTCATATTTCAGTGTCTTACCTTACAATGATTGGTACCAGAATTACTACAGAAACAGGGAAACTGTCTTGTTTAAAATGTATATCACAGCAAAAATTCATGCATGGAAACACATGAAATGATGTAAATAGATACAGAAGGCATGGCTGAAGCCTCGGTAGCAGAATGTGTGTAGTACCCAAACATCACTACTGCTGTTGCACTTGGATATCAATGTGTTTTTCACCCACCACTTTATTTGCTCCTTTTTTCCTTCTCTTCCATAACATGTAGACGGTGGTTCCAACACCCAGGTGCTGCCATATGGTACAGAAGGTGCCCTCTGTCCTCTCTCTTCACCTTCTGCATACCTTTGACTTTATATTCAGGAGTGACCCTCCTGCAGCCATATCACCTAAAGTGCAGGACTTCCTTCTCCAAAACAGACGTGTCCAGAAATGCCCCATTATCTGCAAAAAGCAACAAGTCTCTGAATATGGTTTTTCATTACATTGATATTAATCCAAATCTCATCACTGCAGTACAAATTACAGCAGAATTTGGCCTTTGCTGGTGTTGAAGCAATAAGGGAAAACATGTGCGTAATCATTAACATCTGAGAATTTACTCATTTCAAGGCGTGTTTTTAAATTAATGTGCTCTCTGAAGTTGTGATTAGTTGAGTAGGCATAAATCCTACAGCTATATTGAAGTCTGAGGTACAAATAACAGTAAAGCTTTGGCTTCAAATGCTCATGAGACTTTTCAAAAAATATTCTACATTGGGCAGTAGCTTTATCATAAAAACTTTTAGGAAAAGCTACAGACCATTATGTTAAAAGTAGTACAGATCAGAAATAAATACCTAAAGGAGTATTTTCAGGAAGAGGTAATAAAGACCATATTTGGATAATATAGTCCATATTACCTCTACTCATAAACTTTCTCTTGCTTATGTCCTTAAATGGACACTGCTACTCTAGCACTAAAGGAAGACACCGCTCACAGGCAGGATTCTCAGTTTGAAGTGTCCCTTCATTTTCTTCTTTAATACACTCAGGAAGTTTTAAAACATATAGCAGTTCATCAGTAACCCACCCATGATGTAGCAGACATTTTATTTTTTTAAATAAACATCGCACATTCCAAAATGCCTAATGAGTCTACTCTATGCCTCCACGTATTGAAAAGGGGGACTGTACAGAAGTGCTGCTCCCAGGATCCAGCAAATGGCTCTGGACAATAGTGGAACCATTCCAACCATTTCCCCATCACCCTATTTAAAAACTGTTCCCGCACACTGAGAACCATTTGAACATTTTAATCCTGCTAAATGTTTCGGTCCATAGAGGACAGATTTGCACCTAAGCATTGCAGTTAGCGTTGTAAAGGTTGGAGGGTTTTATTTTTATTTTTTGTGGCTCTGCCTGAAGCACATCTAACTGCCAAGGCGCTCCATCGACTGCATCTGGCTCCCTGACCAGCCATGCTGGGCATCTCTTGGGGTTCACTGTAGCTCCAGCCTGGCTCACGTGCCCAGGTGTCCTTCCTATGGTAACCAGGGACCTGGGGAAGGATGGCTGGCATGCACGTGGGTTTCACCCCAAAATGGAATCCAGACACGGCCTTTGTGCACATCCTGAGTCAGAAACTCAGATGTTTCCCAGGTTATGGTGTCTAGACATAGGCTTAGTGCTTCTGGGACAATAATTTACGTTTTCCTGCACATAGGTTTCTCATCTGCATTGTGGAGGTATTAAGACTACCATTGTGCTGTCCATGTTGCTTGCTATCAGTTTGGAGTAAGAATCGTCTCCTGACTTCCTTGTTGAGAGTTAAGACACGAACATCCTGATTTCTGTTTAGATCTCTAGCTAGTGTTATAATTAATACATGCACAATAATTGTTGCGAAGTATTAGGGCATCTATATAGACCATATCATACTATCCGAAATCAAAAGAGCAGAGAAAATAGAAGTTTAACCTCTCAGTGTTCCATAATGCATGCTTCTCTGCTACGCACCTGACTGTGGTGATGACTACGATGCCACACACCACATAAATTCAGAATGCTTATAAAAAAAAGATGTCACACCACCTGTTCTCATCCAGCTTTTCTTTTTTTAACTAAAACAACTGCAAGTGAAACACAGACTTTCAAGCCAAAGAAACACTGCAGCCAGCATCCAATTTCAAAGGGTCCATATTAAAATTGTATGAAGAGAAATCCAACAGGAATAACTTTGGGAATTCAAAAGCATAAAAACTGGCAGTTTCAAATTCCATACTGGGAGATGACCTATTTTTAGAGACGAATGAGAATTTCTGCTTCACTTTAAACCTGTTCTATTTCTGGAGCTCCAGCCAGCTGCCTTCCCAATAAAAATGAATAATAATAATAATAACTACAACATGTGAACATTGGCCTTCGCACAAGGGCTTGCAACTTGAAAAAAAAGTTGCTAACAGTCATTTTCTCTTGCTGCAGCAATCGCATCCACAGCCACACTCACCTTAAGTGAAGGTAAGTTAAACTTTTGGCAGCAAATTTTGAGTTAGGAATTATTTTAGGTAAATAAATGCAATGCAAGCTATGAGGAAAAGAATGTGTATCTGGACACCTGTTTTTCATTTATAATATTGGATTAAGCTCATCTCATCCTCAAGGCAGGAAAAGCATCATCTGAATCCATCTGTGAGAAGTTGAATAAATGATAACTTAATGCAAGAATGCAGAAATTCCCTTCCAACTAGCAGTAAGAAAAATGGGTCACTGGTAATTAAATTATTGATTAACTTGGCCTGCCACCCATTCCACAATGTGAACTGATATTTATTCATTTAGACAGCACATCTCGGCACCCTTTTGAATATAGGAGTCCTGACTGAACTGGTAGTAGCCTCCCACTTAATATGTGAATATTGTTTTCAAAGCTTGATACTTACCGGGCCAGAAAGAAAAAAGACAAAAAGGTGGATTGTAATGCTGCAAATAGGAGGACTCTGTGGCCATCTAAAGTATAAAATCTTTTCTACCTGCAAATTCTCTGACTTGGTGGCTCTTGTAGCATATACTCAATATGTCATTTGTTTTCTCAGCAAGCAAATGAGAACTGAACTGTGTGCCGGCCAGGACCAGATGAGACCTCCTTGGTCGCTTACTCTATGTAAGAGGCATACAGGGCATGAGCTCCTTTCATGATGATAAATGAAGATTTGGAACATATAAGAAATACAGCATTAGAGTCTTTAACTTTGGGAAACACCTTGTCTGCTACCATAATAAAGCCCATTTGGCTCTGCATTCAGAAAGGCTTTATTA
The DNA here is from genome assembly GCA_024606505.1 of Aquila spilogaster. Classification (NCBI taxonomy): domain Eukaryota; kingdom Metazoa; phylum Chordata; class Aves; order Accipitriformes; family Accipitridae; genus Aquila; species Aquila spilogaster. Next base: position 9,398,835 of record JANHGO010000041.1, on the reverse strand, counting down.
CAACTGAAGCAGTGAGGCACGTATAAAAGAAGATGCAAAGAGGGGGTACCAGGTTACTACACACATATGTGCACACACACCACATGTACATGCACAAGGCGTGTGACAATTTTTCATCTTTCACTATATTAACAGCCCATAGTTATTTCCTTCAGCTAACAAATTGCATTTGTATTATGCTGATATCCCTAATCAATGGCTGCTTCAACCAGTAAGTATGGAAAAATAAGTAAATACATATATAAATACTTCCAAATTAATATCAATTTTGCCCCAAATAAATGTATAATAAATGACATTCTTAAAACAACAGTGGAGAAGTAGAATATCATGATCGCTACATCACTGTGCAATGATTTTTTCAACAAAGGGTTACAACTTTCAAGTAAAAATCATTGTCATACAAGATGACACAATTGTCTCCAAAAATAAAAATGAAAATAATAATTAAGGCAAATCCATCTTTATGCAATTAAATATGTATTTCCTTAAATAGTTGCATTTGTGCAGAAAACATTATTTCCATTCATGCACAAAAATATCCTCAAATAAGCAAAAAGGGACAGGAAACCAAACAGCAAATACAAAACATTCTGTGCTAATAATTTGCCGCTGTTCCACTGTGTTTGCAACTACACTAATCCTTTTTTTCCTCACTAGTTTCTGTATTGTTAATTGCCAGTACAGCCACTCATTTTCATTACAGATATCTAAACTACGAAACGAGGAATATAATAGTTAATCAAATACTATACAAATAGAAGCACTTGTATCATGGCCTTAAGGGCATTGGCTGATTTTAGATTGGAGGTTTATCTTGCACATCATATTATATAGTGTAAAATTTGAATATAAATAAAGAGGTAAGGTAGACTTAGGTAAGTAATACCAAAGCACCTTCAGCAGCATCTCAAGTGTCTTATTTTTGCAAATCAGCTGCATATAAAGCCACTATTTTTTTATTTATACACCCTAATCTTACCTAGATGTCTTGATGACTTACCCAGTTCTAGATGCTTGTTCCAATTCCTTTTTTGGGACTATATCAAAGTGAGAAGCCAAATACAACTTCTGACAAGTATAACTCGGCGAGACTGTTTTCAGAGAGAGACCCTTAGATGGGTTCATTATTTCATCCAAAGCAAAATTTGCAGCTGCCGGGAGCTGACTGAAGACCTTCCAAATTTTTCCTTTTTGTTGTGGATCTTTAGATATCATTGTTTTTGTAGATATCTGCCCTACATGTCTTGACAGCTACTTGATCTCATATTATCTGATAAGAAAATGAAGAATAATTTACTGTTATTAATAATAAACTCTCTTAAGTGCTACTTTGCAAACACAGAAGCAAAGCATACTCGCATGAAATGAGCAACGTATGAGTATGCCCCGACAAGTTTACCATCTAATACTGGGAGCCTCAGAAAGAGAACAGCATGAGCTCTTCTTACGCCCCAAATCAGAGAATACAAGCAAGACAAGAAAGCAGGCAACTGCTGTGGGAAAGAAGAGTGGGTATTAAAAATATTGGGAGGAAGGCTGTACTTTTTTTGTAGTTTTGCCTTCATTCCTAGGATGAAGTCTATTCCTTATGACTTCACTCCAGCTGCTTCTGGGGAAGGAAAGATAAGAGGGTGGTGGGCTTTGCAGCACAGGCTATGCTCAGCCGTAGGCACCTCTCCTCTGGGGTCTCTCAAACCATGCATGCAGCCTGGCTGCCCGGCTGCTCAAGGCTCTCACTGCCTCTTGACATCGTGCTTCCCAGCACCCGCAGGGCTGGGAGCATCCTCGGAGGTGCGCACTGGTCTTGGAATACAGATATAATAATATTAGGGGTGAAATAAAGTTTAAAAAAAACTAGCCATGGAAAAGTCAAAAGAAAGCTGAGTCCACCACTCTTCCTACAGTTGTACAGAGGCTTGTGGGCATGTCTACATACTTTGGAACCAAAGGTTGCACATCTACCGTACCCATCTCCCAACCCTGGCAGACCATGAAGCCGCTGTCTGTATTAACAGAGCTCTGAGTTCAAGGTAATAATTTTTTTCTGGGAAGCAGCATTAAGTAGCCCGTACTACAGTAGCATCTTTGCTTGGATGTTAGTCCTGAGCTGGCCCTTGTCTTGCAAGCACAGAGACACAAGTGCCCATGCTTAGCCATATAGACACAGCATAAAGTTCTGTATTTTTCTGTTTCCTTATAGATGTAGATACATTCCTTCTCAGCCTCTCAGAACTATTTTTCCAATGAATTTAACATACCTAGCTCTAAGATAAAGCCTTAGCCTTTTTCTTTTTCACTAAAAAAATTCTCTCATGATGAATATGGATATTAACCTGCAAACCATTATTTCTTTCTCTAGTCTTTATGGATGAAATTCAGGTCTGGCACAGATGGCTGTATATATCATCCTGTACTAGATGAAAAGATTGCAGGAAAAGGGGCTGCAGGATTTTGTGTTCAAAGCAGCTCACAGACTTACCAGAAAGGTCTCAGCTCCGCTGCTCAGCTTGCTGCACAGCACTACAGCCTCAAGCAGCGACCTTTGGGGTCCGTGTTTCTGTGAAGCCGGGGATCCCCACAGCTACACAACTTGCCTGGCAGAGTGAAGCAGCAGATGTGAAGGTCTAAGTCTGCAAATGCTAAACTGCAGGCTGCTCTCCCCTAAACTCTCTGTGCTGTACCTCTAATATCGCTGTAGGAATATTTGCGATCTATGTGCTCCCTGGCACGTTGTTCCTTGGACTTCAGTAACACCGCTCACGGGAGCAGAAGCTTACGTGACAAAAAAAAACAGTTATCGGGGCTTTTATAATAGCATATTTCAATCTCTTAATGGATTAAGCTGACTAAATGGAAGTAAAAGGCGTGTTTGCTGCAATGCCACTTCAGCTATGAGGTTCCTGCAGTTCAGCACAAAGGAGGTGTACCAAATTCCCTGTTAATACACAAGTCCCAAGCTGGGTCCCAAGCTAAGACCAATGGAATGAAATAACTTGTGATTGTGGAGCACATTTCCAAATGAAGCCATAAGTGCCTAATTCTTTGCCTTATGATTACATCTAAACATTTTTTACAGATCTCAAACCCTTTGAACTTTAAAACTTTACAATAGCATAATTGATTTTAATCTTTTCTAAGCACTTATCTGGTATATGAAACTAGATACTCTATATTGTGATTCAGCCCTTAGGCTTTAAAAATTGTAAATACAGTTCCTTTGAAAAATGAAATCTAAAATCAAATACGGTATCTCTAATGACAGTATTAGGTTTCTCAGTTTATGGTTTTATTACTGTGATTAATATACAGCCCCTGTGCTTGAGGTAAAAGGAGCCCACAACTGTGAGAAGAACATTTGTCCAACATAACATGAAGCAATATTAATAATTGACTTAACTGAAAAATCATATTGGTGAGGGCACTAACTCAGCTATGCAGGACTGTTTATAATACACTTCATTAGGATCTTCAGCACTCTTATCATGACTATGTCATCTTAATACCCATCAATGTCAAACTCCACAGAAAAGCAAAATACTTGGAGCACTGCTGTGGAATGATGCCACACAAACCTTTAGGTGCTGGGGCACAAATCAAATTCATAACCCAAAATTAGATATTGAAGCTTCCACACTACCTGGCGGAGTATGAAGCATCTACAATTGGGATCTTCACATGGCAGCGCATCGACTGCGTAGCCAAATACAGGAACCAGCAGGAAAGGTGGAGAGAAGGGCAGGTCCCCGTGCCTTCCCTGGGATGCTGAGGGCACAGCACCCCGTTGCAGGATCTGCTCGCAGCCAGCTCTGACACAGACCCAGCCAGCACAGCCTTAAATCTCTCCTTGATATGCCATCTCAAAACCACTGTGAAACCTCCAAAAAATCCACCAGACAAAGCCTTCTCCACAATAACAGGACACCAGAGCACTCCTCCAAGAAGTATGAGAGCTTTTTGATTCCTTTTTCCTGTCTGGTATTATTTAAGTATTTCCCTCAGCCCATGGCCCTGTCTCACAGTTTTGGAGTAAAGCGTACACCTCTGCTAAAGAGCATACCCAAGTCTCCCACAGAGTAATGACTTTAGCAAAAAAACCCAATAGGTGATGATACACAGCTTTTGCAAAATAAAGCTGTTATGTATTTATGTGTTTATGCTTTATGTAAATGCTGCTATTATGTCGATTTTGTACAGCTTTCTATCATGTAATAAAATTACTGATGCACTCCTTAGGAGGTGTGAGACCCATCTTCCAAGCCTCTGCCAGTCTGAGGGCATTTGAACACACTTATCTCACAGGAAAACCCTCACCCCAAGACTATACAGCTGGTGAATGAGGTGTTCCCATGATCAGTACCAAAAATCTATATGGATGCCCTTTTATTAAAAAAAGAGTCATTTGAATTTCATGAGAATGTTGGATTAGATTATCCTACCTTTTTAGCAAAAGGATTAGAAGCTGGAACCGGCATACTGGGCCAGACTTGCTGCTTCACCTACCATCAGCGAAGCAGAGCAGGAGAGTTTGGGAAACTAGTTACAGCTCTGATTCTCTGCCTAAATTTAGCCTGCTTAGGGAAGCCTGGAGACTGACTTGCCTTGGCTGGAGAACACCCATCACTCGTGAGATCCTCTACAATGGCAGGGCTGGCTAGGACGAGGGCATAAGTGGGGTGGCTGGAAAGCAAGAGGCTTAGCCCTTTCCCCACTCTTTATTCGGTGGAGGGATGTTAAGGAGCTTTCACCAAATACTGCTGCTCCACTCATCCAGAAATTTTGAAGGCGGGAAGGCAGTAGGAGCACTCAGGTGAATCCCTCCGGGGCTCACTTGGCCCATGCTGGCACAAGTAGGTGTAATTTCGATCTCATGGGTCAGCAGAGGTGAAGTGGGGAAGAGATGTCTCTTCTGCTTTTAGGGCAGGGAAAAAACATAAATTATAAACTGACTGTAATGTCTACAAAAAGCTAGCTCAGCTGTCTTCACATGATTTCCATGTTGCAGGCCTTAAAACTGTGCCTTAAGACTGATCCAAAATGGAGACAATGCGTGCCTCATAAGTAGCAATGGGAGCCAAACCTAGAAAATATGCTGAACCATCTTTTTGTTTGTTTGTTTTCTCCACATTTTTCTTTTTTTCTATATTACTTATTTTATGGTTGCACCACCAGGTGCCAGTCAAGAGTGGGATGAAAGGATACAAAAATAAAGCTGCAGTTTATACATTTGAAGACTTATGTGCCACTCTAACATGAGAGATGTTGTAGTTCTGACTACAAAGCATCTCACAGCCTTTAGGACACAGAAAATAAACAGTACCAAGCACAAATGCTATGAAGACTAATTTTAGCCCTTAGCCTCTTATTTCACTGTTTTGAACTGGAACAGACACTGGAGCAAAAATTCCTGAGAGCTGAATTCAATCTCCATCTTGGATACATGGTTATTTCTCTATGTTATATGACACTCTCCAACCTGTCATGTATTGCTATCACTCAAAACCATTTATAACTTGTTAACAAGGTGGTGAAAGGGAGCTGAATATTTTCCCAGAATGGTAGTTACATGTTTTAATAAAGATGAATCTCTTGATCATTTTAAGGACACATTAAACAGTGCGGCAAAATAGCCTTCTTTGACACCTGGAAACAAGTTCATTTGCTAGAAGGTGGTGCAAAACTCATGCACAAATTATTTTAACCGAAATTAGGCTGACAATTGACAGCACCAAGAACTATGCCACAGGTTTCTTGATCATTTCATAGCTATTATTATTATTATAATAGAGAGAATATTGTAGGACAAACTCAGTGAAGAAAACTCAGACCAGGGAAGAATAAACTACTGTGGTCTTGACACAGATTTCTCCTAGGGAACGTGCGTTGCTTAGTTTCTGAAGGGAAATCCAATTACAATTTTATAACCCTCACAGTTTTCTTTTTGAAGAAAGTGGGTCATCTGCAGCAGACTGTCATGCATAAAGCACTCAGTTTTCACGTTTTCTTGACAAAGTCTGTTCTCCAGGCTTCACACACCATTTCCACATGCTCCCCTCTTCCCTCTTGGTACACAGGGAGCTTTCTGCAGGGAGCAGAAGAAACCAGCTCCAGCCATAGGGACAACGCCACTGGGGTGGCTCCTCCATGCACCAGAGCAGTCCCACATCTGGACCACAGTGGGACAAAGACTTGAAGTTTGGATTTCCCAGATTCCTTCACACTTTTTGTTTATGTTTTTGTACATAATTTAATGTTTTACCTTTTTAGATCAAGGTCTCCTACTATTTCATCTTCCTTTTGGGAAACTGGTCCCAATTATGCTATTCAGTGATGGGATTTATGTCAGTGACTGAAGAAGGTAGATTTGGTATGTCTTAGTGAACTACTGCAGACACAAGTCCTGTCACCATGTATAAAAACTTGCAACAAAAGGAAAGATGGAATTAATAAAGAAACTGTGAAGTGTAATGAGAAAAATATAAGGTGTAATGAAAAATATAATGAATGTTAACTTCGCCTCTGGAGTCCAGGTAGGAAAAAATAATCCTCCTTAAGAGCTTAGCAATGCATCTATAAATGACTCAATCCTGAAGTCCTATATTAGAAGAAACTTGGCATCTGTGTCAACATTTGCAGAATCAAAGTTCACACTGAAATGAGGTTTCCCTCTTTCAGCTTTTCAGTTTTCTTTTTTTCTTTCAGCCCTCCTTTCCCCTGTATCCACCACCATGCAGTCTCTTTTTTCCTTGTTTGTTGCCAGAATGTAGAAAAGGCCTTTAAGGATTTTTTTCCCAGCCCCAACTGATGAAAAACCATCAAACTGAGTGAGATGTAAATAAAAATGTCATCTGGTTTCACATGTTTTAAAGTGCCTGGCTTTTTGTGTTTATAATTTTAAACCTACTTAATTTTAAAACCTCAGACTTTAAAGGATATCTTCATTATGCCCTGAAAACTAGCACAAAGGCAAAGGATAAAGAAAACAGGTTTTAAAATGAACATTTATTACTTTTTTTTTCTCTGACAAGCAGCTGCAATAGTGAAATAGTTAATCAGCTGTATGATACTTAACCCTCTGGATGTCAACTTTAATCTACATTTTTAAAAGGAATCAACATTTTTTGTGCACTTGCCCTACTTGCCTCCCAGGTTATGCTTTTGGGATAAGCACATTCTCTTCTCCTCAGCTGGCCACCAAGTGAAAGCTCTGTGCTCTCATTTTGCATGTGTTTTTCTGCTAGTTATGCTGCTGTCCCAGAAGAATAACTGAGAGAAGTTATGACCACTGAGTCACTGGCATCCTGTGTCCAAAATTGCAATCTTTGGGAGAAAATAAATTATTGAGATATTACCTGCAGGCACAACTGGGCACTATAAAAAAACAGGGTTTCATGGGTTGTGTCTGTAACGTTCACCGAAGTACAATCTTGATGACAAGTGTGTGTGTGTAAGTGTATAAAACTAGGCTGTACAATGGTCACATTTGGTACAGAGGAGACATGGGTGTAGAAAATGGGTATCATCAGCCGCTTTTCCGTCCCTTTATCCCCGGCATCTTGGTGGCCAAATTAACCCTTCGTATCACATGTGAGCAAGTCTAACTCTACAGAGTTAGAGCAAAACCACAAGGACAGGTGCCACTCGGGCTGTCCCATGTCAATGGGACCCCTGCCCCAAGGGCGGCACACTTCTTCATGCTTACAGAGGTCCCCAGGTATGGACAACCAGCCACAACCCTCCCTGGCTCCCACCTCTCTGCAGCTGCAGGAGCCACAGACTCAGAGTTTGAATCCCGGCTGCTGCATGGGAGTCTCATGGACAAAAAAAAAGCTACCCATCTTCAGTTAACAGGCAGGCTGGTCATCTCCTGTGGCTACATTTCCTGCCGCAGTGGGGTGCAACCTACCGGTCTGCCTACTGTGCAGAGATGTAATTTGCTCTCCTTTGCAAAGCAGAAGTGCCTTTGATCCAGAGCCTGGATTAAAATCCAACTTTGAAGATTTGCTAAGCGGTGCCACATTTAAAACTGTCCTATAAATTAATTTAAAGACCCAACAATTATCTTAGAAAGAGAATGTTGTTGCTGTGACCTCCTTTCACAGAAGCTTGGCTTGGAGGAGGA
>JANHGO010000041.1:9352077-9390613 GCA_024606505.1 Aquila spilogaster | reverse complement strand
AAGAGCCAGAGGGAAGGGAGGTGCAGAGAGGTTTGCAAACCCACAGCACACAGAGATCCCTCAAAATGCCACGGGTACGGAAATTCTCTTCTGGACTATATGTCATGGAAAATTATATATTCGCAATGAATTTAGGCACCAATTTCTTAAAAAAGCATGGATTTTCGTGCAGTATGTTTTTACCAGCACTGGCATCAGGCACTAACCACTGCGTTGCTTAATTTCTTGCTAATTCGTGTTAGTGCTCTCTTTCCCACCCCGCTCAGCATGGACAAGGAGCCGCTGTACGCCAGGGACAGCTCCGGGGTTTGCTCGCCGGCTCTCTACCACGAGAGGTCCCCACAGCCCCACGAGTGACACTGTCGCGCCGTCAATGTTCGCTGCCACCGCTGAGGTTGGCGAACCCACCTAAGGCGAACCCTGAAGGCACGCAAGGCAGGGCTGAGCTTCCAGGCTGCCGGGACGTCAGTCACAGCAGAGCCTGCGGTCTGCAGGAAAACACTTCATCAGACTCGGGTGCCTAAATTAAGCATCTAGATAGGAGACTTGATTTGGGCAATCACCAACTGCAGGAAGTTGAACGCGACCGAGTGCCGGGTTCTGTACCGGGGACAGGGCAACCCTGGATCTGTGCACAGACCGGGAGACAAGAGGCTGAAGAGCAGCCCTGTAGGAAGGGATCTGGGCGTTCTGGATGACAGCAGCTGGACACGAGCCAGCAATGTGCCCTGGGGCCCAAAGGACCAACCGTGCTCTGGGGTGCCCGAGTTCACAGAGCGTTTGGACAGTGCTCTCAGACACAGGGTTTGGATTTGGGGCAGTCCTGTGTGGAGCCAGGGGTTGAACTCAAAAATCCTTGCGGGCCCCTTCCAACCAGGCATATTCTATGATTTATTTTCCTCCTCCCTAAGTGAATTTATCCCCACTGGGAATGAGAACCTGTTGCAGGAAATCACGGAGCAGAAAGCAAAGTCTGTTTGCCCATCAAAGTGTTTGGAGTTCCTTTAGACGACAAGATGTTTAAAACCATGGTGTATGCAAGGCCCTAGCCTTGTGTGTGCAGCTGTGTGTCTGCTTTTCAAAAACCAAAAAAGTTCTCTGTCTCTGATGAGACCTCAAGTAAACCCAACTACTGCCACTGCCCCCCAGAGCTGTTTCTAAAACTAAGATGGAAGTGGTGCCAGTTGGTGTCAGTGGGTGCCCCTAGCAAGCAGACAAGGGCTTTCCATGCGGTGCTTGCCATGATTTTACTGAAGCGTATCCTGAGCTGCATTTTGGTAGGCATCCAGATGACTTCAGGCATGGGTATGCTCCAGCTGAATTGCTGACATGACTAATGATTCGTGGCAGTGAAAGTGACACATACCTGCAAATACTCATCGACATGAAAGGACAGTGCAGGTGGCAACATATTAGCATCCCTCATAGCTTTGGTCAGTGCTGCATCTCCGTGGATGGCACAGATATTTTTATTTTGGTAAATTTTTTAAAGCCATGTGAGAGAGCCACTGATTGCCCTTTAATCATCTTTGCATAAGGGAATGGTGAGGAACAGGTTGGCCTAGTCATACAGTTAGAAAGAACCGGGGGCTAAGTTTGGCAAGACTATACTACAGCCTTAATCCAACAAAGCATGCGTTTAATTTTAAGTTCATAAGCAATTCATTGACAGCAGCAATGGTTGTTCTCATGTTTGAAATTAAGCACCTGTAAAAATGCCATGCAGGATCAGACCTCTCCCTTCAATACCCTCTGTCTGTTCACATAATGCTGCTCTTTGTTGTGTCTGAAAATCTGGTTCCTCAGCTTCCTTTGCCCATAGTGATATGGTATAATACAAGAAGAAGGACATTTGGGGCCCAGTCCTACAATGAGCTCCGCTTGGGCAGACATGGAAGATAAAGAGTCCTGACGAAATCTCCTGCAGGGTCCTACTGAAATCTCCTCCAGCCTTTTTGTGCTGAATGATGAATCACAGTTGAGATGGGACCCTATTGCATTCTTGCACCATCGAGCTGAACCTCAAACTGCAGCAAAAAAGCTTCAGTGCAGTAGTTCAGGATCATCATTGCAGCTGGGGAACAGCTTTAGCTTGCACAGAACTTACATCATGCCTTGTTGTGACAAAGCACCCTGTTTTCTTACAGCCTCTATAAGCTTCTAAGTGACTTCTGATTAGGAAGTGGACTTAAATGCTTGTTTTCCCAGCCTACCTAAAGTCTGCTTAATTCCTAAATAGAAAACATTCTGTGTGCGTGCAGCATTGTTACCAAGTGAAACTGCTGGACTAACCTGAATACAAATGCGCCCCAGAATGATGCCTCACTTACATACCTTGTCGATGCAGTGTAATACACAAAACAGAGGGCGTGTATTTGCATGCAGCTAGTCATAAATGCTAATGCCTTGGCTCCAGAACACCTAGGGGAGAAATGAAGTGACCTTGTAGATGGCTGATTAGAAGGCAAAAATGTTATCCTGTCATTAAAGAGCGAAGGAAGAGCGAAATAAATTTCCAGATCAAAGACGTGAATGAAAAGAATTTGAATTATTTTTTGACTCTGAGTGTTTCAGGCGTTTGGACAGTGGCCACCGCTGTAGAACCGCTGTGTGGTGAACGCGGAGCCCTGTTAGCGGTGGGTCTGTCCCTGTCTGAGGGACACTGGGGCACAGGCTGCAGGGACCTGCGCTGGAGCTTAGGCATGCGGTAAGCTATAGCACGTGTGAAGTGTCGGCAGGATGCCTCCCAGTACCACCCTTAGCCGTGACACCAGCTTTTTGTTTTGATATCATAGAGACAGGGAGAATACTTGTCTGCATGTCTGTTCATACGCACATTAAATTCCATTTTTAAATGGAATTTTAATGATTTTCTTCATAGAAAACAGAGAGTGCCCCGTTGGAGGAACTATTGCAGAGATTAGACCAAACATTTTAGAAGCAGATGCCTTAAGTCTGCCTGCTGAAGCTGTACTTAGCCACTTGTATTTAAAGTTTTGAAAATTGTTAGTATTGAGTGAGTCCTAATATAAGTGGAAAGTACAACACAGGGCTTATATACAACCACAAATTGGAGTTTAGGAGCCCAGACTGCTCTGAATATCTTTGCTATCACGCAGAAAGGACTTGAACAAACCCATATGTTTACATCGGCTTCAATTACATCAGCTTCAAAGAAAGAAAAGCATATGACAATTTTGTTCGTAGTGCACACGTTTCTACAGGTCAATAAACTTCTTAGGATCACAAATGTTTGTATAGTGGGGCTTTTTGTACTTCTCTTTGTGTTCTGGTGTCTTAGATTATGACGGCAGGTACCGGAATTACAACAGAAATGGGGAAATTACACTTTAAAAAAATGTACGTATTGGCATGGAAACACACAAAATGAAGTATAAAGATACGGAGGGCATGGCTGAAATCTCAGTAGCAGAATGTGGTTGGTGCCTAAAAAACACCACTGCAGTTGCATTTGGATGTTGATGGCTTTTTTTCACCCACCACTTTATATGCTCTTTTTCTTCTTTCTCTCCTGTAAGATGTAGATCTTCTGCTCCAAAGATCCAGATCTTGCTATGGGATAAAGAAGGTCTTTTCTGTTCTCCCTGACACTGCACACCTTTGATTTCACATTCACAGCAGCTCTCCTACAGCCCCATTGCTTGAACAGTAAGACAAGTCTGTTTTTATCCAAAACAAACAAACATATCTAGAAATACCTCCTTGTCTGTAAAAAGCAAAAAGTCTCTGAGTTCAGTCTTTTATTTCCTTGATATTAATCCAATTCTCATCAGTGCAGTGCAAATTACAGCAGAATCTTTCCTTTACTGGCTTTGAAGCAATAAGGGAAAACATGTGTGTAATCATTAACATCTGTGAATTTACACATTTCGAGATGCTTTTTTAAATGAAAGTAATGTGCTTGCTGAAGATGTGATTAGTTGCACAGACATAAATCCTACAGTTGTATTGAAGTTTGAGGTGCAATTAGCAGTAAGGCTTTGGCTTCAGATACTCACAAAACTTTACATAAAATAGTCTATATTCAGCAATAGTTTTATCATAAGAATTTTTAGGAAAAGCTACAGACGGTTATATCAAAACTGATGCAGATCATAAATAAATACAAAGATGGTATTTGTGGAAAGAGGTAATAAAGACCATATTTGGGTAATATAGACCATATTACCTCTATTCGGAGGTTCATGGCCTTAAATGGTTCCTGCTACTGGAGCAGTATTAGGGTGTAAAGAAAGGCATTGCTCAGAGGCTGTATTCTCTGTTGGATGCATTTTCTTCTTCAGTACACTCAAAATGTTAAAACGTCTAGCAGCTCATCAGTAACCCACCCATGATGTGCTATACAACTCTCTCTTGGTTTTTAAAATAAATATCTCACATTCCAAAATGTCTGACAAATCTCCTCTGTGTCTCTATGCGTTGAAAAGGAAGGCTGTACAGAAGTGCTGTTCCCAGGAACCAGCAAATAACCCTGGACAATAGTGGAACTATTCCAGTGATTTCCCCATCACTCTATTTAAAATTCATGCCTGTGCACTGAGAACCATCTGAACATTTCAATCCCATTAAATGTTTGGGCCCACAAAGGATTTTCACCTGAGCATGGGAGTTGGGGTTGCAAGGTTTGGATTTATTTATTTTTCTCTTTGTGTCTTTGCCCTAAGCTCATTTAGCTGCTAAGGTACTCCATTGCCTGCACCCAGCTCCCTGACTGCCCACAGTGGGTATCTCTTGGGGTTTGCTTTAGCTTCTGCCTCGCCTTCCCACATCCCATTTGTCCTGCCTATAGAGACCGGCAACCCACTGGGGGATGGCTGGCACGCACATGACTTTTATCCAAAATGCAATCAAAACATGGCCTTTGTGCACATCCTGACTCAGAAACTCACATGTTTCCCCTGCTATGGTGTCTAGACATAGGCTCAGTTCTTCTGGGTCAGTAATTTATGTTTTCCTGCACTTAGGTTTCTCATCAGCATAGCGGAGGTATTGGTGCTACCATTGTGCTGTCCATGTTACTTGCTATTGGTTTGGAGCTCTTGACTTCCTTGTTGGGACCAAGACACATACATCTTGATTTCTACTGGGATCTCTAGCCAGTATTATAGTGAATATATGCCCAATAATTAGTTGCAATGTCCTAGGGCGTCTATAACAATATCATACAGTAAGAAATCAAAAGAGCAGTTAAAATAGAAGTTTAATCTCGAGTACATGTAGTGCATGCTTCTCTGCTACACACCTGACTGTGAGGATGGCTGTAGTGCCACACACCACATAAATCCCAAATGCTCATAAAAAAATGTGTGTTGCACCACCTGCTCTTATCCAGGTGCTTTTCTTTTCCTTTTTTTTATTTAACTAGAACAACTGCATGTGAAATGTGGGCTTTCAAGCCAAAGGAACATTCCAGCCAGAGTCCAATTTCAAAGAGTTCTTATTAAAATTCTATGAAGAGAAATCCAACAGGAATAACATGGGCCATTCAAAGGCATAAAAAGTGGCGGTTTCAAATTCCATCCTGGAAGATGACTTATTTTTAGATACTAATGAGATTTTCTGCTTCACTTTAAACCTGTTCTATTTCTGGACCTCCAGCCAGCTGCTTTCCCAATAAAAACGAATAATAATAATAGCTACAACATGTGAACATTGGCCTTCTTGAAAGGGCTTGCAGCTTTTGAAAACATCGCTAACAGTTGTGTCCTGTTGCTGCAGCTGTCACCGCAGCAACACTCACCTTCATTGGACGTAAGCTAAACTTATGGCAGAAAATGTTTTGTTATGAATTATTTGGGGTAAATACAACTGTATTTACCATTGTATAGCAATGCAAGCTATGAGGAGAAGAATATATCTATCTAGACATCTGGTTTTCATTTATAATTTTGGATGAAGTTCATCTCATCCCTCAAGGCAGGAAAAGGATCATCGGAATCCATCTGTAAGAAGTTGGATAAACGATAACTTATGTAAGAATGCAAAAATTCTCTTTCAACTGGAAGTAAGAAAATGAGGTCACTGGTAATTAAATTATTGATTAACTTAGCCCACCGCTCATTCCGCAACGTGACCTGATGTTTATTTGTTTAGACAACGCATCTCAGCACCCTTCTGAATACAGCAGCCCTGGCTGTTGGAGCTGATAGTAGCCTCACAGTTAATGTGGACATGATTTTCAAGCACATTATGTACCAGGCCAGAAAGAAAAGGACAAAATGTGGTGATTTTTATTGCTGTAAAAAGGAGGAATCCGTAGCCATCTAAAGCACAAAGTCTTTTCCCTGTAAATTCTCTCACATGATGGCCCCTTTGTACTCAATACATCATTTGTTTTCTCAGCCAACAAATGAGATGTGAATAGGCACGGATGAGACATCTGACCACACAGGCATTAGCTCCTCTCATGCAGATAAAGATTTGGAGTACATACAAAACACAGCATTAGAGTCTTTACATTGGGAAACACCTTACTTGCTGTTCTAATAAAGCCCATTTGGCTCTGCAGAAAGGCTTTACTGCAACCCAAGTAATGCATAAGAGAAGATGCAGAGAAGGGGTACTGTGACCGCACACATACATGTCCATACCTATCTGCAAAAGCCATGTGACAATGTTTCATCTTCATGGACAGCCCAGAATTACTTCCTTCAGCCAACACATGGCATCGAGATTGTGCTGTGTCTCTAATTTACGGCTGATTAATATGCCTTCGATCAGCAAGTCTGGCAAAAATAAAGGAATACATAAACAATTTCAATTCTGATGAAACTCTTCCAGGTTTTGCTCAAAAGTACAATAAATTAAATTCGTAAAACAGCAGTGGAGAAATAGAATATCATGGTTGTCACAATATTGTGTAATTGTTTTTTTCGGAAAAGAGTTGCAACTTCCAAGTGAACATCGTCATACATAATGTCAGACAAAATGGTCTCTAAAACCAAAAATTAAAACAATAATTAAGGCAAAACCGTCCTTATGCAATTAAATACGTATTTTCCTTCAGTAGTTGCCTTTGTGCAGAAAACCTTAACTAAAGGTTAAGGTTAAGGTTAATGCACTAAAATATGCTCAAATAAATAAAAAGGAATCAAACTCCATTTGACAAGTATGAAACTTTGTGTAGCAGCAAGATGTCTTTGTTTCACTGTGTTTGCAGCTGCATTAATTCTTCTTTTTTTTCCTTGCTGGTTTCTGTGTTGTTAATTGTCATTATAGCCACTCATTTTCGTTGCAGAAATCTAACCTATGAAACAGCAGGAATATAATAGCTGATCAAATACTATACAAATAGGATCATTTGTATCATGGCCTTCAGGGCATTGGCTAATTCTAGAATGAGGTTTTATCTTGCATATCATATTATATGTATTGTAAAAGTTGAGTATAAATAATGAAAGAGAAAATAAGGTTAGTAATACCAAAGCACTATCTCCAATGTCATATGTTTTTGCTAATATAGGGCCACTATTTTTTATTATTTCTTCTCATTATTTCTCTTACCTAGATGACTTACTGACTCAGTTCTAGCTGATTGTTCCAATCCCCTTTTTGGGAATATATCCAAATGAGAAGCCAAATACAGATTCTGACAAGTATAATTTGGTGAGACTGTTTTGAGAGAGACCCTTAGATGGGTTCATTATTTCCTCCAAAGCAACATTTGCAGCTGCTGTGAGCTGACTGAAAGCCTTCCAAATCTTTCCTTTTTGTTGTGGATCTTTAGATATCATTACTTTTGTAGATATCTGCCCAACATGTCTCAACAACTACTGGATTTCATATTATCTGATAAGAAAATGTAGAATAATTCACTGTTATTAATAATAGACTCTCTTAAGTGCTTCTTTGCGTACACAGAAGCAAAGCGTACTCACATGCAATGAGCGGTGTGCAAGTTTGTCCTGACAAGTTCACCATCTAATACTGGCAGTATCTAAAGAGAATAGTATGAACATTTTGTATGCCCCAAATCAGAGAATACCAGCAAGGAAAGAGCACAGACAACAGCTAGGGCAAACAAGAGTGAAGAATGAAAATGCTGGGAGACAGTAGAGGCTACTGTAACAAAAAGGTTTTCAAAATAGCTGTACATGAAGGAGGAAGTTTATTGTTTCATTAGCACTTTTTTGTAGTTTTGTCTTCATTCCCAGGATAAACCATATTCCCTGTGCATTCACTTCAGCTGCTTGGCTGCTCAGGACTCTCTCTGCCCTTTGATACCACCTTTATGGGCACCCACGTGGCTGGCAGTATCCTCTGCAGATCACACTGGTCTCGCAACAGAGATTTAAGAGAGGTATAACACAAAAAGGGGTGAAATAAAGTTTGAAAAGATAAATAAAAAAAGGAAACTAAGTCCACTACTCCTCTTACACCTGTAGAGATGCTTGTGGACATGTCTACATTGCACATGGTTTCACATCTGCCATATTCATCTCCTGAGCCTAACAAACCATAAAGCCTATTAACAGAGCACTGAGTTCAAGACAGTGAATTTTGCTGGGAGGTAGTAGGATGTAGCTTGTATTTCACAAGCAGGCTTGCATGCATTTTGGTCCTGAACTGGCTCTTGTCTTGCAAATTCAGGGATGGAAGTGCCCACACTTATCCCTACAGCATGAAGGTTAGCATTTTCACGTTTCATATACATGCAGATGCATTCCCTCTCAGTCTCTCAGAACTACTTTTTTGTCAGTGAATTTAACACAGCTAGCTCAAAGATAAAGTCTTAGCCTTTTTCATTAAAACAAATTCTACGCTGATGAATACGAACCTGCAAAGCATTATTTCTTCCTCTAGTCCTTATGGATGAAATTCAGTTCTGGCACAGATGGCTGTATATATATCATTCTGGACTAGAAGAAAAGTCTGCAGGCTGTGGGATTTTGCGTTTGTCAGAGCAGACAGAGAGGCTGGGAGGGTCTCAGCTCCAGCCCTCCTCAGCTCACTCCCAGTAATCAGAGGCTTTAGTGAAAGGATAATTCAGTCTCTACGTGGATTAAGTGGACTAAATGGAAGTAAAGGGGTGCTTGCTGCAATGTCACTTCAGCCATAAGATTCCTGCAGTTCAACACGAAGGGAGTTTACCAAAACCCTCTTAGATACACGCTAACATCAGGCAATTTTTCATTGTGGTTACACTGCAGTACTGAGTCTCTAGCTAAGACTGATAGAGAGAACGGAATAAGTTGTGAGCACAATGTGGAGCACATTTTGAGAGGAAGCCGTAAGTGCCTAGCTCTTTGCCTTAAGATTACATCAAAACATTTTTTTACAAATCTTAAGCCCTTTGAACTTTAAAACTTTACAACAGCATAATTGATTTAAATCTTTTCTAAGCACTTATCTGGTGTGTGAAAGTAGATACTGCGTTTTGTGAGTCAGCCCTGAGGCTTTAAAAATTGTAAATACTGTTCCTATATATATATGTATATATACATGGAATGACAAATATGCTATTTCTAATGACACTTCTCAGTTAAAGTTCTGTTGTCATGATTAATATGCTGGCCCTTTGCTCAACGTGAAATGAGCCCACAATGGATGTAATGTCCCTTAACGTGAAATGAGCCCACAGTTGTGGATTATATCCAATGTAATACTGAGTAATATTGATCATTAATTTAAATAAAAAGTCATACTGGCAAGGACATTAGCTCAGCTACACTGCGCTGTTCATAACACAGTTCCTTAGGATACTCAGCGCTTCTGTTCTGACTCTGTAACTTTAATACTCATCAGTGTCAAACACCTCAGAGGAGCCATGCTTGGAGTACTTCTGTGGAGCAATCTCACACCTAACATTTGGGTACTGGGGCACACACCAAAATCCTTAGCCCCAAATCAGATTCCATAGTGTTAAGCACCTACAGCTGGGATATTTACACTGCAGTGCCAGACAGACTAACCAGCAGGAGTAGAGAGAGCAGGATATACCCCATTTTGTTCCCTGGGTGCAGGATCTGCTCACAGCCTGCTCAGATGAGCTCTACTCCATCTCAGGCCCAACCTACAAAGCCTTAAATTTCTCCCTGGTATACCCTCCCAAAAACACCAAAAAAGACTTCTACACAGTGTTTGTGTTTATGCTTTGTAGAAATACTGGTGATACATCTGTTTTGTACATTTTAAAGTCATGTAATAGAATTAATGATGCTTTCCTTAGGAGGTGAGAGACCGAATTTCGTAAATATAATTATTTGAATTTCATGAGAAGAATGGATTAGATTATCCCAGATTTTGAAGGGTTAAAAACTGGAATCCTGGGCCAGACTCTCATTCTTCATCTGTGAAGCACAGCAGAAGACTGGGAAACTAGTTACAGCGCTTAGATTTCATGCCTAAATTTAACCTGCTTAGAGAGACCTGGAGGCCAGCTCACCCTTGCCAGAGAAAAACCAGCACTCAAGAGATCCTCTACTATTTGTAGACAAAAGCAGATCTTATTTCTTTTTCTGGCTCACATTCCAAATACATAGAATCACAGAATGGCTTGGGTTGGAAGGGACCTCAGAGATCACCTCGTTCCAACCCCCCTGATGTGGGCACGGTTGCCAACTGCTAGATTAAGTGCTAGATCAGTCTGCACAGGACCCCATCCAAGCTGGCCTTGAACACCTTCAGGGATGGGGCATCCACAGCCTCTCTGGTCAACTTGTACCAGTGCCCTGAAACCTGATCTCCCCTCTTGTAGTTTAAAACCATCTCCCCTTGTCCTGGCACTATCTACCAATGTAAAGAGTTGATTTTCCTCATTTATTATCTCCCTTTAAATACTGGAAGGCTACAGTGAGGTCTCCCTGGAGCCTTCTCTTCTCTGGACTGGACAAGCCCAGCTCCCTCAGCCTTTATTCATAACAGAAGTGCTGCAGTCCTCTGATCATCCTCATGCTCTCATCTGGACCCTCTCCAAAAGCTCCACATCCTTTTTGTGCTGAGGGCCCCAGATCTGGACACAGTACACCAGATGGGATGTCACAAGGGCAGAGTAGAGAGTAACAATCACCTTCCTCTACCTGCTGGCCACCACTCTTCAAATGCAGCCCAGAATACTGTTGGCCTACATCCATCTATCTCACATCTGTTTCAGACTGACATTCTGGGCAGACTGGTTCTCCATTTGCATGGCTGTGCTCTCTTCACCATGAGTACCCTCAGCTCAGAGGTCTGCAGTTTCTTGGTGAAACAGAGCTGAGGATCTTCTCCCCCTCTTCTCTTATTATCAGGAGAATATGTTCAACTACGTTTTGTAGCCTTAAAACAAATAAAGAACAATGTGGTGATCATCTACAATGAGCTGGATTTTCAAATGTTACAGCTTCTGTTTAATAACACTTAGTTGATTTTAACTTAATTTCTTCTTTGCTAGTAACAAAGAGTAACCCAAAAGCTGGCAGAGTTGGCATACGCAGGGTGGCTGGAAAGCAAGAGGCCCTTTCCTTGCTCGTTATTTGGTGGAGGGGTGTTAAGCTCTTTCACCAAATCCTGCTTCTCCACTCTTCCAGAGACCTGGAGGGTGGGAAGGTGGTAAGAAGGTGGTAAGAGACTCAGGTGCATCGCTCAAGGGCTCACTTGGACATGCTGGCACAAGTAGCTGTAACTCCTACCTCTTGGGTCAACAGGGGTGAAGTGGGAAGAGGATGTAAGAGACATCCTGCTTTTACAGCAGGAAAAACCATAAATTACAACCTGAATGCAAAGTCTATAATAAACTAGCTAGGATATCTTCAGATGATTTCCATGTTGCAGAACTTCAAATTGCGCCTTAAAATTACTGATTGAAAATGGAGAAGATGCTTCATAAGAGGCAGCAGGAGCCCAACCTACAGAATATGCTGAAACAACTTTTTGTTTATTTTCTCCACATTTTAGTTTCTCTCTTTCATTATTCATTTTTTGGTTGCACCACCAGGTGCCAGTCAAGGCTGGGATGAAAGCGGACAAAATGAATCTGCAGTCTTTTGTGTTTGAAGACTAAGATACCACTCTCACGTGAGACGTATTTTTGGCTACAAAGCATCTCATAGGCTCTAGGACATGGAAAATAAAGAGTACCAAGCTCAAACACTACCAAGATTGATTTTAGTCTTTATCCTCTGATTTCACTGTTTTGAACTAGAACAGAAACTGTGGCAAAAATTCCCAGCAGCTCAATGCAACTTCCCATACATGACTGTTTCTCTGTGCTACGTGACACTCTCAAATCTGTCTTGTATTGCTATCACTCAAAACCATTTATAACTTGTTAACAAGGTAGTGTCGAGGAGCCGAACACTCTGCCAGAACAGTACCTACATGTTTTAATAAGATGACTATCTTGATCATTTTAAGGACACTTTTCATCTCACAGGGCAAAATCGCCTGCCTTGACATCTGGAAATAAGTCCATTTACCAGTAGGTGGTGCAAAATTCATGTGTAGATAATTTTAACCATAATTAGACTGACAATTGGCAGCATTCAGAAATACACCACAGATTTTGTGATAATGTCATAACTCTTCTAATTATAATAGAAAGAATATTGTAGGACAACTCAATGAGTGTTAGGGACAACTCAGGCCAGGGAAGAATAAGCTGCTATGGCCTTAACTCCAAGTTCTCCTAGGGAATGCACATTGCCTGCTTTGTGAAGGGAAATCCAATTAGGATTTTTATAACCTTGACAGATTTCTTTTGGCAGAAAGTGGGTCATCTGCAGCACACTGTGCTGCACAAAGCATTCAGTTTTCTCCTTTGCTTTACAAAGCCTGTTCCCCAGGCTGCACAGACCACTTCCACATGCTCCCCTCTGTCCACATGGAGCAGGAGAACCAGCTCTGGTCGCAGGCCCCGTGCCCTCCATGCGCAGGGGGAGACCCTCATCTGACCATGAAGTTTGGGCTTCTCAGACTCCTTCACAATTTCTGTTTCTTTTTTTCATGCATAACAACATTATTCTCTTCTTAGATCAAGCCTATTCATCTTTCTTTTGGGAAGCAGATCCAAATCCTGCTATTCAGTAATCAGATTTATATAATGTCATTCACTGAAGAATGTAGATTTGGTACATTTTAGTGAACTTCTGCAGATGCGAGTGCTGTCGGCGTGCAAAGAAACTCCTAAAAGGAGGAAAGAGAGAATTAATAAAGGATCTGTAAAGCGTAATGAGAAATATGTGAAGTTTAATGAAAATATAAGCACTCCTCACTTCATCTCTCTGGTTCAGACATGTATGAAGAAATAATCCTCCTTAAAATGCTCAGTCTTGAAGCCCTGAAATAAGAAGAAACTTGGCAAACATGTCAGCATTTGCAGAATGAAAGTGCCCGCTAAAACGAGGTTTCCCTGGTTCAGCTTTCTGGTTTTCCTGTTTTCCCTCAGCGTTCCTTACTGCTGCTCCCCCTCCTCACTCAGTCCTGTTTTTTCCTTTTTATTGCCATCATGCAGAAAAGGTCTTTAAGGATTTTTTTTCCCAGCCCCACCTGATGGCAAACCATTAAACTCTTTCTGTATGAGTGAGATGCAAATAAAAATGTCATCTGGTTTCACATGTTTCAAAGAGTCTGACTTTTTATGTTCATAATTTCAAAAAATTGCTTAATTTTAAAACCTCAGACTTTAAAGGATGTCTTCATTATGCCCTGAAAACTCGCGCAAAGGCAAAGGGTAAAGAAAACAGGTTTTAAAACAAGCACTTATTACACTTCGTTTTCTGACAAGCTTTCACGCAAGCAGCTGCGACAGAGTAATTGTTTATCGGCTGCACAGTACTCAGCCCTCCAGATGTCAACTTTCGTCTTCGTTTTTAGAAGAAACTAACGTTTTTTGTGCATGTGCCCTACCTGCCTTGTGCTTCTGAGATCTGCATGTTCTCCTCTCCTCATCTGGCCACCATAACTTGGTGCTTTCATTTTGCATATGTTTTGCCGCAGGTCACACTGCTGTCCCAAAAGAAGTTACAACCACCGAGCCGTCGGCATTCCTGTATCCAAAAATGCAGTCTTTGGGAGAAAAAAAATAATAGAATATTACCCAGAGGCTCAATTTGGCATTTGGAAAGAACAGAGTCTTTGTGGCTTGTACCCATAACATTTCCTGAAGCAGAATTTTATATTGACGACGCTGGGGGGGAGGGGGTGCATGTAAAGCCGGAATGCACAATGCTCAGATTTGATACAGGGGAAACATGGGTGTAGAAAATGGCTACCACCCACTTTTCCATTCTCTTGGCATCAGATGTGAGCAAGTTCAAGGCTCTCTGAGTGCTATAGTGTTACAGCAGAACCACAGGGACAGCTGCCATTCGTGCTGTCCCACAACCACAGGACCCCTGCCCCATGGGGCACACACTTCATGCTGCACAGATCCACAAGTAGTCCTATTCTGAGTACCAAGTGCTACCTGCTGGTGCATAAAAAGTAAAGACCAAGTGAATTAACTGTGTTTTATGCTTACATCATTTATGCTCCCACCTTGTTTCTTTAGGAGAAACTAAACTTCAGGTGTCTGGAGGCAGATTACAGCTGGAATTGAATATTTCAGGTTGGATATTTGGAAAAATTTCTTCTTGGAAAGAGTGGTCATGTATTGGAACAGGCAGCCCAGGGAGGTGGTACATCGGGACATGGTTAGTGAGCGTGGTGATGATGATGGTTGGACTAGGTGATCTTAGAGGTCTTTTCCAGCCTCAGTGATTCTGTGTGTATGATTCTGTGATTCTATTGAGAGTGAAAGAGGGAAATGGCAGTGATCAGCACTGGCAGCCCTCCCCAGATGCCACATTCCCTGGAGAGGAGGTGCAGGATCTGCAGGCTGTTCCCATTTCTCCTGTCCCTGCTGCTGCATGGCAGTCTCATGGACAAAACAAGCAAGCCATCCTGGGGAAAAAGCAGCTGGTCACCTCCTGGGGCTATGTTTCCTGCCACAGCAGGGTGCGATTGCTGGTCCGCCTGTTACACACAGATGTAATTTGCTCTTTGCAAAGCAGAAGTGCCTTTGATCCAGAGCCTGGATTAAAATCTGACTTTCAAGACTTGCTAAGTGCTGCTACATTTAAAGCTTTCCTATACATTTATTTAGAGATTCAGTGATTATCTTAAAAAGCTAATTTCCAGGCACAACTTCGTTACTCCAACTTCCTTTCTTAAAAGCTTGGGTTGGAGGAGGATCTCTTTGCAAAACTTCAAATATTGTATATTTTCATCAGCATTTTACGTTGGGAAACCTCAGGTATCTCCAGAGATGCAGACTGAACACCACACCCCAAGTAGCCCACCACATAGGAAGTGTTGACCATGCAGTGACAGAGTGCCTCCGTGTTGTCTCCATGCAGAGAGGGACTGGCTGGACAATTCTATGAGAACAGTGGTAGTGAATGGACAGCATGGAGCCATGATAAGGCCTTTCAGGGACTCAAGACATTATGGAATCGTCTAGGATGGGACTGACCTTCAAGATCACAGAGTTCAGCCACCAGCCTGACCAGCCCCACTACTTAATCATGCTTTATGCTACTTCAGACTCTTACTTTGGGCACATTTTTGCATTCTTTTGGTTGCAGATGCTAACAACAGGTCAGACTATCCTTACCTTATTGCTTTGCCAACTCTGTACATTCTTTTTACTGGTAACTGTTAAGTTAGTAGCAATCACTGGGAAGCAATCTGCTAAATTAGAATAAGGCCACTACAATTTACACCTGATAAATGTATATGGATACTATAGAGTAGATTAAATAAATTCCAAGGAAAATACCTCATTAGAAATAAAAGATTGGCACACGAGATAATTCAAAGTTTTCATAACCTCGCAATCTCACCAAATATGTATGTGCTGAAAAGTCTTATATATGCTGATCTGCTAAGGAGCAATTCAGGAATTTCATCAGCTTTCTAAAACACAATACCGTTGTACTCTGTAAAAAATATTTGATGTAGTTAATGCACATCTCTGACTTGTGCTGAGCAAATGATCACCACCACTTAAGAACAAAAACAGTTAGTACCCTATTTGTTCCCAAATTAGAATCACAGAATCATAGAATCATAACCACAAAGGTCATCTAGTCCAACCATCAACCCATGCCTATGACTGCTCTAAATCATGTCACTCAGTGCAACAAATAAATAATCTCTGACTATTCTGTTTTTATGTGTCTGATGCATAAATTTATCTTCTTTCCTCCAACTATTCCCCATGAGAGTATCAAAACCCATGCTTTTTTTTCTTTTTCCAGAATAGAAGAGTTTTTATTGCTTTCCATTTTCATGCTATTAAATTAGCTGTTTTACTCCTCTGGTTCCTTTTACAGCTTTAACTGTTTGACTACCAAGGTCCCTGGCCACCTGCTCCAGCCCTTGCTGCTCCCTGTGGCTATCTTCTGTTTAGAATTGTTTGTGATGCATTATTTCTTTCTGATTATAGTTAATTCTTCTCATTCTATACAGGCAAAGGTGGGTTTTTTTGATAGATTAATATTCAACCTGGCCAGAAACTACTGAGATCATCTGATCTAACTTTCTGAGTAATAATGGCCAAAGGAATGCCTTGAATTAACTCCCTTTCAGCTGGAGGAGACCTCCAGAAAAACATATGAACTTGATTTAAATGATTCCAGTGCTGGTAAATCTACCGCAACCCGTGGTGAATTGTTCCAGAGTTTAATTAACATCTCTATTAAAAATGTGTGCTTTATTTGTAGTTTACGTTTATCTGCTTCATCTTGCACCAACTGGATGTTATTAAAGCCTAGTTTGTCTCAGAGTTCAAAAAGCCTGTTCACAGCGCATTTCTGGTTTTGATATAGGAACTTGCACGTTTATTGACTCCCTCGTCTTGCGGCATGCTTTTGAGGACTCTGGTCATTCCTACAGCCCTTCTCTGGGCACAGTTCACCTTCTTGGCACGCAGATATGAGATGCTCAAGTCATCTCCAGAGCCTGTCCTTCCCAGGCCCTTTGCCTGCAGTCAGTCCTGAAAACTCCTTTTAGCACAGGAACATTTCAGTGTGCCCAAACATTGCTTCATAGTAGGTTTCCTAAATGATTCAGACTACCTTACATTCACAATCTGTCCTTATCAGACTTCTTCCTACTCATATATCTCCATATCAGAACATAATTTCACATAAGAGCACTGAGAATCCTTTTTACATTATCTTTCACACAGACTTGATGTCAAATATGTCTAAAAGGAATACAGAAGTAAAATCTATTGTTTCTGTATATAAAAACATATGTTTTTTATTTTAAGTAAAAAAAATTCCAGAAGAAGATCCCCCAAAAGTAGTTGAAATGAGCTTTACATATTTCTTTTACAGGTGTTTAATCTCCTTTTATCCTAATCTATTAAGATAATTGTGGGTGTGAAAAAAAAATGACATTTATCTGAGAGATCTCGGAGCTTCTGAAAACTTTGACATTTGATACATATTAAAAGCAGCTTTAAAAAGCGCATCAAAGGTTTTTGAACTGTAAAATATCACCGGTTCAGAACATCATGTACTCTGAAGAGTATTTAGATTATATTCTTTTACATCTGTGCAACAAAGCAATTTTAAATTGACAGAGAGCACCATCTCCAGTAGTAACTTGCTGCTGTTTCCAGGTATTTTAAACATAACTGATAGGAAGACATTAAGGCAAACTGGTCAGATCTTAAAAAAAGCCTTCTGACATCAACTGAAGGATTACCTCTGACTTTAGTGCCTTCAAATCAGTGTCCCAGCACTAGGACTGGATTGCGTTATTTAGAGGTTCGTAGAGAATTTAACAGTGAGTGAACTGATTTGCCAGCAAAATAGGTCACTGTGTGTAAACCAACTCTTTGCCTGATGATCTGAAGCTGTTAGTTCAAAAAAAAAACCCAAAGCGTGTAACAGTTGAGCTTGGTAAGTAGAGGCCAGACTTAGGGGCTCTCATTAAAAAGAAAATAATACAGAAATTAAGAATTCTGATGAGAACGGGATAGCATCAAATCAGAACTGCTCCTCTGAAGAAAAAGGTGAATAAACCAATAGGGTCCCATGATTTCATAGAACCGTCACAGAACAAATACAGCAGAAGCACTGATATTTCTCATAGGAGGCTATAAAAAGGGCTTATTAAGTTGTTAAATACGTACTGTATACTTATGTTTAGGTTCTCTTTAAGAAGAATAGCAGCATTATGAAAATTTACTCCAGAGGAAGTACTTCTGCTGAAGATCATCTTTCAGACATCTGATTCCCTTCGTGTTTCTGCTTTTCCTGAAGAGGACAGAATGAAAGGTGAGATGAATCCTGACAAGAGGAACTGGTTACCGCGAAGTTCAAAAGGAGCAGTCTGAGGGCAGACAGCTGCCAATTGGATAGCAGATAACGTTGCTGTCAGCTTTGTACAAGCTGATGTCCTTTGGGAAAAAAAAGCATCTTTTGAATATCCACATATTTTGATGCGAATTTAATTTCAGCATTCTATGAAAGGGTTTTCATAATAGTATTGGACACAATTCTAGCACTGATTTTTAAAGAATAAAACAAAATACTCTTACACATAAAATAGCAGTACACACAGCATTTTTGTGATGACTTACAGCAAAGGTGTGGAATTGAATTCCTCCATGTCGGAAAAAATGTCACCCATTGACATTCATCAACATTTGCTGAACGTTTATGGAGACTCATCAGTGGACGTGAGCACAGTGAGGCAGTGGGTGGTGCGTTTCAGCAGTGGTGACAGCAACAGATACAGACTGTTCCAAGTGTGGCACGCAGGCTCTTGTTCATCGCAGCAGAAGTGCACAGCTCGTGGGGGTGACTATGTTGAAAAATAGTGTTTTGTAGCTGAGAATTTGCTCTACCGAACAGTGTTATTCTGCTCTTTGTAGCTGTTATAGTTTCCATGGAAATAAATAGGATGCATTACTTTCAGAGCAATCTATGTAAGGGAAGAAAAGGTCAAGGAAAAAAGAATGAACTGGCAGACAGCATTAAAAATTCTAAATCAACTGTGGTACAAAAATTAGAACTATGATGGTAAAAGGAGAAGCAAATATAATGAACATATAAGAGTTCATAAAAGAGAGCATGGTGTGAGGGAGGAGATGGGTACTCTTCTTACAGAAGGCAGATTCTCCACCCAACAGATCGGAATCGATTCTATCAGTAAATCGCTATTGCCCATTCCAGTACACCAAATGTTTTAGGTAACTTCTCAAATATGTGCACATGTTTAAAATCAAACTTTTCACTTCGCAGAAGGGAAAGATAAATTACAAATATTTCTGGAGACTACACGGTGTCAAGATAATGTAGATTCAGAGGCTTTCTGTTCAGTGTTTCACCTCATACCTAACAGATCCTGCATGACTATGTCACCAGTATCAAAAGTTATTTACATGTAGGTGTTTGTAGGGTGCAAGGTTCTTACGCTAAACTACAGCAGTGTGGGTTTGAAAGCACGTATGGTTTTATCCAGCAAGATAGCCTTCTTCCCAAGGCATTGAGGAGTGCAACTTCATGTACTCTGCTGGAAGCTGGCTGTCATTTTTGCAGAAAGGACCCCAAGATTTTACAGTGCATGTGCTTAAATTGACAGAAATCTACAACTTCCTGGGGCCTTAAAACTCAGGATAAAAGTGTACATTCAGTAATGCTGCATCTGTGCTATCTGATACTGAATTGGTTTTATTGCACCTTCTGGTCTACATTTCACCTTCATTGTGCCGTGGACTTGCCTTAATAAGTTTCAACAAGCCTGGTACGGGGCAAATCACATCTCCCTGCATTATTATTTCTGGCTCACTCAGTGACCTCAGGAAGACAACTATATTTCCATACAACCATACACATAAAACCACATATTTTCTCAAACATCAGGGCCAGAAACATTTAAAAGTAGGGCTGGGAGCTCCTCTGGAAATGTACCAAATTTTTCTGGTGTAATTATTTCAATAAATTCCAGTAGCTTCACAAGTGTGGACGCACCCTCCGAATGGAAAAAACAATTCTGCAGCAAGGGGTGAATTCCACAACAAATTCTCTCCATAAATTACCACTCCAACATGGTTATAGCAATTCCTCTGCATCTACACATCTGGTCTTGTTCTTAGAATCTGCCAAAGGATTTTGAATGGGTTTTTTCTCTATGAGCTCTTTTGTCCTCTCTCTTTATTCTTATGATAATAATTTTGACCTGTTCCTTTGTAAGGCTATTCGAGAATCCTCAGCTAAAAAGATTTACCAATTCAAAGCATTGTTATCATAACTACTCTCATATTTAATTGGGAAGTTCTATTTGCTATGTGCAAATTGGCTCTCAGCTATTTTTACATCAATAGGAGCGTTGAGCTTTTGTTCTATGATAATTATTTTACTTTTCAGCACTTCTATTACTGTGGAAATAGTTTAGCTGTAACGTGTTAACTGGTTGCATCTTACACGCAGTGTGCTCACCTACCATAACTTTAGTTTCCGTTCTCATCCTTGATGTTTTTCTACATATTTTCAGCACATTAACCACTCCAAAAACCAGTGAATGCACTGGCAGTTCGACATCTTACTGTCACAAATGCTAGTTTCAAGGAGTTTGTGTAGGACAGTGTCTCAAGAATATTTTCTTTTGAACTGAGTTGATATTTCAGTCAGCCCCTGAAGCAAATGAAGATTGTTTACACAGGTGATTGCTTACAGCGCTGAAACAATTGAAACATGGTGTTATTAAAATATGCTCAAAAGAGGAAAAATGTTGGTAGTGCATTTCAAGACAGCTTTTAACTCTTCCACATAAATGTATTTTAAGGACTTGCCATGGAGTGGCTGTGCTTTTCCTGTGAGCATTCAAAACCTTCAAGGGATTCCAGGCCACGTGGCAGAGTGATACTACTCACACTGAGATCTGTAGAGCAGGGAAAATGTCTGAACAAATCTATATTCAAAGGACAGATGTAATCTTTGGTCGTGATCTTTTTGGCTTTCGTGCAACCCAAAGAGCTGAGTAGCCATAAAGTGCAAATTGTATGATGCATTTGATGTATCTTATCTAGTTTCACCACTTAAAGATGTAAAATTAAAAAGCAATCAAACAAAAAAGGGTTCTTAATCACTGCTCCTTGGTAGGGTGGGAAAGGGCAAGAGAGATGAAACCACTATGCATATCAAACTAGCCAGGATCTCATCAAACGAATATGATTTCCTACGATCCTGGAAACACTGGCCAACCTAAATGCCTTCGGGGAACTCCTCACACACAGTCTTCTTCACTCCACACCCAAAACACTCTCTGCTTCCTCTGGAAAAGAAACTCCTTTCTTGGGCACCTCAGGAGAAGATGCGGAACGTGCAGAAGACAGGTCTGGAGGCTGACAGAGCTGGTCTAAAGCTTCCTCCACGGGTCAAATCAGGCCCCAGGACTAAGGCTTTCTCCACAGATCAAGCAGTGTGGGTTCAGACTGTTTCTGATGCCCAGGTATGTTTCCCTGCAGCACATTATCAACATAAGCACAAATGGTGTGATCTGAAGTGGTTCCCAATGAACCAGAAAGGACATGGGGTATCTGCCCAGTTTGAGAGGGCATCTCTGAGCAAATGTAAGAGCAAATAAAATATTCACCTTCACAGAATTATTTAGGAGGTTTTCACATACATTTCCTAACCAAGAATGTCTCATATAAGCTTTACCACGGGAAGGAGAAACCCAAGGCATTTTGATAACCCAGAAAAACCTGCCTAAGACTTCTGATCTTAGGGCACCTGTGTGTGCATGCAACATCTTCTTAAAAGGTAGGTGTATTCATGGAACAGCTACATCAGATTATGCACACTTCCACCTCCTACTCAATTAAAGATGCATGCAAAAGAG
This sequence comes from Aquila spilogaster, assembly GCA_024606505.1. Lineage (NCBI taxonomy): Eukaryota > Metazoa > Chordata > Aves > Accipitriformes > Accipitridae > Aquila > Aquila spilogaster. The sequence goes on along the minus strand of JANHGO010000041.1, from coordinate 9,368,773 downwards.
GAAGGCTACATGTAAAATAGGAAGCTACAATTGTCTGCGTCAAGATAGACCTCAGTTGCAGGAAATGATTTTGGCACGAGACTCAGCATAGTGAATTAAAACATAAAGATAAAACACGGAATCATGACATATCTCCAGTTTAGATAAAGGTGCAAAGCATCAGATACTGAAGGAAACTGTATCTCTGCCATGACAAGTGGAAACAAATTCCCGCCAGAGACATGACAGCTAGCAGGCAGTAGCATCTAGAGAACACACATCACACAAATCAATTGTAATATTCAGAAATTCTAACTAGCAACAGCTCAAGTTACACTATGAGGGGGCAGAACAAGACAGACTTTGAAGTCCATCGGGAAGTACAAGACTTAAAATATAGGAACATCACTGATTGTTCATACTAATTGTAGAACCCTCTAATTCCGCACACAATATCTCATATCTTGCCCTCCTACTTAGAGGAGCAGGTACTCACTGGGAAACAAGTGAAAACGTGCTTCAACACTCTGTGCAGATCATACTTTGAAGTGAAAATTTACATTTTCAAATCTACAATTTAAAGCAGAAAAAGAAGCATTTGTTTCAGAAAAAAATGCATTGTTCACATACTTCATTATGAATATATAGAAGTGAAGAAAGAAAATCCATGTTTTTTATCTTTACACTTAAAATGTTTAATTCATTAAATTTAAATCACTTGTAATACAACTTGTCAACATTTGTGTTGTTTCTTCAGTGTTAACTGAGTAATAAAGGTAGACATCTTCATTTTGTTTTGTTTTTAGTCAATGACATCCTTCATTGGCTCTCATTGATGGAAAAGGAGCATTTAATCCAAGAATTTCTACTAGCAAGGCAAGGCAAGACAAGGCAAGGCAAGGATGCCAGAAGGTCAAAAATAATTCAGAATTTACACTGTACTGTACCTTCTGTTTGAACAAGTGCTTTTTCAATAAAAGAAGCTCTGTCATAATCCCTGCAATTAATGAAAATATCTGAAGATAGTACATTAAACAGAACTTGTTGTTGTACATATGAATTACAGAAATGTTAAGAAGTCCAGCAGAAGTCAACCCGTAGCTTTCAGTAATCTTTGTGAGAACTCTTGTGTGCTGTTTTTTTACCACAACCAACTGTTTCAAGCCTTCATGCTCTCTTTTGAAGAACCTGACACCAGCCAATGTCAGCAGGAGACAGTGGGCTGTTCCACCTCAGCAGAACCTTGGCAGAATTCTCTCCTGTGAGTCAGGCAATGCACAGACTGATTTGACAACAAGGCAAGTGTCAAGCTATAAAGAATTTGGGGTGAGGGGTTAGAAACCTAGAATCACAGGTAGAATATCCTGAGTTGGAAAGGACCCAAAAAGGATCGTTGAGTCCAACTTCTGGCTCCATGCAGGACCACCCAAAATTCAAACCCTGTTTCTGAGAACGCTGTCCAAATGCTTCTTGAATTACAGGAGGCTTGGCACCGCAATCGCTGGTTCTGTTGCATCAGTTATCACCCATTTACACAGAACAGTTAGAAGTAAGGGAAAGCAAATCTTCAAACAAAATTCAGCAGCCCTGTGTCTGTCTCTAAATACTTAGGGAGCGGTCACAGTACAACTTGCTGGGACATGGGAAAACCAAGTTCTCCAGCAAAATCTAACTTTGCAGTACTGGTATTTATTTATACAAGTAGATGGAGCCTTAAAATATCAGAATCAGGACAAAAAGGACAAAAAGACAGTAAGTCAACTTTAAGGAGTAATTTTAGAAGTTATATATCCATTAGATTAATCACTGTGTCTCTGTCTTCTACAAAATTAGTAAAATGAAAAACAAAAACATCATATGGGGAGACACTTTTTATCTCTTTCTCCATATTGTGCAGCAAATGATATCTAGATATTGAAATCTATGTATTTTAGATCATTATTCACATATAATTTTGTATATTGCTGTATCTATTAGCTAGCTCTGAGGGTTAACAACTTTTTTCGGGTGGAGAATTTATTAAGATGATTTGGGTATTGTGATTGTACAAAAAATGGGCAAGGTCTTGATTCCCTGACATGACATCATTCAAGCAATTGGAAATAAAGTCGCAAATCCTGCACTAACTAGCGCTTAGCCCCAAAGATTTTCAACACATCTTTTCTTGCATTGTTGTACTGAGGTGTTCCTTATTCTGTCCTAGCTTTGAGTTACTTATTTAGAGTTGCTTTGGTCTTTCTGTTCTATCTATCATCAAAACATATACTTAGCCAATCACCCCAAGTGTTTTTTGTACAATTTTAATGCCATTCTTTCAGACACCTGAGCCAAACAGTTTATTTTTTGCTTATGCCTACCTTAAAAGAAGGATTTTATTACACTCACAGGCTCAGAGGTGTGAAGTTGTATCTCTGCCATGCTGCAGTAGTTGCTCATGACTTTTGTAAATGCAAAATTCAACTAAACAAAATTCCACTGCAGCAAGGTGCAATTGTGTCCTATATAAGCAGAGCCTGGATAGCTTTATTTCCTCCAGTTTGGAAAGCATCATCAATATGGGTGTGGCAGCACTGACTTCAGTAAAATCCAGAAAACCAGGTACTTAGGAATTTTCAGATAATTTCATGTAAGGGAAGTGCTGCCAAAGATTTGCAAGCACTAAGCTTTATGTTAACAGAAGTTATCACAAGATGACCACACCTAGTTCAATCATACCTCCCAATGGCAACGTATGCATTACATGACTTGTTTTATAACTAATGCCACTTTTATTTTGGAAATGGACAGTCCATGGGCTGTTGTTACTTACCATGCATTTCTCCTGTAGTAATGGTGACAGAGCTATGGCAAAGCCTCACGGGAAACCCCAGAGCATTGTAGCTGATGCTGCTGGGGCCAACCCGCATCAAAGGGGAGGCTCTGACCTCTTCGGATAAGTTGTTTTTTGAGTTCCTTTGCTCTCTTCAATCTCTCAACAGGCAGTGCTCGATTCTACTTCTCTTGCTCTTTGTATTCAGAGAACATAGAATGTAGGTAATTATGACTATTGCCACATTTCTCCTACCCAAAAGCATTTGTGCAGGACCAGCAACATCTCTGTTATAAAATGTTTGAAAAACAAGATAGAGAATATTAGAAATATGAGTTTAAATATGATCTCAGCTTATTGCCTTCTATAACAGCTAATGTCAGCAGATAGAACAATATTGTGACAGGTTTTTACAAATTTTCAAGTTCTCATAAAGTGATATTTTCACAAAATAAATAATTAAGTCCTTCATACTCAGTGAAAGAATTTGCCAGCTTTCAGCATACGACACAAGTTCAGAAAGTGAAATATTTAACCCACACAGCCAGAAGAGACGGATTTTCTTTCATTCTTTACAGCTGTGCAGAAGACTTTCTTGTCTCCCTGTGTCGTCTCCCACCTTTGTCAGCACACTTCACATGTAAAAACAATTCCATTGTGATGGATTAGTTCCTGAGTGAGACTGTTACTAATACACACATGCATGAAGCAGAAAGCAGATGAAATAGCAGTGAACTTTAAAATGCCAGTTAAGTTTTATCCTCCTTTGGCTAAGTAGAGAAGGAAAAGTTATCCCTGTGCACAATGTTTTATAGGCTGGAATTTAAAACCTCCCAGGGGATACACAAGCTCACTACATTGCTGAGCACTGGGGGTTTGAAGCAGCAGGAATGTCTGAGGTCAGTTTTTAGCATATATGGTTGGGGGATAGATTGACTTTTCAATGCAGTAATAATTAGCAGTGATTGTGTAGTCATGTGATTGCCCTCATTCTCTTCATTCCTTCCCCTTCTTTGAAGACATAATTAACCAATATATAGGAAAGTTTTGTTTCAGATACAAAAACTATCTTTTTAAGAGATAATCAACCTTAACAAAACTCTGGTTTAAAAATCCTGATGCATGCATTTGTCTGTAGTAGATACTGACTTCACTCATGAGGATGCAATGAGATCATTCACTGGTGACCTTTGCCACTTAAAAGCACCAACAAAGCACTTCTTGTCTATATGACCATGGTGGCTTAACACGATCGGGAGTTGTTCCAGCTCTTTGTAAGAAGTTACTCCACCAGACAGTCTTTCAAAGGGGACTACAACGAAGCCTCAGTCTTTCTCCTGCCAAGTCCAGCATTTTCCTAACCCATTTCTACACACAGTTCAGTTTAAAACACAGATCTGGCCCAAACACCATGATGTCCCCTTCCTGCTGCCTCCACTGGGAGGCCACAAGCAGTTAAGAGGGAGGTGACATCCTCCAGGTGGGCCTCAAACTCTGCCTGAGCTCATTTCTGTGCTTTTCTGTGCTCCCTTTCATCTCCTGCAGCAGTGAATCTGCAGCTGCTACCACCTCCCTTAGTTCTGTTTGCATACAAAATTTGCTGGGGGGTTGTTATCTTCATCCTCCATGCCAGGAGAGAGTTAAAAAGAAACTTCTGCTGTCTTTACCACCCTCCTTTCTACACCTCCTTGGTCATGGAATATTTAAACTTCTTGCCACAAGGTAGCAAACAACATCATTATCTTTAATTACAAACTAACCTGATGCATTTTTATAATCAAAGGGAAGTGAATTAAAATTAGAGTTTAATTCTGAGCTTCTGCAGGAGGTAGTGGTTAAGTTGAATCACTTACTGTAAGTACAAAATACTAATGACAGAAGATGAAGATGAAATAGAGACAATGAACAGCAAATGTGGAACATATCCACCATACATTCTCCTCTAAAATTAGTTTCTGCACAGCTTCAGCAAGAAGAGAAAGAGCCTAGCTGAAAAGAATATCTGGGGTAATCATATCAAGGAAAGCTTTGAACAGAATTACATTTCTGTGAAATAGGGTTGAAAATTGCTGTTTGCAGATCCTTAATTAAAAGATAGCCTTTTAAACCAGAGAGATTACCAGTTCCCAAAATGCTAGGCTTACTCTCTCCTTCTTCTATGCAGTCTTACTGCAAGATGCATTTCTATTTCCAAAGCCCATATGTTAAGGAAGAGTCATGTCAAAACTGCGGATATCAAAACAAGAGAGGTACAGTGCCGCGTGACATTCAGAGAATTAAATTCTCAGTAAATTTTATAATCAGTTATACTGATGTAGTCCACTTAAAAGTTCTGCTCCCAGCACTCCAACACAGTGCTCTGTAAGTGTCAGGGAGAAAGAAACAAACTGACTATTATATGCCATAAATCATGCTTCTACAGGATGAAAGTGTCTTCTTGGGCTAGGGGGGACGATTGCGGCACCAGACATCCCACACAGAAGAATGAGTGAGACTGAAGGAACAGCAGATTTGTGGAGCTGAACTCTATGGCATGTTAGTCCAGCCCACAACTACTGAAATTTATGTCATTTTCTATACTTGCCTAAAATATAAGCTTTTAACACAGTATGAAAATGTTGGAATATGTCACAGTATTGATAACATACAATGCTATGTGCTGCACTAAGGATCCTCAGGAATGCTTGAAACTCCAGAAGCTTTTGTTAAGAAATATGGAGTATCCATTATCTCACTTTCTATCTGTAATTCCCTCTTTGAATAAGAGTAACATTGCAAGGTCTTGCAGATATTTTTCAGAGTTGTTCTGTTGCAAATGTTTTATGAAAACAGCACTAATGTGTAATCCTTTCTACATTTTCATGATCATAGAATCACAGAATTGCAGGGGTTGGAAGGGACCTCAGGAGATCATTGAGTGCAACCCGCCTCCTAAAGCAGGTTCCCTACAATAGGTCGCACAGGTAGGTGTCTCTCCATAGAAACAGACACCACAACCTCTCTGGGCAACCTGTTTCGGTGCTCCATCACCTTTACTGTAAAGAAGTTGCTCCGCATGTTAGTACGAAACTTCCTATGTTCACATTTTAGGCCTTTACTCCTTGTCCTATTGCTACGTACCACTGAGAAGAGCCTGGCCTCATCCATTCGCCTCCCACCTCCCTTTAGATATTATAAACATCTACCAGTTCCCCTCTCAGTCTTCTTTTCCCTAGGCTGAACAAATCCAGGTTACTCAGCTTTTCCTCAGACGGGAGATGCTACAGGCCCTTAATCATCTTTGTTGCCCTCCATTGGACTCTCTCTAGAAGTTTGCTGTCCATCTGGAACTGAGGAGCCCAGAATTGGACACAGTGGAGGACACTGCTGGCTCATGGCCAACCTGTTGTCCACCAGGACCCCCAGGTCCTTCTCCACATAGCTGCTCTGATGTTGGTTCAATTCTTTTTGCCCATATCTGCATCAGCATTCATGTGCAAAAAGACTGATCCAAGTTTGTCTGATCGTCATCATTCAGCTGGTGTACCAGAAGAACCTACAAGAAGAGAGCCCACGTTCTGACTTAAAAGGGCTCCAATTCTTTGCAACAGGAATACAGGGTAAAATCTGGATTGTTGCTATCTTCAAATACATTTCAAGACTTGTAGATTTGTATTTACCTGCCAGTCTGGGTCACTGACTTGCTGTGTGCTGGAGGTCTTCCACAGCAAATTAATGTCTGCAACTGCCATTAGTTCTTAAAATAATGCATGCTATTAGTGGGAAAATTTTGTTAATGAAACTGTACTCACTATATAACATCATTCAGGCTGTGTCTGCACACTCCTATCAGCATAAAGAGGTGCTGAAGGGAAAGAAGCTTATCTGAGATCATGTAAAATACATCAAATTACTTATGCTCAATCCATCCATGCCACCCATTTCTCCATTTCTCCATGGCAAGCAGCTCCCACTCTCTAAGGCAGTAGTGGTGTCCTCCGGGCTTCCGAAGCTGTTCCTGATACCAGGAACCAGCCTGCGCCCACTTCTGGTTACAGCTCTTTCCCATAAGCACATGGGCATGGACACATCATCACTCATCAAGTTTATAGGACAAAACGTTTTTGTTTTGCTTCAGCCAAAGCTCTATCACCATCAAGTAACCAATCTTTCTGTAATCAGACCTCCTGCCACATTCAGCACATGGCTTTGTGAGGCAGGGCACCAGAAAACAGGTTGAACTCCTTGAATGAACAATGAACAGTTGTCCAGGGCATTTATCTGGAGGTAGTGAGATATCCCTTGTCCCTCAGACCTCTGAGTCGCAGAGATATCAGATGTTCTATTGCTCCATCCTTACTGGAGTTCTTTCATTCTTTTCTATGGCTTATGAGGAGGTATAAAGTGAAAGAAAAAAATACGTATTTTTTTCCTTTAGAAGGACTTATATATCATAGAATCATAGAATCATAGACTGGTTTGTGTTGGAAGGGACCTATAAGATTCCAACCCCCCTGCTATAGCAGAGACAGGAAGGGAAACAAAGGGTATAAGCATTATTGATTGTTCCAGCTGCTGGGTGTTGTCCATCAGCAGTGCTCATGCAGGTTGGACAGATCACAGAAACAACTGCCTCCCGGACTCCCAGTAATATATTTTTTCCTTCACAACCAGGATATCTGCAGGTAGCACCTAGCAGCCATGTTCTTGGGGGCAAAACTGAAGGCCAGGTACAAGCAACCTGACAGCTCTGCATCAGTAAAGCTGCTTCCGATTACTGCTTAACACAGGAGATAACATAGCTACTAACACCAGCAGCTGGTGTCAATATAATGCACCGCTCATGCACAGTCTACGTGTCTCCAGTCAGCTGCTCTCCTACACTCTCTGGAGAGGAAGCCAGAGCTCTAGTTGCTGCTTCTGACCCTTCTGCTCCTCAGCAGTGGCAGTAACTCATGGAGCAATGCAGAGATGGGCATAGACTATTCAACATAAGATGCTGGCAAGTTATACTTCCTATATGTGAAAGGGAAGGTCAAACAGGTTTTTCTGTAAGGCTCTGTGAAGCAATTTAAATAGTGGCACTATTTAGTTTGGCACCTAGGACTACAAGGTATTGCTGTAGGAAGCGCTGTGCCTCACCAGTGCTGCAGAAGTCCTTGTAGCTGCTGCTTACCAGAAGGTAACGTTAGCATAGATGTGCTGAGCAGGTCTTGCAGCTGTTTGCATATTTTTATTATCAGAGGAGACAGTAGATTGGGTTCAAACATATAAAAGCTGATGAAATAACAGGCTTCATTCACTTTAAGTAAATAAATGTGGCAAAGATTAGTAGGAAATAAGAACAAGTCACTCTCAGAGACCCCTTTATACACCATAATTTTTTCCTGAAGTAGTGATGAGTGATAGCTTTTGAATTTTTCAGTAATAGCAGTACCGAGTAAGCATCATGGATTCATAAGTGCTTGAGTATTATTAAATCTTTTGCAAATGAACACTGGAAAATGCATGCTGCAAAGCAGACATTCTCAGAGCCCTGAGACCACTTCAACATTTACCTTCTCTGGATTACCTCTGTCACAGAAACATCCTTCATCTCTCCCCATCTTAGAAACACAGATTCCTTGCTGAATACAAACTACTCTAAAGAGAAGCAAGTATTTCAAAGGACAGAGAAAATGATGTGAGAACCCAGAGAGCTTCTACCCTCTGACCATGTTGCACAAGTAACATCTCCACTGGGCTGCTGTAGTAACACTGGTGCCAAAAGAGACAGCAATTTCATAATAGCATTTTCTAGGGTGCAAAACCAAATATTATTAAAATCTAAGAATAAAATCCCATGTGTTGGTATGGAGCAAGTATTATCCATCCATTTTGTTACAAGAACTCATGGATATTAAATGAATCAAAAAGTAACAAGATCCAGAGAAAACAAAAGGAAGAATTGCTTCATACAGCATGACGCTAAGTTGCACAAAAATAGGGGTATTATGTTTACAATGGTTTTGACCTTTCTTTAAAATCCAGTTCATTCCTTGATAAAAATATGCGCTTAACGCTAAAGTACATAGAATAGATCAGAAACTGGAATATAACATATAAATAAAGGATCCACAATTCAGTATCTCAACATTTTGAAAGAGAGCAAAAATAAAGAAATAAAATATTTTGTCATACAAGTTCATGTTTTACAGAATAAATGGGATTTTAAGAACAGTTTTCTTAGTGGAATATCAGTAAGGAATTCATGTGCATTAGGTGATAGTCAGTAATTTTGACTGCAAATCATAGAATCATTGAATGGCTTGGGTTGGAAGGAACCTCAGAAATCATCCAGTCCCTACCTCCCTGTCATGGACAGGGTTGCCACCCATGAGAGCAGGCAGTCCAGGGCCCCATCCAACCTGGCCTTGAACACCTCCAGGGATGGAGCATCCAGAGCAATCTGGGCAGACTGTGCCAGTGTCTCAACACCCTCTAAGAATTTCTTCCAAATATCTAATCTAAATCTCCCCTCTTTTTGTTTAAAACCATTCCTCTTTGTCCAATCACTATCAGTCCATACAAAAAGTCGATTTCCTCTCTTTAAATACTGGAATGTCACAATGAGGTCTTCCCTGAGCCTTATCTTCTCCAGGCTGAAGAAGAAGCTTTTTACTTTTCCTAAGATAAACAGGTATCACAGTATTTTCCTAAAAATATTTTTTGTTATCCTTCCATACCTTAGCTCCTTTTCCAATCCAACATTAAAGCTGTCTTCTCATCACTTGCATAATTACTTTGAAGATATTATTAGAACCCATGATTACTCTTCCCAAGTCATTTCATCATTTTTATGATGTCTTGTTTTTAGGATGTTTTAAAGTTTTTTCTCATAGCTCTTTGCTTTTTGAAAAAACACAGAATTTTAAGGTGAGAAACAGTGCAAAAATATATCTAGGGAAAATATATGAAAGCTCTACAAATCATGAGCTAGAAAATGCGCGTCAAACTAGATACAAAACTCTATACTAAAAACAGATGAATGTCAAAGAAAGAACATCTGCTTTTAAAAAGCTGGCAGTAAGTATTGGCTGAGCCTGATTCTTTTTCTATCTTATGCTCTTTTGTTTATCTTTTTCCTTATTCTTCTGGCATTTTTATGGATCTGGCTAATATGGAAGATATCTTACAGACAGTAGGATTCAGCTGCTATCACATCATAAAGAGAAGATATAGTTTATCATTGATAACTAGGAATAAAAAATGAAAAATAAATAAATGTCAACTCTTTCATATGTGAAAAAATGATGTATTGCAGCTGGGGCTGCAAATTGCTTAGGGGTTAGACCTAGTTACTGTTCCTTCTAGGACATTGTTTCTGCTCAGATGACTCCTTAATGATAGTGCTATTTATCAAAGCAGCCTATTTAAGAGTAGTGACAATTTGTACATCTTCCTTTCTTTAACTTCTTCAAATAAACCTACCCAAAAATTATACTAATGCTGCTTTACAAGCCAGCTACTGTATCATCATCTGAGGAAAGATTCTTCTCCTCATGCCTGAATCTCCAATGATAACATACACGCTGAGTCCCAAGTCAGAAATATGCATGCACTTAAATCCAGTTGACTGTCTTATGTCTAAATACACAGACATACAAGTGCTTTGTTATAGAGATGGAATGAAAGATTCCTCCCATTTTACACCTCTCAGGATGATTATCAACTTTTGAGCCATTAAGGTTGGGCTCTTGGGATCTTAACTGCAAAGCTGTGAATACCCACAGTTCACAGTCATTCAGTAAGGAACACAAATACTCAAGATTGAAATTACAATTTGTGCTTTCATTATGTATATTTGGGATTGTAGAATTTGATGTAGACAGTATGATACTTTACACGGAACTGAGCTCCCAGGTGCAGAAGTAATGATAAATCAGGGAAATTGTATCATTAGCAGATCTGTATTGATATAACACCCCTGCAACTACATGTGACTAACCAAGGTATTAGCTACAGGTATCTTGACTACCATGTTTCTACGAGTTTATGTCTTGAGAAAATAGGCCACTGAATCGAAGCTATGGTATAAAACAGTATTTTAGAAAATATTTTAAGATGAAGCACTGATAAAACAGTAAGTAAACTTGTTCTTAATTTGTTCTTGATTACGTGAAAAAAAAAAAAAGAAAAAGTGGGAAAGAAGGCAAATCCTAGTGAAGATTGACAGAAAAAGAAAAGAAAGAGTGATGAAGAGGTGATAGAAGATCTGTGAGATAGACTGAGGGTGTTTTATTTAAATGGGGAAAATTCCGGACTACAAAGTGGAAACAAAGGGCCGAAATGAACAAATGTTTGAAGACAGAGATGTGCTCATGTGACTGCAATCTCCCTGTGATCAGACACAACTATTTATAAACATCACTTTGTCTAAAATAAGAACATTCTTTTCAGCTGAAACTAGCTCCATGATGTTTTAGAAAACGTTTTGCTGGAGTTGCCTTAAGGGAATACTTCTCAACATGTGTTTTGATAACAGCTAGGCAGCTAGCCAGCTATGATCTCTCCTTCTGATCAGTTAATTGCATATTTCTGATTTGTTTCTCCATTCCCTTCCATCCCACCTAGCCTGCTTTCTTTGCCTCTTCCATAGAACAATTAGATTTGGATTGGTTTTAAACAAGGTTTTTTTTGCAACATCTACTAAAACATGGCATAACCTGGCTGAGAATGTAGTATGCTGGGAAAGTAAAGGTTGGATAATAAACAGCTCTGTGGAGAAGAGCGTGATATGATGTACGTGGTTTTTGTCTTTTTTTTTTTTTTTTTTTTTGAACAGGCAGAAAATACAGCATCTTCTGAAATAGAAGTTACAAATTCACAGTTCTATCAAATCTGCCATTTTAACTCCATGAACAACACTGCTGACCAAGTTGCAATAACTTGGGGGATGTCAGCTCTTTGAAACAGCCCAACCAGCAACTCTGAAAAGAATGGTAAGTGGTTGAAGTTTGCGTGCTGGTACAGTCACCACAACAGGTAGAAAATCACAGTGGACCATTTTCAGTACAAGTGAGAAACCCAATGTAAGAGAGTAAAGAAACTTTCTATTTTCACTTAATTAAATCCTGAGGAACAATTACAAAGACACAACTCTCTCATGCTGCTAATTCACTTCTTGGATGTATGTGACAGCTAAATGCCATGAAACTTCAGTGCACAGTGAAGTGAGAAGTGTACTAGTGCCCAAGGGATGCTTACAATTCATTTTAAACACAGAGGCTTTTGAAGCTTATTTTGGTTTGAAATTCATACAGAATTGTTTTGCATTATCTGAAGTACAGTATTACAAATAATTATCCTTACATAATTTTAAAGACATAGGAAAATATACCAGGGGGACTGGATGAGCATATGGCATAAGCTGCCATTGCTTCTTTGATTTAGTTTTAACTTACGCAGCTGAAGATCTGATCCAGTGAGAAAGAGCAACTTGCCTCAAGTAATACTCATGATAGAACCGGGAGTAAAACCACAACTTCTGACTCCCAAACACAGGTGAATTAACTAATACTTCCTACAGGGTGCATCTCCATTATCCTTGAGGACAACCTCAAAGCCAAATTCCCAACCATCTGCATTATCTAGCTGCGGAAACACCCCTGAGGCTTCCCTTATAGTGATTCACATGGTAAGCCAAGAACAAAAAACCTCCATTTTGCTTAGATCTCAGGCTACTTTTAAGGAAATCAGTCAAAGTTGGGTTGTATAAAGAATCATGAGAAAAGAAAAAAAAAAAAAACACAGGGAAACAATGAAGAAAATTCAGGACCAAGGAGACAAAAGCCCAAGCACCTTGTAAGTCACGTGGTCCATGACCTATCAGTACAGTGTATATAAATGGCATACAGAGCTTTTTCCCCAAAAGTCAGAAACAGCTAGGGCTATATCCAAAGCTAAGATTGACTCAGACATATTGCTCTGCAATGACTCTGCAAAGTGTTGCAGGTAATGATAAGTTTGATGACATACTTCATGACAAGCGAGCCAGTCTTTCAGAAAATGCCAAAAGGTCTTGCGTTTTCTGCCTAAAGGTGCTGTAGTTGAAGTTCTTATGAACCTTACTACTGTAGAGGTGATTGTAAGCATACTCGCTAAGCATGGGAGTAGGTATCAGCAAAACCTGTACCAGCAATGTCTGATGGGGCTAAAACAGGTATTACTGATAAAGCCTTCATTGGGATGGCAATGCAGATCATGCAGGAGCATGGGTTGTGCATTCTAAAGCATCTCTCCTGACCACATGACTGACCAGTCTCATGGAATGATAACCCTCTAATACTTTAGGGGGGGGGGTGATGATCAGCACTTCTGACTACATCTGTGACCCACAGCGACAACTGCTGCTTCAGAGCCAGTGCTGACCTGGCACAAAAGGCTCTGAAAATAGACTTCTATCTCTTCAAACAGGAAGTCCATAGATGATCATCTAGATGCAACTGGCCCTTATACATCTGTACATGATGAAAGCTTGCAGCTGCTCTGATGCTGCTGACACTTGTGATAGCATATTCGGTGTCTATGCCACACTTAGAAAGGTTGTGGTCAGCACAAATGATGGCTGCATGGTACTGAGTTGGCCATAATGATGGTGCTGCATTCCCTGCGGTGATTTCTGACATCTTCTTTGAACCTGCTGGAATTCTTATGGACTGAAGTAGAGAAAAGGAGACAGAAGAGGGATGGTGAAGTGATGGTAGTATATAAGACAACATGGTAAAGCATTTGATGCATATGGTACTGTAGGTACATTATTTATATGAGAAGAGCCTTTACAAACACAAAACAAGGGGTAGTACAGTCTTTGGCAGTTCTTAGACAGTTATGATGGGTTTTACCATAAAGAATTTTTCTAAAAAAGTAGTTATATTTAAGAAACATCTCTAAAAAGTTCATTACTATCAGTTGATCATCCTTTATGCTTTGATCCAACACTTTGGACATGAATAGAAACCGTTGCTCGGTTTGTTTTTCCTGAAACCTCCTATAGTGGGATCCCACCTGACTAACTTATATGCCTTGTCTAATTATTGTCTGATCCTTAGAAGAAAGATGAAGCAACCTCCTTAATAGCTTGAGGTCCTAACAGAACAGAAATAAAAAGCATTAAAAAAACAACAACAACAAACACCTGAATATTTCTCAAGGAAGAGTTCTTCAAAGTTTAGAAAAGTTCAGTGACTTAGGAAGACAGCATCTCCCTCTGCAGGGCTCCAGAGACACCTCTCTCTCTGATTTCACAGAGAAAACATAAGAACATTTTCTATAAATGTTTTTTAGATCCTTAAGATGTTAATAAGAATTTGAATACTCAGTTTCAGTAAGATTAGTTCAGATTCTATCCCAGCAGTTTCAGTGATTATGATCATACATATACTGAGTAGTCTAAAGGATTTTCATCAGACCGCCTGTGCTTGAATGCTTTGCTGGATTAGTAACCTCAGGAGGAAGCAGAGCTGGTGATCAGGAGGTGCAAGCGAGTGTCACATTACGCAGATTCTGCTTCTGACTCCAGTATACGTCTGCTGTGTGTCTTACACAAATAGCACTGTATGTGTTATCCTCATTTTACATATGGAAAAAAAGATGATTATAAACACTTGGAAAAATATTCATTTGTTATTGTTATTACTACACACTTCTGATCAAATTTTGAAGAAGTCATAGAATGGGAAATGGCAGATTGCTCAAGCTGTCAGGATCCACTGTGAAAAATAGAGTCATAAAGACAAAATGCAATGCTTAAACTTTAAAGGCTAAATTATTGGTAATAATTAACTTCACTTCTCTTTTTGATATGTACAAAAGAAAGATCAAAGACCTCTGCCAGACCTTCAGGACTTGCTCTTACTGAAAACCCAGAGAACTAAGGGGTGCTTTCTGTGAATAGTGCTGTTCATAAAGAAAAGCTCCTTTTGAAATGAGCAGGAAAGAGTTATTTCTGTTCTTTACAGCTCACCTGCAAATTTTATCTCAACATAAGCAATTCCAATTTTATCATGAAAGCAGTGAATGGACCATTATCAAGAAATCTTCCATTGAGTAGGGAGAAGCTGTATGTCAGAAGAGTGCAAATTAATGTTAGAATAGAAGTAAGCAGCTTGAATAATTTTCTTTTATTTAGAATAGTTGGAAGTGGAAATGAGAGAAAGACAGAAATGTATGGTTTGTTTACATATTTTCCCAACAGTGTATTCCTGAAAGTCGATTCATTACCTGCATGTACTGTTTGCACCTGCAACACTTCTCCATCCCAATTTCCAGAAGGTCCCCCAAAGAACTACTTGGCAAGCTGATCCCAAACAATATTTAAACCATGTCCAACCAGCAGCAAGGTCACATTACAGAGCACCTATTAAAAGGATCTTTTTGAAAGTGCTTTCCATCACAGGGGCTCATCCCCGGGCGGGTGCTGCCCACAGTACACCAGGCAGCCAGCAGAAGGCTCCCTCAGCTACCGATAGCAGAGGCAGCGCTCGGAGAGCTGAGGACAGCGGGATGCAGGTTGAGCTGTGCGGGGAGCAGCAGGAGCTGCCAGGCGGTCAGGGGCCAGGGCAGGAGGCTCCAGCCCCAAGAAGGACGCAGGGCAAGGAATCGCATTCAGACATTTGCTTCATCACTCTCACACTCGACTATCCCGTCTCCATTATCTGCATGTGGTTTGCTTTTGTTTTTAATGCTCAGTGCAACTTTATTTCCTCTTTTTCACTTTTTTACTTTTACCATTTGTATTCTCAGTAACTCAGTGTCCAAATATTTGCAGGGCTCTAGCAATGGCTACTAGTTGACATGCTGGTGTCACTTTCATCTGCACATGTGGTATACCCAAAATACGGGCTATACGTTAATTGGAACTGCAGTGATATCTTCAACATGGCTAGTTACCCTAAAAGTCATCCTGCTTAATATTTGTACATATTATTAGCAGCTGAAGCACAGAGAGCTGAGTTATTCCTTACGCCAAAAACTAACTTTGCCTCAATCAGAATAAATGAAGCTCTGTTGTCCATTTCTTATGCATTTGCCCTGTGTTGAGAATTCTCCTGCTTTCCCATGGCTGCACAGAATTCTCCAGCAGTTTCTGGGGCCATGAACTGCAGCAGAACAGGGGATGTCTGCCAATAGCTTTTTATTCCCTCAAAGTCTACTTCTGCTGACAGCAAATAGTGACCACTTTGAATCTATCCCAGCTAGAAAATGCTCTCACGCTGAAAAGCTTCTGAGGGCTAATTACGGTAGCTTTATGGCTCATTTCTGTGAAGGAATCATAAGCCACCAATGAACCAGGCCGAAATAAATGATTTGCAAAGGCCACACAGTAAGCAGCAGTGAACACACAAACCAAGGAGCAAAAGCACACTCTATTGTACTTGCTTTTGCCAATACAAAATCAAAACCAAAATAAAACACCAGTTCCAGTGCACAAAACACACTGCTTCCTCCCCTGCAAACCTCTATATAGAGATAAGCAGAAGGAGTTTTCTGTCATCTGTTACATCTGCTTAACAAACTGACCTACATGTTTGACTTCTAGAACTTCATGAAAAATTATAACTTCCTGTTGCAGACAAAATTATAAAGCATCTTTTTAAGAAATCCTTATAGCTGCACAATTCTGCCTTCTTGGGAGGAAACTTTAATGTAACGCAAACTTTGAAGTGAGCCTTGGGTTTGTTACAATGGACTAACCCGATTAGAAATCATGCAAACTCTTGTTGCTCTTTAGCTGAATTCCCCCACAGGCTGTATTATAGCTCTCTAACCAGTCCCACAGCATTGAATGATGTCATGGGATCTGCAGCTCAGTGAGATGAAAGGGATAAAGCGGAACCCGCTGGCACTGGGGAAAGCTTCCAACACACAATCCACAACACAGCTTGGGAA
>JANHGO010000041.1:9303766-9347058 GCA_024606505.1 Aquila spilogaster | reverse complement strand
TTCTCCCCCAAGTCGCAGGTTTCTAAGATTAATTGTCATGTATTATTTATTGACCTCAGCCACGACCTTGGCCCGGCCCCCCCTCCGGCGAAGGAGGGAGGGGAGCGGCGCGGCGCGGCGTTGCCGGGGTGACGGGGCGAGCCGGGGCGAGAGGAGGTGAAGGAGGGAGCGGGCGCCGGGCGAGCGCTCCTCGGTGGCGGGCGAGTGGCCGGCCGGCTGGCTGGCTGGCTCCCCGCCGGGGCGGCCAGCGGGCCGCGGCGTGGCAGGTGGGTGCGTGGGAGACGCGGGCGGGCCCGGTCCCCTCAGCCCGGGAGCGTGCCTGGCCCTCGCCCTCCCACAGAGCGGTGCCCCCTCGCCCCCTTCGGCGGGCTGGAGGGAGGCTCTGAGGCGAAGGTGCGCGGAGCGGGGCGGCAAGCAGCGGAGCCCGCCGCTCCCCGGGGCTCCGCGCAGTTTTCCCCCCGGGGCACCGGCCTGGCTGGGGGCTGACCCCCGAATGCCGGGCGCCCGCGGCCCCGGCGCACGCCTGGCACCGGCCCGCTCCGCCTTCCCGCTGCGGGTGCGGGGAGGGGGGGGAGATGATGGGAACGACCCTCCGCGGAAAGCGGAGGCTGCGGGGGAGGAGGGGGGGAGAGGTGGAGGGGAGGGCTCCGCTGGATCCCTTCCTCTCCGAGGTGGCTCCAGCTCTGCCGCTCTCTAAGCGGCCCCTCCGCCCCGAGGCGTCCCGCAGTGGGTGTGAAGGGCACCGCGCAGTAAAAGAGAGTCGCAGCTGATGTTGCTGGGTTTCGCACATCTCGACAGCCCTAAAGTACTCCTCCACGCTCCGGAGTGCGGCGAACAAAAAGCCCTTGAAAGCCGGGCTTTCTTGTTCACAAGCTCTTCTCCTGTCTACTGCATAAATAAGTTGCTGTTGGCTTCAAACAGTTTTGGAGCTGGAGTCGAAGGAACAGGAGCTAGTAACTTTTTCTCTGGGCTGGTAAGAGGTTGGAAAGCCACAATTATGGTTCTGTTGAAAAGCCTTTGATTGTTTGACTTCCTTTCCTGATGTCTGTCTCCATTACTCTGGCTTTGGGCTGAAAGCTTTACCTGATACTCATAAAAAATCTTGATACTTAATACCCGTTTACCACCTTTATACTTACAACTACTTTAAATGAATGCTTTTATCAAATTAACAAAGGGGTCCAGTAGTGTTTAATATGAGCAAGAGTGGCAAATGGATTCAATCTGTAGGTAGGTTTGTTAACTACTGCGTAATCTCTTTCAAGCACACCTTCACCATCACATGTAAAACAAGTTAGGTATATTAACTGGAAGCTTTTTACCATATAAGCAAAGGGTGTGGGGTTTTTTTTGTTTTTTTTTTTTTAGAAATAGAAGTAAACTTCTTTATTAGTTCAGTAATAAGAGGTTTAAATTGTCAGTTAAGGAGGCAACAAGTTACTTTTTCTCAGTGTCCACAACTTGCAGTTGTAATCCTAATAAAAGAGAATGCTGAGAATGAAAGTAACTCACGTCTGTGCTTTTTAAGACATTGTATACTATCCAAAACCGCTAAAGGGTGGCTGGACAAATGTAACACATTGGCATTGCATCATTGCAATAGTTACTGTATTAACCAGCCAAATGCTTTATAATTTACGATTCTTAAAAATCACTTTGAAAAATAACTATTAGTATACTTTGGTATAAATGAAATATGCATATAATATTGGCATTCTCATTTTATTGTATTACTTATTCACATATCTAAATACAAATATGTACAAATGCAGCTCTACGCTGAGGTTTCATCTAGCGAACTAGTGTCTCCTAGAAGTTGAGATGAGTGAGATGTATTAAACAAAAGGAGAAATTTTTTTTACCGCAGTTTTGATGTTGAAGCACAGATTTGTTCATTGTTTGTATGAGTAGTCTCATCAGTTCAATGGGATTAGGAGTTCTTCTGTGAATCACAGGTTCTTATCCTCTAAAAAGCTTTAAGTGTAGGAAAAATGTCATCACATTGTACCTTTGTTCTGATGTTTTACTATAATTTATAACTAATGAGAGTCTGGATATGTTGAAGAACATAGATGATAAACTATTTTACATAATTCTACCAGCATGGATTTGGAACGTTGTTTGTAAGTAGCAAAACCAGGGATGAATTATCTAGTTCCTTCTCAAGTTTTGCTGATTATACCCTTTTTGAGACACTGGGATATAATGCATTCTGTAAATGCTGTATATGATAGTGAAGACACTGTAGAGATGCTTCTTTGGGGTGTTAAATTATCCTCACCATTATTCCTGTAAAGTCAGCTACTTAAGCTAACATAACTCAAAGCATATGGTACTCAGAAGGAGCACAAATATTTCCTGGCTATATTTAAACCTCCTTTCTCTCCTCCCTCAGCCCCTAAAATAGATATAAATGTTTTCTATCACCAGCCATGTTCCAACTTTAATCTGCTGCCTAATTTTTTACAATTTCATATATGGCAGCTTCTGAAAGATATGGTTTTATTCAACATGATATTTAATGCGATGAATGCTACCTAGCTGACAGTGATTTTTTTTAGTTTTTTTTTTTCCACACATGGTCCTTCTCAGAGCAGTTGGAGCAAATGTGGTCAGACAAGACCTCATTTACTTCATAAATGGGAAGAGTACAAGGGTTGTGGGCAGGGTGTAAAGGGAAGGTGTTCTAGAAGTATGAGACAGAATAACAATGCGTAGCTCTATAGTGGAAGTTCTTGTGCCTAACTTGTTCCCTTTGTCTTTATCATTGCAGCAGCATAAGTACTTTCCCTTCTTTTGTTCCTTGCCCATGGGGCACTGACTCTGCTAAAGCCATCTGCCACTCCTTGTCATTTTATTGCATGCAGTTGACAGCTGCAGGTGGGAAACTGGGTGGTTAGAAGGGAGCTGAGATCCTATTCACTGGATACCAGAGACCTCTGTTGGCAAGATAAGATGATTATATTTTCATCCCTCTTTCTTATCCAGAACTTCTGAGAGTACTCTTTGCCAGTGTTATAGAGAGCATGAAAAGTGGTCGTCAACTACGGATGTCAAATCAAATATGGTAAACTTACAAGATCTAGGAAAGTTAAGTGAATTCAAAGTTGGGACCCTTCACTCCTAAAGTTTCCCTTAGAAGGTGGATGATGTTGACTTCAAAGTTTTGATGCTTACATCTATGAAGAAACCTGCTAGTAGGCCATAATTTAATCATGCTGCCTCAAGTCTTGAGGTGATCTGTCTTTCATGGTGAAACTATTTTTTTGGAGAGAAGGAAGAAATATTTTTCTGACAGATTGACTTTGAAATAGAATGATGACTATTGCTCAGGCAAGCAAGTAAATGTAGGAGTAAATTTTGGAGGACAGTGGATTCTAGGACCCTGGAAGTTTGGAAGTTCTTACTTCCACAATACATTTATTACATGTTCCTAATTTATTGTTTGATATTGCCCTCTTTATATATATACATAATAGGCCCCACACAACCTTAAAACTATGCAACCGCATTTCTTAATGGAAGTTCTATATCTTGAGTTCTGTACCTTACCAGTGATGATTGCTTTTCCCTGAGTATTTTGGGCAAGCATATAACTGTTGCCCTAAAAAGATGCATTTGGAATGATTTACTGACCTCAAAAAACTTGTGTCCACATTTTTCTTTCATTTAATAAAACTGAGGATAACTGAACTCAGCATTGTAAATATCAGTATTTGAACAAGAACAAATAATCTTTAAATGTGTTGAATTTCTATTTGGTCACACATATTTTAGAGGCAAAAAACTTCTAGTTACTTCTTACTTGAATGCATATGAGGTGAATGGCTTGTGTCCAACAGACATCGGTGTAATGCCACTTGATATCAAGAGAGAACAAATTTGCCCAATGGCAACCTGTTATTAAGTGCTGCAGTGTCTGCTTTTTAAGCAGGGCTTTTTGACCAAACTGGAGACAGAAACAGGAAACAAGCAGCTGGCACAGTTAGTCTCCTTCAGGACTTGCTTTCAATACAATGAGTTATTAATGTTCCTTAACCATTTGCATTATTTTTATCAAAATGTTGTCATGAAAAGAAAGTGGGTTTTTTTCTTTGTACTCTTAACAATGTTTTTTTTTTTATGTACACCAGTTAATTTCTTGCTCATGTATTATAGCCAGTATATAGTCTTAGGGGTTTTTTTAGTAGGAACTGGGACAATAAGCACAATGATTGCATGATATAACAGCACAGGCATTCATACATGTCTACTGAAATGATTTGAATGTGTTTTGGTGCTACTAAACCTACTGAAGTGCACTGAACTTCAAGGCCCATAGACCTGCAAGCTTATTTTGAAAGATTTGATGATTATAAATGATAAATTATTTAGAAGATATCTCGTACTATATCATAGACCTAAAGCTATGAGATTGCATTGTACACATATTGATCAGTCAACAAAGAGCTCAGCAAAATGCGTAGATGAGTTGGAAAAGTCCATGATAGTTTGATGCAAGTTCTAAAACACTTGATTTTGGAAATTTACTCTGTGTTTTGGAACTTCTGATGTTTGAAGGTGTTGGATTTGGCAAGAGTGTTATAAAGGCAGTAGATGTTCTTTTAAATAGAAAATATTTCACAGGTGCAATAAAATTTCCACACCTAAGTCAACAAAATGTGGTTTAGTACAGCATGCTTCTCCGTGTGCTTTCTATGTTCTATAAGTCTTTGAGGTACATGCTATAACAGATATGGCAACTCCAAAATTGAAATACGAGCTGTCAGCGTGACCAGCAACACTTTTAATACTGCTTGTTATTCTGTAATACCTTCTGTTAAGAACTGGCATTTGTTTTTTAATCCAGTTGTGACTCCAGAATATTACAAACATAAAAATACATCATTAGCTTTGTTTAAATATTGGTTTTAATAAATTGTTTATATGCTAACTTTTTTACAATATTAAATCTTCAGGTTATTGCATATTGGAAAAAATGTATAGGATGAATATGGCTTCATTACATAAAGCTAATATAGTTTTATTGCAATAATATGGCAAGTACTGAATCTGCTGGCCAGTTAATCAGGCTGTTCTTAATTTTCTTTATTTTTCCATACTTCAGGTGACCTGCTCAAAAAAATTACGAACTGTTGAGATTATGCTACAGTTCCGTATTTTAGGTCGTTAGGCTTAATACAGTTCACTAATATTGTTTGTATTGATAATTCTACATGAAACTTGACATAAAAGTATACAATTATTATGATATTAAATTTCTTTTTTGATGTCACACACCTGTTTTTAGAAGCAAAAGTAAATCTTTAAAATAAAACATACTTTTAACCTTATAAAGAATCCTGTTTTTAAAATTTTGGTAGTATTATGTAGATGGTCATAATTACATTAGAACTGTGCTACGTTTTATTTCTCTAACAATAATATTATTAAGGAATATAATGACTATAAATTCATACAACTTGGAATAATCACTTGACATTCAGTTCTAAGCAATTCAGTTACCTTTACAGCTTTATTTCACTTGCACACTTACATAAAGTTTTGCCTCCTATAGGAATTAAGAAAGCATATGAAGTATTTAATTTTTTCCACTGAATAACATTTTATGAAATCAAGAAGTCAGTGGGGATTTTTCTCCCAAATCCCTTTTGTTTCAGCATGAGTTTTTTAATTCATATGTAATCACTTTGTATTATTTAGCTTTTAGACCTCTAGCTTTATTGTCTTGTCTTCTCTGAATCAAGTGAAGTCAAGTTTGTTTTGCAGGACTGCTTTTCTGTAATATTGTGTAGAGATGTTTATTCTTGGGGTTTTTTTAATCTTCTCATAACATTACCACTCTTGAATTTCTGTAGCATGCTAAACTGTAGAAAAATTGAACAGCAGCAAGCTTAAGTCTTTCTTGATACTTTTTTCAAGGTTACTGAGGTGCAAAGTCTCACAATTTGTCTTTTCTCTAATCTGTTTTTACTTAGCAGATCTTCAGTTAGTATTGGGCCAGACGATATAATATAATGATGTGTGTTTTTATCCATCTTGTTTCTTTCCACACATAGATGAGAAACATTTCTTGAAAACTCTGAGTTCCCTTAACAGCATTTTTACTGTCTCTGTCCACTGTTTGGTCTTTGCTATTACTAGAAATTGTCTTTTTCTTACATACTTCTGTTCTTATATACCTAATTCTTTTTGCAGCATTAGCGCTGTCAGCTTCTTATGCCAGCCTTGTGCACTTAAACTTTGAAAATTTGTTGACTCTTCTTTTTCATTTTTCCATTTGTTCTACAGTACTTTTTACATCAAATTGTTGTATTTGGGTCATCCAGAATTCTTTCTGAGATTGCCCATTTCATATTTCTCTGCATATTTTTTTTTTAACTTAGACTTAAAAAAGCAACCTATGTCGAATACTATATCTGTGTGTGTATTACTTGATGGTATGTTGTCTTTTTTACCCATGTTGACGTGCATATAATCTGATAATTGTCATTGGCCCATAGACCATTACCATCGCGAAGTGAGAAATAACCATAAAAATGTAATCTTGGCTTTCCTGTAGAGCGCTGCCTGACAACACCTCTTTGCCTGTTTCATTCTTCCTAGCAGACTTTAGCTCTTTTTACACTTCAAAATACAATTTATCTTAAAAGATATCAATAGTGCCACTGAAGTATACTTTCTTTTTGGGTAGAATTTGTTAATTAGGGTATTCATGCAGTAAAATGTGAAATTATGTGTTAGTTATAGTTTATGCTCATTCTGGTTGTATATTTTTTAAGTGTATTATGCTTGTTATTATAGTTCCATATTGTAAAGCATTTTGCAACTGTTCTTAATCTTTTTTCTAGACTACTTTCCTTACATTTTGTGTTCCATCCTTTCATTTCTCAGTCTATTCTGCTCTTCAATGAGAAAAATTACTTATTTTGCCATTTAAAAACTGTGTAATTAAACGTCAGTCCTTAAGCTCTGAAGTAGGGCAGAAATGTTTTAAAACATTATTTTTCACATCTAGCTGAAAGCAATGACATTATATTACTGTCATATAAGGTATGCAAATTAGGATCAAATTCAAATAGCATATTATATAAGCTGGATCTATTTATTCTTTTCTTGTTATTGTTGCTATATAGTTTGGATTTCTGAGCAAAAAGTTACACTTGCATTTCCAGGTAACTGACAAAACCAAAAAGTAAGAAATCGGAAATTAACACAAAGATTCAAGTAAACAAAAGGAAAGTAAGCAGAGAAAAAATGTTCTGTTGGCCAAGCACAGTATTCTTAATGATTGTGGAGGTACAGTTCTTTGGTTTAATAATCCAAAAAAGCTAATCCCAAATTAGAACTTCCTTTCTCTGATGGTTTCAAATACTCGTCCCCCCGCCTTTTTTTTTTTTGCATAATTTGTTTGTTGCCACTTCTTAAAAAATAACTTTCTTCTTTCTTTCTTCTTTTCTGAGACTACGATAAAAATTGTCTGAGGTAGGATGTGATTCGGTTATGCTGTTTGAAATGTCTTCTACAATAGTCTTTGCCTACCAGATCATAAACAATCATGTTAACACATCTTTAGAAGTTAATATCCCTTAGGTAAGTGGTAGAAACAAACCCTGTGTATGCCTCCAGTTCACTGCAGAATGACGTAGAAGAGGTTGTCTTAGCCACTTGGCAAACCCATTCTGCTCCACACTGCAACACAGAATGAACATTATCATGATCCGCTATGTCTCGGCTGATATGTGGCATATTTGAGGAAACTGATTTTTGTCTGTTGATCATGTACTTAGTTGGACATCTAACAAGCAAGGAAGATATGTTAGGGATGTTAGATTTACAAACATTGACATTCTCTAATCTAGACTGATAGCAGGCTCTTTTGAGAATTAAGGCTATAGAAACTTTGTGTATATTGCCTTGTCTTCTAAAAAAGAACATGATTTTTAAAACATATGTTTGTTGTTTATCTTACAGGAATCCATCTGAAATATTTTAATGGCATTAACAGATATATATTTTGACATGCTGAATGACATGAAGTACTATGGACATATGAATTGCAATTCAAACAACGTTGTGAAATACAGTGATTTTTTTTCTTCCTTTTTTTTTTTTTCCCTAGGAGAAAGGTTTAATTGTAAGAAATGGATCCTAAAGGATTACAAGGAGAAGATAAACTGAAGATGCTCATAATTTTACTAGCATATTTGGTAAGTTAAAAATTAGTATTTTTTCCCCAGGATGAATGTTGAAAAGATTATATTGGACACAGGAGTGGTGTCTATTGTTTTACACATCACTGCTAACGCTAAAAGTCTTAAACACATATGCACAGACAATTACATATGCATTTTATCAATTTAAAAGTAAGCTTTGTCAACTGATTCGTATAGTTCCTTGCTACTACTCGCATGGAATTAAAAAAAAAATTTACCTTTTGAGCCTCTTCATAGAAGAAGGACTGGACTAGGACAGAAAATACAGTTGAATATAGTGCTGTGAAGGTGATGCTGTTTCACTTCAGAGAGATGGCAGGAATTCCAGGCAATTTGCAGTGACCATCTCTTAGTACTGTATGCTATATACATAGTGTAGGAGTTTGGAGTATTCAATTTATCGACAGAACATAGCATAGCACACAATTACGTTGCCTATTAAGCATACTTCAACTCTGGCTTGCTGAGACAAGCTCTAGAACTAAGGGTAATTAATGCTTCATAGCTAACAGAATGGCTTTGGTCTTTCTGAAAAGACTAATATACAAAGTAAGAATTTAGTAGCAATTGTGGAGAGCACTTTCTGTGGTGGAAGCCTGTATGTAGACATTTAATTTAAAATTCTATTGAGGGAGCTCATAGGGTTTGCTAATGTTCCTGGGTAGGATTCTAGTGATTATACTAAGACTTTGCATGGCTGATATTACTGCTTATGGTATTTCTCACAACCTTAGTTTCTGGTTTGGTCAGATAACGTACTTAAATGCCTTTGAAGGCAGAAATTGGATTCTCTCTCATTTGGCCCATTAAATATAAAGTGATAGTGAAATTTAGAATAAATAGTATTCATACAGGTTTGGGGTTTTTTTTTAAGTTTCCGAAACGTTTGAGTGACCTTTTAAAATCTCTAAATATTTATGTTTAAAGGAATAGATTTTAGCTTATTCAGTTGTAATAGCATCATTAGAAAAATAAAAAATCACAAATAAATGAAACACAGCAATATAACGTGATGTAACATAGCTTACTGTTGTGAAATTTGTAGTTTTAGTAAATGGTCATGTGCATTTTTTGTAATGTTGATTAAGGTGAGGAACTTAAACTCATGTTCAAACAATTAAGCGTTTTAACATTCCACAGGTGCCAAATATCAGGCAGGTCTTCTAAAAATTGTAAAATTATTACAAGTCACTGAGTGCTGAGAATCTTTAAAATTCAGGCCACTTATCCATATTTGGAGTTAGATGATTAATTTTCATTGCCATGTTTAAAGTTTTTTGATAATGCAGAAAGTTATTTTTAAGATCGAAACATGAATTTATTTCTCAGATTTAGAGTTTATATGAATTATATGTTAATCATAGATTAATTATATTTTGGTGAGTTTACTTTTTTTTTTTAAGCTAAGTAGGGTAATTTGTGAGACTGGAGATTGCAGAGAGCAAGAATTTAGGGACCACACTGGAAACTGTATCCTCTGCAAACAGTGTGGACCTGGAATGGAACTCTCAAAGGTAAGCAAATTATGCTTTCTTGAATTTGTTTCCAGTAAGTACATTTACGTATGTGATTAAAATAATAGGTATGTGTACTTAAGTGGAAATATTTTTTTATTGTTTTGGCGTTTGAACCTTTTACAGTTTTTCAAGTACCATGTTTTCTGGTTCTCTTTATATAAAATGCTCAGTTCAGAAAATGATAATGCCATTAATAAAGTAGGCAGTGCTATTAGAGGATTTGGGTATTGGCTCTTAAATTGAAAATTTTTTTAAAGGTGGGTTAGTGCTACAAAGGGGGAAAAAGAACTACAGGGAATTAAGACTGAATAACCTCACTGTGTAGAGGAGAGCAGGAAAAATGAATTTCAAACTAGTGTTTGGTACAGATCAATGAAATGGGGGGGCTTCATTTTTACAATGCTGACTTTCAGAATCAGTTCTGGATTTTAGGTGAAATTGCCACTATAGACAATGTTTAAATACTTTTTATACAGCAACTTTTCTTCATAGCATGGTTTATAATAAAATTAAAGGCATAAGCATATAAATACAGAAGAGGATTCAAGTGAGAACTGAGATATTTCCTTAGAACAGCTGGGAGATAGGTGATTATTCTGTTTTCAGTAGCTCAGTGAAAAAAGTTGGAGCACTTTGTGTTGGGAAGCTAGATTCAAGTGAGGCTCAGTTTCTTTGTTTTACAACTTACTAAAAATGCTATAAACCTAATCCATGTCTTTATGCCATGTAAAGTAATTGAGAAGGTTGAGGCCAGAAAAATACATGGTCATATGTAGAAAGCACGTAAGTCCTTGTTAATATCATGGAGAAGGAAAGATTGTTATCGTGAGTCGTATGTAAATGTTTTTTTTTTCTTTTAGAACAACTGCATCTCTTCCAAAAGAAAATCCCTGTAAAAGTTTTGGAATTAGCAGGTTTTTTAGGAGTGCAGAAATGAATCAACAGAGATGAATGGTGACTGAGGTTATGGACTGGGATTCAGTAGAACTAGAAAGTTAACTTGGCAAAATTCCCAGAAAAATTCCAAGTCTCAATGCAAGTCGTGAGGGGGATCTTAGTTGCTTTCAGCACAGAGAAAGTAGGTGCTGTGTATGAGCAAGGATAGAGAACAATGAAGGAAGATAGAGCTGAAATGGGAGAGAGGGAGGGAAGGAAGAAGGGAGAGATATGGTTGGATTCACTAACTCGATCACCGGAGGTGAGAGAGATAACAGAATGAGTTATGGGTCATGGGGAGACTGGATGTTTTGGGGGAGCAGGTGTGTCATGCTAGAGGTGTGAAGGTGGTCAGGCAAAAAAGAGAGAATGCAAGCTGGTATCATGAAGGGTGAGCAGACTTGTCAAGTCTCACGCGTAAGCACAAGCTCTTTTTTCAGTGTCCAGCTACTATACCTATATCTTGCCCATTATTAGAGCGTAAAACTATGGCCCAGACATAACTGTGCAGTCTGATGGATACCTGATAGGTGGGGCCATAAAGCGAGAGAGAAGTAGCTGCCCTGCCCAATGCCTTTGCATATAGAAGGACACACTCTGTTTTGTACTCTTACTGATAGTGTAAAAAGGATGATAACGGTAGAATTTAGGGTGTTATTTAGGAGGAGCGAAATTTGCATTGCTTTTGTAGGCAAGTATGTTACGTAGATCTAAGGGGGAATTTGAAATGTTATTTTTGAAAATCTTTTAATGTGAAACATTACTAACTCTTACGTGTATGTGTGTTTAAACAACAGGGAAAATGAAGCTTTCAGTTTGTGGCTTTGTATTTCTTACTATATTCAGCTCTGGAAAAAAGCACAAGTTAAGTATTGTGGTTTGTGGGTGGTTTGAAGAGATTTACTGAAATTGAGTGACACATTTTCCCTATCTCTCCACCCCCTGTAGCTAGCGTTCAGTGCGTTAACAGATATATTTAGTTTCACGCTTTAGTAAGGATTGCTTTCTATGTTAGGCAGTATTAGTTAAGGTTTAGTCATACAAACAATGCTGTTGAAGTAGAGATTTGAAGGTGACTAACAGTATGGATGTGGTTTTGCTTAGTTGTTTTGTTTTTTTCAGATTGGCCTTAAATTTGAGGACCGAAAGGTTCTGGGGGGTGTTTTAATTTACGAAGGTGCTTGTAAATATTGAACTTTATAACAGTGGTCCTACTAAAGCAGTATTACGTGCACTGAGGTAGCATACTTATCTAGTTGGCAAATAAAACCCAAAAGCATAAAACCTAATGCCCTCAGTAATTACACTATCAATTTAATAAAGAAATCCTAAACTAAAATAGGAAGGTTATAGTTTGCAACAGTACACTATCCAAGTTATGTTTTTACTTTAACTATTTTTGTTTACAATCTGATGGTCCTGATTCTTAGAAGTAGTTTTTCTGAAAATATGAATGGTTAATTAGGTTCAGTGTGTAAGCAATTACTTCTCCCAGACATGAATAGGCTTTCAAATATGATTTTTTGCTACTACACTAGAACTGAAACGACTAAACAGATTTTTCTCAAGCCTAAGTGTGAGTGGAAGCATAATTTCCTTTATAAATAGAGGTACAATTTTCTGTGAATCATAGCGAAGGATGTGATGCTGTGGCAGTTACTGAAATGCAGTTGAAAGTAGTCTTGCTGAACTACAGCTTGAAGCAACAAAGTATGTTAAGTCAAAGGTCAGAACACAAAGGGAAAAGGGATTTAATGATATACTTGAAGTAATTTGCAGCACAGGGGGAGTTTTGTTTGCTTGGATTTTTTTGCATGTGAGAAAGCAATGATGTAATTATCCTGTAGTTGAATAACAGTTTCTTAATAACAAATAACGTGTCTGTTTTCCTATCAAATATTTAGTGCTCATGGATAAAACTAGATATACTGCTGGATGCGTGAGCCTGACTGTAAGACTGTCTAAGTATATAGTAAAATACAATGTTATCAGTGGGTTTTTTGGTTTGGTTCCTCCTCAGAGTGTTTTAGGCAACTGACTGACAGGTTTCTTTTTTATATTAGTAACAAAAAACCTCAGTCTATATTGTTCAATACAAAAGACCAGCTATTGTGTCATGCAGCAGTGGATCGTGTGAACAGTTGATATAAACATATGTCCTTATTTCCTTCCCTTGAAACTCAGTCCAGGTAGAACTTCTACTGCTCCGTAAGCTGAAACAGACAGGTCCAATGTCAAGGACTGTAGAGCCCTCACTTCACTCTTATTTATGAGAAATTACTTGATCTTAGTTACAATCTAAATCTGTAGATTTCTTTCTTGTTATTACTGACTATACAAAAATAGGAACTGTGTTTGTTTCAAAAGCCAAGTAGAGTTAGTAGGCTAAACACTAAGGAAAACTGGAGTTCTCAAGATAAAAATTAAGATAAATACAGTGGTACAGATGGGTACTGTGACTTAAATACATTGCCACTGAATTGATCAGCAACCAGTTTAGAGCGTAAGTACACTTGTGCATGGACTTTGTTCCTTTTGCCTTTGTTAAACTGAGTACATGATGCTATAGAAATCAAAACTAATATGTTGTTACCTAATTGTGATAATCTGTGTGTGGTTTTGTTTTTTTTTTTTTTAAACTTCAGTGGGATTTTTATTGTGGATTTATAAAACCCAGTTGAGTCAACAGTCATTAGTTGTCCCTACACTTAAGGGAAGACACAGTGACACCTAAAGATCAGACTTAAGAATCTTAACACAGGCTGCACAGGTGACTTAAGGCATGGTTAAAGCCTAATCAAATCAGCTCCTGTGTGACAGTCCAGTCTGTTCCCATGTCACCAGATACGCTCAGATATACCACAGGCTTGCATCAACTGTGGATAAATGTGCAGGGCAAAATACCACCTGTAGGGAGTGGGTGTATATATACATATAAATATATGTATATGTACGTGTGTATATATACTTATTTCTACAACTACTAACTTGAGTTATTCATATGACCTTTGTTGCTATATTATGTGAGCATTTCATAATACCTTTCCAAGTTAGGGAAATGCTGTTGCCTCTTCTTAGTTTATACATGAGACACTAGCACAGAAATCAACTTGCCCATGGTGATGCAGGAAGTTTTTGGTGGAACAGAGTAGACGGACGCCACAGAGTAGAACAAGAGGGTGGAGGCTCTTTCTTCAACAAGGCACCGCATGGACAAGACAAGGGGCAACAAGTACAAGTTGTACCAGGAGAGAGGTTTTATCTCTATATAAGGAATAAATTTTTTACAGTGAGAACAGTCATTCACTGGAACAACCTCCCCAGGAAACTGGTAGAGTCCCGTCACTGGAGGTTTTTAGTATGCAATTGGACAGGATGCTAGATCATCTCATCTCGGCTCTCTGTCCCTCCTTTCAAGGTTCCTTCTCACCTGGGCTGTTCTATGATTCTATGATGAGTGTTTAATTTTAGTTGCAAACTAGTGCTCAGTCTGTTGGATTGACCTTCCTGTCTGCATAGATAAGCAACTTCAGACACCCTTTATAGTGTGAAACAAAAAAACCAACAAAAAGTCCCAGCCTTATTTCATGTAACTAGCTCCAAATCTAGACTATTCTTCTCAGCTTTTGCTGTCGCAGTTTAGTGGAGCTCTTTTTCAAGAATGTTTTTGAAGTAATTCTTTCTTCCTAAAATAAGAAAAAAACAGTACACCCTCAACTTTTCCTTTCTGATTCCCTATCAACTGTTCTAACAGCAGCTGTAGATGTTGCATTAACTTAGAACTAAAATCATTGATCGCTTCCGTTGATTGTATTTTTTATACAGTACTTTTAACATACTGCCATCATAAGAAAGCCAGCTTTGTTATTGCATCAACCGTTTAACATTGATGGGGAAGGGAGTCAAAGCTGCTTCTCCTGTTTGTTTGC
Organism: Aquila spilogaster; assembly: GCA_024606505.1. Classification (NCBI taxonomy): domain Eukaryota; kingdom Metazoa; phylum Chordata; class Aves; order Accipitriformes; family Accipitridae; genus Aquila; species Aquila spilogaster. The sequence continues at coordinate 9,332,460 of JANHGO010000041.1, read as the reverse complement.
TTCTATTTGTTCGTTTAAAAAAAAAAAAGTTCTATATAACATTTTCTTCTGATAAACATATGTCCTTGATAATGTTTGTGAAGCCTTTGAACCACTGAAATAGCTTGCTTTTGAGTGTGTGAGGTTTTTGTTTGGGGTTGTTTTTTGTGTGTTTTGGGTTGTTTTTTTGTTTTGTTTTGGTTTTTTTTTTGTCAACAGATCACATCTGAGGTTGTAGTTCAGAAACATTGAAATGACAGTTCTGGCAATAGTAAGTTCTTCCCACAGTGCCCTACCTGTGCAGTTACACTGACACAGATTTTTAGGGTGTACTATGGAACAGATCACTGAACTGATCACTTTTAACCTGGATCAGCCCCATGGTCAGATTTACAGCTCAGTCTCATAATCAGTTGTATCAGTACAGTTGAGGACAATGTATGATAAGGAAGAAAAAGCAGAGTTGAAAGAGAGAGAGTGCCTTAACCCAGCATTGCCACCAAATACGTGATGATGATAATGTCACCAAGAGACTGCTGCTGTACAGAGAGCCTGTGGGACAGAGGCAGCTTGATGGTTGCTAAGGCAGGGCTACATATCATAGGTTGCTTCCTTGCACCAGGTGTATGATGAAGGAAAAGGAGACCTGCATCTTGGCTCAGAAAAGGAATTGTGAATTAAACAGGAAGGTACTGTTTGAAGCTACTCCTGAACGTAACTGTCCTCATACAGAACATGAAAGGTGGTAAGCTGTGTCTGACATGTCCCAGTAAAGTTACTGAGAGCAGCTGCTACCATGTTTAGCAGTCACTCTGTAACTTCTCAAAGCAAGAGAGCTGCTTGTGAGGAAGCCTGCCATATCTCAGCTCAGGAGAGGCTAAAACATGTTTCTGGGTCAGTGTCCTGGAAGCTGGAGCAGCTGCATGTAGGCATGTCAAATCTTACTCACTGAGCGTGAAACTCTTCTGACACTAACTTTGCCCTTTGCCAGAGCAGCTAAATCTGACAGGTTTGCAGCACACTGTTGCAGCCTGTCCTGCTCAGAAACTTCCACTGATAGATACGGCTGATTATTGGATTCTAGATGAGGCTGATCCACAGCCTGAGGGACTTCTGGAAGCTAAAACTGTGTGCTATTTAACAAGGCCATATGCTCAAAGGTATTACTAAAAACTTCATTTCCCAGCACCAGTGTAGTGCTGCAACCTGTTATGTGACCTGACATCAATTAAAAGTGTCTTAATGACTGGAAGGCTTTTTCTTGAGAATACCCAAATATTCTTGTAATCATTGTGGCCTAAGTGGAACTTCTTTGTGCTGGTACTGTCTAGGGACTTACGTAGGTTGTGGATAATCAGTGGAACTAGAAACAAATTCTAAAATGTGCTTGCAGATTACGATCTTAATAATGCCTGAAAGCATTTTTTTTTTAATGAAATTTGAGGTTATTTTAATTGAAAGAATGTTTAAAATCTAATTTACTGTTCATTTACTTTCTGTGTTGCATTCAATTTTTAGGGAAAGCGCATACTACTTAACTCCATTACCCTTTATAGTCTGCTACACTTTTGGTTGTTCTGTCTGAATCAGTGTTTGGATAGGATATACTGAAAGAAAATGTTAACACTGCCAAGGTAGTAGTTTAAGAGGTGTCTGTATTATTTTATGCTTTTAATATTTTTAGCTTGAAACTAAGTTATGAGTTCAGTTAACTAGTTTGCAACAGATTCCTGGTGGCCTTGACCAGTCATCTTACTTGATACCTTAGTAAAATCCACTTCTGAACAAAATTGTTCTGGGGATACATGCATTAAAGGTAATGAGATGTCACAATACTGTGATAGTGAAAGCTGTATAAATATCCAGGAAATAGAAGTGCATTTGAATTTTGAGGATTATTTAAAATTAGTTTTAATGCAGTTTTCTAAATTAGTGTTTAGGTTTTCAAGGCTTCTACTGCATATCATTTGAGAGAGAAAATTTTCATTAATGTTACCTTGTACCATTGATGGTAGCATTGAAACATGAAGTGGAAAGGGAAGAGTGGGCTACATGTTCTTCACAGTATACTTGACAATAGGAGAAATAAATATAGTGTATATTTACCTGCTCTTTTTTTTTCCTGCCACAAAACTAAAAAAAATGGTTTTTTGAAATCCAGCTAATTGAGGTTACAAGTTTAATTTATCTTTTCTGCAGTCCTGAGGTGAACTGCCACAGAAGATGAGCCCTTTTTTAAAAATATGAGTGGGAGGATCGAAGGCATGAGAGGAGTTGGGAGCTATTCAGATCTCATCAGCCATATAACTTGACAACTTTGCAAACAGAGCACTAAGAAAACCAGTGCACATCAGTTTTGCACATGTACTGATAAAAGATGAACAGTCGATTGTTTGTATCTTTGCTGGACTGCTAAATTATAAAGTCCAAGATTTCAAAGGGTTTAAATCCATCGTCTAAATCATATCCTTCAGTTTTGGGAATGTGGTTAATTATGAGTGCAGATCTGTTTGAAGTTCTGCCTGGTTTACAAGCTTAAATATTTATTTGCACCTGCCAGGCAGTTAACTACCTCAAATATTATGTGAACATTAAAAACACATACATAAAGTTGTAGTTGTTGTGGATTATATCTGCAGAATTCCTGGCAAGGACTTAGAAAGCATCTTTGAAAATACTGGAGACTGTAAATTCCTTGGGCAGAAGATTTCTTTATTTTGCATCCACCATTTTTATAGCTTTAAAGTAAACAATTCCACGTTACAAAGGACCACTAAGATGTGTCTATACATCCAACAAAGCAGATCTGATAGAGCTAGAAACAACTTACTCAAGCTTTGGTAGTTTGGGCCAGTGAGTTGAAGGCATTTAATTCTAACTTTATTTCCTGGTGTTTGCTTGGTTTTGATCAGAAACTTCAAAGGTAGTCTGGAAAGGAAAACTTATAATTAAGTTAATTTAAGCCTTATATTTGAAAGTTTACTAGGACTTGGGAGGGACTGATCCAAGTGACTTATCAAAACATCCGTATATACATGGTTTGACTGAGCTATATAAGATATCCTATAATGCTACTATTTGGATGATGTAAATAGAAAGAGTAAAGAGTAGGTGTTTGGAAAGATTGTGTTAAGGAATAATGAGAGTCAGTGAAAAAGTGTATTTAGACTTAGGAAGAGCAAAATCTAACAGAAGTTAATCTGGTTTCAGTCCCTGGTGGTAATCATGTAGCTTTGTATACAGTCTTACAATTGCATAAATTAAATTGTGTGTAAAACTACACACAGTAAGATATTTTTAGGTGACACAAAATAGAACTGCTAGAACCTCCATCGCTTTGGCATTGATTCCTAGCAGAAACTGGTAGGTTTGAAATAAAATGGTAGAAAATGTTCTATGGCTGAAGTAAATTTAAAAAAAAAAAAATAGAAATATTTTTATCACCTTTTGCCTACCAGCTTTATTAGGGTCGGTGTCTCAGAGGAGGAATGTGCTGTACAGTGTATGAAACTGTAGTTTGCTGCTTTTTTTGTTACTAACTGCAATGATTTGTCTGTCTGCTCCTTGATCTGAATAATATTCAATAGTAAGAAACTACATTTTAGCTAAAAAACAAATCAAAACAAAAATTCAAACTTATTTTTTAAATTGCTGGGTCTAGAGACAGAGGAAGATGACTAGTTTTAGTGTTCATTTGTAACTGCTTTCTTAGAATCATTAATTTTCTGTGTACTTTACTGTCCTCTGAAGAACAACCATTTAAGATATTCTTAACAAATGAAAATTGAAAATTTTTAGAATGTCCAGTAAAATGCATCTGAAGTTGTTTATTGTTACTTTATCATTGCAAGTTAGAGGCACTATAAAATACATATTGGCCAACTCCATCACATAGCTTGTTCCGTAGATGCTTTCTCAATGCAAAACGTTGGAGAATCCCTAGTGCATTTGTAAGGTTCAAAGCTTTTTACTGCAGCAGATTTGCTTGGGTGGGTGACTTTGGAAAAAGTTATTTATATGCATCAAACATGCATGTGTTGTGGAGGAAACTGGTGGTAACCTTCTCTTAAGTTGCCCCAGTTGGAGATTTCCTGCACTTTTCCCACTGGGAAGGCTCTCTATTCTTCCACTGAGACCACATACTGGAGAAGGAGGTCCCTATGTTGTGCCTTTCCCACTTACTCCCTTCCCAATAACTCCTTTCCAGCAATTTGTTGTATTCCTCTTGCCATTTTGCGGTGTGTCACTAATGCATCAAATCTAACTCCAAAGTACTGCAAAAAAAATTAATAGGATATTCAGATGAGAAAAGGGAGTAGCAACTCTTAGTCACATGGTAACTCTAAGAAATAGTGACACAAAAATGAAATAGATTGATAGTTCTTGATAATCAATTTAGAATTCAGTCCCCAAACTATTACATATTGTTGGGTGAAGTATTTCTCTTTGCAGCCTGTCAGTTGTATTAGGCGTCCTTTGGCAAATGAATGGAAATAATTTCTTTAAACAGCCAAATTTGGGATAAATAACCAACCATAACAATATTGCTTGTATAGTAAAATATCATGCCTCCCTGTGACCTGCAGAGCTATTAAACTTTTCCAACAGTTTAAGAACTGTTAGAACTGGAGCGGATTGAGTTTCTGAAATTCTTAGTGGCTAAGCAACGTTTCATGCCTAGCTAATGGTCATTAACCAGCTCTGGTTTATTTGGTAACAGAAATTCTAAGCCTTTGAAGATCAGTGCACTCTCTTCAGCAATTAACTTTGTTCACCTTAGCTATGAACCTTAATATCAAAGTGCTTCTTTGCTGTTTTTGTAACTGAGTAAGTGCCTTTATACTTCACTTGTCCCAGTTTCTGCACTTTCACATGACTGACCTAATTAAAAACCGGACAGCTCAATAATTCTACCATAAGCTAGTAATAATGAAACTGTGGGAGTCCTTGAAGCCCTTTATCATTCAAATACACAGTGGTTTCATGAATAAAGTGGATGACTAAGTATTACTTATAGAAGTAAGAGAGATTATTAGCAGTGGAAGACACATTTGAACTTGCTGAAAGGATGGCTTTTGTCTCTAGAAAGACCTACTCTCAGTAATAATTACACTAGGTCTTCATTTTATCCCAGCATTCTCTTCTTGTTCACGCTTTCAGTGACTGAATAGCTTGCTATTGCTTGTTAATCCCTACAGGAATGCGGCTTTGGATATGGGGAGGATGCACAGTGCATGACATGCAGGCCAAACAGATTCAAGGAAGACTGGGGCTTTCAGAAGTGCAAGCCTTGCCTGGATTGTGCATTAGTTAACCGGTTTCAGAAGGCCAACTGTTCTGCCACCAGCAATGCACTCTGTGGAGACTGTTTACCAGGGTAAGTCCATTTCTGAAGATGAGACTTGAACAAATTCAAATCTAATTTGCATTAAAGTTTGCTTGTTCATGTTTTCCGGATAAATGTTTGTATCCTTTATGTATGTATGAAGGTCCTAAGTTCTAATCTTGGCCTTGCCAATAACTTACTGTATGATCTGAGCACATAATTAAAACTGCAATTGTGAAATTATCTCATCTATAAAAACGGTTTGGTAATTACCTACCTGATCTATGAAAGTATTGTCTATGCAGTGCCTGAGCAAAATACTTTAAAATATTCAGTGTTACTGGTGACTTACTTCATTGTTATAAAGAATTAAACATTTGGAAACATGTACAGTTACCTTCTTGAAGACTGGTCACATTATTTGCTTGCTTTTTTTTCACCTCCTTAGGTCAATGCCTGATAATTCTCAAACATCTATTTTTAGGTCAAAAGTAGTGGCTGTGGTTTATGCTCCTGAATTTCCTTCATCATGTTGGTGAATTCATAGAGCACGATCCTGGCTGAGAATCATAAATGGGTCTGAAAGAATTGTTTTGGAACAACCTGTAACAGCATGGAGACTCACTGAAACTGCTGTTATAAATCAAGACCTGTGCTTAGTTTGTGGTCCAGTCATCCCCGATATCTGTTGCTAATCTTCTCTGTTTGTAGTATTAAGCGTTAAGATCTCCCAAAGGCTATTCTTTACATTGTGGCCAAGTTCTGCGTTATAAATACCTGACACGAATTTGTTAAAAGGCATTTCTGATGTTTTTTTGAATGGATTGGTAGTTTAATTGATAGGGGTAGGTTATAAGAACTGATCTGCAGTTGTAACAGCCTTTGTATTTTCAGGGTATGTATTTCAGAGATGCTTAAAAGTTCATACTTTTTTTCCTATATATTTCTCAGCCATTTTATTTTATTTATTTTTATATACTTTTTTTCAATACCAGCTGTCAAATACCTGAACACTCTTGAAGCTCCTACAATTATTCCTCTCAGCCCAGCTGTGAGGTCCTTTCATTTAAAAAACACTTAGTAAAGTTTTGGTAACTAATGTTAGTTTAAGTTATGGTAGAAGGTGCAGACCCAGGCGTTAGATGTTACTCGCAACCACTTTTGATACTACCTGCAGCCACATGGTGGATTGATTTATGCTCTTATTGCTTATTAATATATGTGTATTGTAGGGCTTACTTGGCTGTCAGCAGGGAGAAAAGTTTCTTCTAAATTTTGGAAGATGAGAGAGGAAAAAAAAGAAGCCAGAATAAAACATGAATTAAGGGTAAATCTAAACTGGGGGACCCAGGAATGCCTCTTAGTATTCTGGTCTAGAATGTATTCTAAATATGTGTGTTGAGTGTGTGTTAAAATGAGAGCTGTTGACACAACCTGCTTTTATTAGCAGCAAAGTTGGAAATACGAGGAGGGAGGGAGTTACGGATAGGGGAGTTGCAGATCATCTGGTCTGGATGTTTTGGGGAACAGAACTGTAGAACACGCTACCACTCAGACCTGTCCAATGGAGGATGTAGCTAGCCAAACCAAATGGCTTAGCTAATGTTCTACCTCTCAGCAATCATATTTATTTCTGTTTTGCACATGTTTCCAACATGCTGTTCCTTGTTGTTCACCTTCAAAACGCTACAGTGAGCATGTCAGCTAGAAACAAATATTAACACATTTCCTTCAGAGTAAATGATCACAGTGGCCCCTTCAGACATACAGCCTATGAATCTGTTTCTGTTCACATTGTTAAAGCATGAGTTTCTTGAGCAGTTGCAGAGCTGTTTGCTTTAGCTGATACAGTCTTCATACTTTAATGGCATTTGCAGTGTTAGTAATTTAACATCAGTAGAGTTAGTACCTTTTATTTAATGTGCCACTAGCACTACAGAAAACACGTAATTCACGTGCTTGTGTTGAACAGACCACAGCTACTGATTCTAGCTTAGTACTAATGACTGGTTGGAAGACAGACCGACCTACTTGATTAGGGAGCTGTTGTAGATAAGTTCTTTAGAGGATGTCATACTCCTACAAATTTTAAATAGAACACTCTACAGTTCTGTTTTTTCATTTGGTACTACTCTACATCCCTAGGAATGTAGGCTTCTGCCTGTCACTGTAGTCAGTAAGCTCTTCAAACATAAACTCAGTAGTAAAGTTTCTGAAGGGTCTTTAGAATAAAATGACTCCTTGGGTATGACAGCTTTTTTTTAATTTTTTTTTAAATGTTTTTGCATTAATTTCTTTAGGAACGAGTAGCTGGCTGGTTAGTTTGCTTTAGAGTTTTATTTTATTGTTCACCTATTACCGCTTGTAGCCTCCCATTGCTATTACTTATATAAACCATCTGACTGATACTTCTGTTTGCAATATCCATTTTTTCATACCTTGAAATGCTTGCTATCTAGAATTTTTAAAGTACACGTTTAATTGAGAATATGAAAACAAAGTGGAGCATTGGATGATGTAGATTGGGACTACTGTAGTCACTTCATTAATTTGCATTCACAGTCCATGCACATTGTGATTTTGGTTGGTAGTGAAGATCTTCCTGGAAGAGAAGGAAGAGTCAGAGAGGGATCATTTGTTTGTTAAAATACAGTTCTGAAAAGCCGTTTTTACTGTTTTGCTGTTCTACAAAACAATCAGAATAATCTTATTTTCTGAAGATTTTGTCACACAGCATGTTAAAACTTTTTTTGAGGGGGTACCCTTTTGTACAAGTACATAAATGAACCAATTTATGAGTGATTTTTCCTCCTCTGAGCTAGAGGATATCTTAGGGATTTTAACTAGAAAGCATTGATGTCTGGTCCATTATATACTGTTAGTGGGGATAATTACCTTGTAATATCTTGTTTTATTTTAGGAGAGTTATGTAGATTAATCAATTAACTTCTTTTTTTAAATGTGTAAATAAGCTTGCGTAATGTAAGTTCATCATATTTGTCTTTTATGTTGTCATCTATGTGGAAAACAGGATACTGATTTCTGTCTGAAATCTTCAGAATTGTTTATTTCTTATATGAATATAAGATTGGAGTGACTATGTATTTGGACTAACAGATTTAGAATTCTTCTTCAATTTACTTTAGACCTACTGCTGTACTATTAATTAATATCTAATGTATTTCTGTTTACTATTATTTTCTTCTATTTCCTGATAGTTTGCATTGGGACACAGATTGACAAAAGTTTGCAGGTATAGAGTATTTTGCTAAAACACCTGATTAATTTTGTGAGGAAAAAATAACTGGTTTTGATTAACTGTTTTTTCATTCCTTTATCTTCTAGATTTTATAGGAAGACTAAGCTTGGAGGCTTTCAAGACATGGAGTGTGTTCCTTGTGGTGATCCTCCTCCTCCCTATGAGCCTCACTGTAAGTGCTCTTTTCCTCCTGTTGGAGTGAGATTAACTTTTTTGCTTTAGAATGTTTTCTGTTTTAACTTGCAAGCTTGGCAAAAAATGACGGTCACAGTTATCAAGAATTCTTTTAAAGGCTCATTTTCTTGTTAGGAAATTATTTTATTAATGCACTTCAGCAGGTCCAGCACTATCATTGCAAAGTTCCTTCATGTGACCAGTCACTTGAGGATAAACACTCCTGTCATACCACATGATTAGGGAACCTTGAGTCTACTTCTGATGTTGTCATATTAATTTTAATTTCTGGTTTGTGTTAATGCCAAAAGAAAGGCAGCCTTTCTAGACCCTGTGCCTACTATCAAGTAGGCCTCAGTGAGTATGAATTCTTTCCTGACACTCAAAAGGCGTAATTGGTTGATACCTTTAAAAATAACTTTTGTGCTAAGGTTACAGTGAGAGAGAACAATATATCTTTATAGTACTATATACATTAAAAAGCAAATAAGTAATCAGTTTCTCTGGTTTTGGCCAATGAGAGGATTAGAATCTCTTTAAATGGAGGGAACCTCTTTATTCTGCAACAGAAGCCTTTTTACGACTTCTTCCAAGACTACTGATGGTCTACATCCCATCAAATTTTTAATTCAATAAAAGGAGTGAATTATTCTTGTCGCATTTATTGCTGTCTGCTTTTAATATGAAAAATAAAATTGATTGAACATAACCTTGTGGAAAACCTTGGGTTTACTTGTTTGTTTCTGTAACTGTGAAGTTATGTTTTGGGAGGTTTTTTTCCCCTTTTCCAAATAGAAACAATTATTTATAGAAAGAGTGAATTGTCAAGTTTCTGAGATGCTTCATGCTACTTTAATAAGGACACACTGTTTCTTATAAACATTCTTTCTTTTTTAATTTTTGCTAAATTAAAATATAATCAAGTATATGCTATTGTGCATTAAAATCATACTTTGAAATAGTTTTATATTGTATTAAATCTAATGAAATAAGGATTCTTCAGCACTTCATATATTGCTTAGATGGTAGTTTTTCAAATAAGCCAAACTTTCTTGTTTTGCTTCTGTTTTAGTGCCCTTTGGGGAATAAACTTACAAAACCAGGTTCTCAGACAGTATCTTTAATAGTAGAATTTCTTAGAAATGTGGCTTCCTGTGCATTTTTCTTATGGCTTGAGAGAATTTCATTATATACCTCTGAATAAGAATAATATAATTTTCATTACAGATTGCAACATTGAAAACTAGTAAATCAGATTTCTATAAAAATAAGTCAAATAAGTTACAATGTTTGCAGCAGTAACTCCTGCCCATGTATACCATAAACCTTGAAAGTAAATTCAAAAATTTTCAACCCTTTTTGTAGTGTAGACAACATAATATCTTAAAAGTGTTTAGAGAAAGTATGTTCATCATGGTAAACACTGTGGGGTTTGATGCCAAGAATGAAATGCCAATCTTGACTTACTGGAGCAAATCACTTCAAATTCAATGAGTTGCAGAAAGTATTTCTAGACAGAGTTTGAACCCAAACAGGCAATTTCATACGTACATTTATTTGAATCCCCTAATTGATCAAATTCAGTATTATCCCCTTCATTTGTTTTTACTCTCTTTTTATCTAAAAAAAAGAAAGCTAGTGAAATCCAAAGTGCAACAGTATCATTCTGATCTAGGATCTCTAACTCTTGAATTCATTTTATGCAATTTTTCCTCTTTTCTTGTTTGTTTCTTTCTAAGAAAGCATGCTATTGAAACAAATTCTGCTCTCTGGTGCAATGAAAGACAGGCAAGAAGAAGAAATTACCTCCCTTATCTTTCTGCTTTGACTGTAGTTTGTGACTCATATGTGTATTTCCATCTTTTCCAAATCACAAATTTTGATTTTTTTAAGAGATGATGAAAGAATGGTTACCAAGTCTTCTGAAAACTCAGAATTAAGTTTATGGTGATTTGGCTTTTGTAATTGACCCTAAGCTTGGATCCTAAATTGAACCGTTAGGAAGCTACTACTAATTTTAAGTGGGCAACAGACAACTTCATGGAGAAGAGCATTTTCTCTGGCACAAGCTGCCATGGTAAATCCAGATTAGAGACTTTTTTGTTCCCTAATCTCATGGCTGTGACAAAGCCTTTGACTAAATAACAGAAGTGTTACCAATTGCTTGCTTTTCGTATTTCTAGTAGCAAGTTGTGAGAATTGCCAAGTATTTCCAACTTTTACAGAAGCAATACTAAAAAGTTTGAAATCGTTAAAATGTTCTTTATTTACATGCTAACCAACCATTAAAATCTTAAATAACAGAAATCCTACCATGAAGTATGGTTACTGTATGTCTCTGTGGTTTTCAGAAGGCTTTTGTCTGGAATTTGTATGTTGGTTCTTCAGGTCTCTAATATAAGCTGTCTCAGTTTAGAAGAGTGTACATGCCTGCCTCAGAACAGCCTAGGAAGTTATTCTTACAATAGCAGGTAAATGAACTGAAATCTTTTGGGGTTTTACTTAACATCAAACAGGTGGAAATTTCTCAGTTTTAAGACTAAGTCAAAAACATGATTCTACAAGGAAGTATAAATAACAGTGTGTGAAGGCAAGCTTTTTCCAGCTAATGCTGAAAATGTTTGCTGTTTATTTCAATAATGAATATATTTTGATAGTTAAGATGTTTAAGACTGTATTATTTGAAGTTAACTGCAGACAGGCCATTAGGTATATGGGGCAAGTTCTCAATGATCAGAGGACTATGTTCTAATACTCTGCCTTTCGTATCCTTCTTTCTTTCCACTGTGAAACAGAAAGTCAAATATTAGTGCAGCTAACTCTTGTATTACAGATGAAAAGGAAAAGTTTAAGTGTCCTGTTTCAATGAATTAATTGTCCTGTGAGGTGTGTGGCAATCTTTTGTTTGCTTAAGAACATTACCATAAGGGCACAAAGGCTCACAGCCCCCCACCTGGACTAAAGGCTCATGTTAAAGCTGAGACACGGATGAAGTTCTTTCAGCACTAGTAGCAGTTGATTATTACCCGGTTAGCTATAAATCTAAATACTTGCTTTTATCTTCTTTCTTTCTGTAGACATTTTAAAACAGATCTCGTTTAATTATTTACTCATGAAAAAATGAGTTTGTGAATTGCTAGAGGCAAAGTTGAAAGGATTCTCTAATGAACAAGTAAAGAGAGTATTGGAGACCAGAGAATTGCTATCACCTTTGTGTAAACTTTAAAGGGGACACAATGACTTATGTGTGTTTTTAGGATGTCGGAAAATTAAATACACAATGATATATTTTAATTTGCTTAGTTCAGGTAAATAAACTGTAAATACCAATCCTATACGTAGAGTCAGCATCTAAACATTAGATTAGAAATGAAAGCATGTTTTTAAAATTACTATTTATGTTCACTTTGTAAACTGAAAACATTTTTTTCTCACCTGAAGATATTTTTTCCCAACTGAATGACAGAGAAAGGGTCCTTTGAACTGGGAACTAGAGTGAAAAGCCAATCAATCAAAGATGTAATTTCTGAAATGGAAAGTAGCATAGGCTGTCCCAAACTGGTATCTGTTCAGCAGACAAACAGTGACATAGATACAGTTCAATGATTCTTTTTTCTCAGCACCAATTTAGGCTCGCAGAGTTCATTCTCCTGTCTGCTCAGGCTAGTGTTGTACTGCCCCAATGGTTGTGCTTAAACTGTTAATAAAACTCTTCAGTAAGCTAGGTTGTGAATCTATCCACAAAGAATTAAAATAACTCCCTTCTTAAGGTGTTTTTTTTTTTTTGTTAAATCCAATGAGTTTGTTAACTCCAAAACACTCGTGGTGGCACAAGTGAAGGAGAGATGTGGGAAAGGCTGGGCTAAGGAGCAGATTTTCCAAAGATATCATTGCTTTCTTTGGGCAAGCAGTATGTTTTCAGCTGGTCTGTCTTAGTAAATAAACAAAAAACTTAAAAAACATACTCTTTATCTTCTTTCGGTCCTAAGAAGATGGCAGATTAAAATTAAAATGATAGAATTATTTTATCAGCTTGGCTATGTCAGCTATTTCTACAAGTGGTATTGTATTGTTCAATTCAAAATGCAGAACAGCATCAGAGTCACCAGAATCCTTTAGCTTCTGGACAGGCTTTCTACTAAGCATAAGAACAGTGACATTGAACTTTTTTGAGCTGTATTAAAAAAAAATAGTTCCTAGCACTTCCACATTACTCTTCCTTTCTGGACCAATCTACAGTCGGTGGTGTTCCCCTGTTATGTGCAAATTCAGTCTAGAATTTGGGTGTACAAACAGTTAAATTAGAATAAATTGTGAGAGTCAAGGAAGAGAGGAAATGAACACCTAGGTGCCGAGAGCATTTTACAGCCAAACCACCACCAAAGGAACAGCCTTGTTCTTTTTTTTTTTTTCTTTTCTTTTCTTTTTTTTTTTTGTAATTATCTGCACTATTATATTTTTTAAAAAATAATGGCACAGTATGTCCAGCCAAACTCATTCTTCCTTCTCCAGGACTACTTCTGCTTGTCTTCATGACATAAAGCAAGGAGCATGGGAAGCTGGGGGGGGACAGTATGGGGGCAGGATACCACTCTGTGTGGAGCTTGGGAAACTAGCCCCTACATGTTCCAGGAAATAAACGCATTCTTTGCTTCAGTGAAGCAGAAATGTTTTGTTGAATAAGTCACAGCAGTGGAAATATCTACAGTTTGATTGTAACATCATGTGCATTTGAAATAAACCTGCACTCAGGTCTAAAATTGCTACTTTTTTGCCATGAGCCATGTTTTCAGATATTGATTTCAGTGATAGTGGTTTCAAATATAAAGAATATCTCGAACCAGAAAATAAATAGTTTTTACTAAGATGAGGAATAAAAGTAAAGACTACAGCTTGTCGAGACAAAATACATATAGCAGATCATAGTGAAAACATTACTTTTTCATGTGAGGCATCCATATCTTATCTGCTTTAAATTTTGTGTCTTTAAGGACCTTCTACAACACTTTGACTACCTCCACTAAGGTTGATTGCACAGCTCCCTTTACAGTTTTCTTCTGTAGATTTTTTTTTTTTTATTAGTTTGCTTCTGTATGTTTACAGAATTGTTTTTCTGAGAATGAAATGTAAGCATTCTAAACTGCAGCTGAGTCCCACTCTTTAAATCGACAATGTATGTTGTTTCACTAATGAAAGATGCTATTTAAGGGATAAAATCTGGTGGTATTTCCTTCTTTCTGGTGGTAAAAGTAGCTAGTATAGGAAAAGTAAGACTTGGTATAAATCTACTTACATTTACAAGATTAGGATCTGTGATTTTGTAAACTTTCATGTGAGTGTAATGGTTATTTGGGGCATGGAAGGACTATTCTTCAGAACAAAGAAGATAAAAACCTAGAAATTACAGTCTGCAGGGGAATATTGTAGGGTGACAAAATGCATTATTAAAAGTAAGGGGTGGGCTGGAAGCTTGCTGGCTACCTGGCTACATATCTGTTCTGTAAAATACTTTGTTAGTGGTAAAAGAGAAAAAAAATTCCCACTGTCTCAGCTTTGCTGGAGTTTTTTTACATTACTTCATTAAACGTAAATACAGTGTTTTAACTTGAGAGTGATTTTTGGATGACATTCAATTCCACATTAGTTTCTCTGTTTACATAGTGGAATTTTAATTTACTTGTATCACTTTCTTCTTTCTGTTTACAAAATTTTGTGATTTGACAGCTCTCAGACTCCAGATAATGTTTTTTCCAGCTATTAAGATTTTCTGTAATTTTTATTTGGTTGCTTTGTACGGTAAACTTTATATTACTAATGCAAAACAGCCTTTGAAGGTAGGCTGCTTATGTGCATATGAGGCAACTGGCAGCTGAAAGTATATAACAAGTGAACCCATTCTTAATAATTTGGTTATATTCCAACATATATGTCCATCTTTCAGTATTTTTTCTGATTTGGGGTTACCTCACAGCATCTCTCATAATCCTCTTTGCCATGTTGGATACTATGATAGAAAGCATCTGGAATATTGTATAAACCTTTCACAAAAGTCATGAGGAGTGACAGCTAATTTAGGTACAGCTAATAGCATCACTAGCTTATAAATATCAGTACTGTTTTATTACAGAGACACTAGCTTTCCATTATCTCATAACTGAAATGTACACTTTTGTAATAAGTCAGTCTGATACTTTCCATATGTGACCTGATGGTAGAGTAACTTATCTTCAGGAAGTCTGAAACAAATTTGACTAGGTGTTTCAGAGAGATGAGAATTGCTATTCATGTCTTGTAAAATTGTAATAAAACTTTATTTCTTGCACTCATCATAGATCAAAGAGAGTTAACCTAGAAAACCTAAATATTTTCAATTCCTTGTCCTTGATAATTGTGATGCTTCTGGCCCACTGGGGAAAGGTTCATGTATGACTTAGTCAAACAGCTCCTTTTCTCCCTGTTCTGAATTTGTTTTACATGCTGGGCTCCCCTCCTAAAACAAAAAGTTGCAAAGAGGGGGCAGATTTTTCCTTCTTCTAATAACAGAGATGTTACCACTAAAATTAGTTACAATAGTTCTGAAATGTTACTTAATGGAGAGGAAGTTTAGATTCATTGCATAGTTTAATCATGTTCCAAAACTTTCTTCTTGCCTAGTTCAGAGAATAGCCTTTTTTAACATACGCATTCCCAACTTACTTTCACTAACTCCTGTTGTCTGTACCTCTCATTTCTGTGCCTGTATCTATAGAAGTACTTCATTATGTAGCTTGTTATCACTAAATATGTATTACAGTTAGTAGACAGAACTGGTCAGAAGTGTTTCCCTCATTTCTATCCACCATCCCCTCTAGTCCTTCCCAAAAAAAAAAAAAAAAAAAAAAAAAGCCGATTTTTCCATAGAAGAAAATTTAGCTTAAAAATGTTGAAATTACATTGAAAGGAGGTGCTACTTTCAAACCTAACAGAATTTCTGTGTAGCTAGCCAGACACTTTACCAAGGAATCAAAATTTAGAAGCCAAAGCTCCCAAGGCTTCCAGTCTAAACTGTTAGATTTTTGTCTGCTTTCTTGTACTATCCTTAAATGTTTTGTTCCATGCAGTTTACTTTTTACAGAAAATTCATTTTATCAGAAAGATTTCCAATTGCATGTAATATAGCTTAGTGCTGCAAAACTGTAGGTGTGAGGGCTGTTCTAATGAGTTGATTCACTTACTAGTAACTTCTATAGAACAGAAGTACTCAGTATAGCATGTCTGATCTGTTATGAAAGTTTTATCATTTGAGTCTATAGTAAGAGGATAGTAACCTGAATGACTTCAGCAATTCTAACAAGTGTTTGAAATTTCCTGATCTTCATTGAAGCTCTTATAACAGCAGTAAGCAGGGTCACTTATTTTGTGTCTGCTACCTCAAATCTAACTTGGATTTCTTTGCACAGTGAAACTTTATCTCACCGAGTTTCAAGTAACCCAGTTCAAGCTACAAACTAAAAGAACTAGGCTAGTAGTGAATGCTTTAGAAATATGGTTAGTATAGACAGCATTAGTCTTGTCAAGTATTTAGAAGTACTTGAGGCTTAAATATCCAAATAGACTCAGGAACCTGACTCCAGAATTGTATCACCAACTGTCCTGCTTGACAACGACCTAACTGGAAACGCTTAAAAGCCCAAGGGACCTACAACCATTCATAGACTATGGTCTCCAGGAGTATTCTACTGATTCTGGGTCCAGGTGGCTTGGACATATTGCAGTTTTAGATTAAGCCAAAAGGATTGTGGTTCACCTGCTTTCCCCTGACTGCCATGGAAGGAAATACATATGCATGGACTCGGCAGGATTCTCTCAATAGGTGCCTAACTGGAGAATACAGACCACATTCTCTATCACAGTTGATCCAAGAGGTAATGGCATTGGAATTTAAGGAGGCACCTGCGAAGTTCTCTGTACTCTTCAGTGGTCATCCCAAAACTTTTGCAACACTGAGCAGTTATGTGCCCAGCTGGCACTGAAACCATCAGGAGCTACAAGCTAATCAGCCTGTCACCCATCTCTGGACACTGTGTTCTACAGTGTCTTCTGATGCCAAACACAGCAGATTGGGTTGGGATATTGGCTGGGAGTCCTTTTCTTGATAACTTCTTTGAGTCCAGAATTCTTTCCTTATGTTGACTGTGTGTTGGCTTCTTGTCTTTACTCTTTGATTTCTACATTGCAAGTAGGCTTCCATCACAAGTAGGTTCCCAGTGTTGTGTATGCAGCCTGGATGGTACAGTGCTTAGCACTGCAGGGCCTGTACCTCTTTTGTAATCCTAGTTTCATGCCTTATCAAATTAATAAGTCTGAATACAGCTTAATTGTTCTAAGATATCTTCTTAAGATAATGACATTGTTCATAATTCTTCCATTCTGACTGCAACCACAAGTGATGGTTAATTAATAAATTCCAATTTAATACTCATAGCTTTTCAAAAAGTGGGGAAAAGTGTATCTACTATCTTTGCTGTTTGGATATGCTGATGAAAGTATACCAGTAAGGCTATTATTTTATTGAATAGAAAATGATTCAAATAGTTAAGAATTTGAGTTATATTTTTGAAGTAAAGCTTAAGCTGTAAATTAGTGAATTTCTATTTAAATGATTATCTGAATAATCAACCAAACTTTCCTCCCTCCTTCCTGCTTTATGTGTTTGTGTGAAGTACAGGTGACTAGGTCAGACATCCTATTTCAATTATTCTGCTCTTTAATCTCAAATAATGGGCAGTCCTCTGTTTTGCTTCTCGCTACCTTTGTACTACTAGATGCGTTAAGACTGAGCAGCAAATCCTAGAGGAGGTCTGATGATAACATCCAATGGAAACTTAAAAAGCTGAACACGGCTCTGTAAAGTTTAGCAGAATCAATGCATATCAAAAAAAGGAAGAAAAACATAAACAGACAAAAAGCTTACCTCTGTATATGCCTCCCTGCACCTCTCCCAAGTGTGATCAACAGGAAGGAAAGTATGCCACAGTTTTCCAGAAACTGGTTTATGAGTAATGGGAAGAAACTTGATAATTGTGAATTTGAGTGGAGCATCAGGAATACATTCTAAAATACAATTTGTTGAACTGAAAAAGTTTAACACACTGCTTCATGCACTATAATGAGTAATCCTGTGCATCAGGGAATGAAGCTGCACAAAAGAATCATTAAAAGACATTTCTGCTATATTAACTGGTGTGGGTTTTTTACCTTTTCATTCAGAAAAGTATTGTCTTTTTTTCTTTCCTTGATTATAATTGCATTTGTACTTCTGTAATGAAAATATTTTCTGAGCAGTTTTAAAAACACAAAATGTCCTTGAGACAGGACAAATAAGAGTATTTTATAAGAAAGAGATAAGTTATAGGAGTGAAGTTAGGGATTCATTGCCTGACAATGCAATGAATCCTTAAATATCTATTTTAAGAGCATGTTTTATATAACAAAAGCAAGCTGAGAGTGACCAAAATACTTAATTTTGCATGGTTTTTTGTAGTAAAAATTCACTGTAGAGACCTCACTTCTTTATTAGGTTAAAAAATTCCTTAGTGTATAGCATGATGAAGTTTGTAATTGCAGTATTCAATTCTAGTTTGTTCATCTAAAATATGAAGAAACACTTTGCAAGCATATTTAGTTCTTCTTGATACTGTTAAGTACAGTTAGAAAATGAAATTCTTATCTGAACTGCAGAGTATGAGAATTTCAATATGTTTTTTCAAGCCAGTTTACCATACTTTTGTTTCTAGTAGTAACTTGTGCAACCTTTCATCTTATGAGTCAATCCTATAATTAGTATCTTTCTTTGCCAGAGGCATACTGCATGTTTGTTTTAGGTACAGAATGTCTGCAAGAAATTTAACTTAATCATTACTTTTTAATGTAAGAGCTGGTTAGCTCAATTACACTAGATTAAAGTGAACTTGAAATTCCTGAGTTACAGAGAAGGGGCTAATCGTTGACCTGTACTGAATAAGTACTATTTCCTTTTTTTTTTTTTTCTTCTTATGTGTACTTACTAATGTGGCTAGCCCTTTAGCCCAATCTTGCAGTGGCTATAAGTAATTATCTGTTCATTGTATGGAGTGGGATTGCAAAGTTCTTATTTAACTTGGCCATTGGGTTGATCAAAATTATTCCAGTTTTGCATACATTGCAGTAAAGCTGCAACACATTTTTTTGGTTAACTTTTACTTTGTTGTGTTTGGGGATAATCTGAAAAAATGAGTAGTAGTTACAGCTTTGCAGTATTTTTTTTATTTTTAATTTAGATTTTTTAGATGTTTTCTAATTACAGAAGCATATGACTTTTAAATATATGAATTTATTAACATGCTTTTACTGTATGTTCAGACTGAAAATATTAGTTTAAATTTCTCATACAATCACCCAGCTAATTCTGGGAACGGTTGCATTAGCACCACTTCAACAGCACTGAGTTTTGGTGCCTATGGTATAAATATATGCTGACTGCTATGGCTTTTGGGTACAAAGTCCAAATTGTGACTGACATGTGAGTATAAAATACTGCTAAACAAATGCACAATAGCGTGTTGGGTTTTTTTTATTCTACTTCATGATGATGGATACTATTGGCTATGTTGCTTGGCTACAAAATACTTAGGCTGTGTTTCTCTTAAATGTCTTGTTTAAAAAAAAAATACAGTAGAAAACAGGGAACCCCTCTATGCTGAAACTTTCTATATTGCCAACTCTCTTAAGAAAATCATTGTTAAGCGAAAGAACACTGAAATACCACTCTGGAGGACTGAAATGTATTGGAAGTAGGATAAGATGCAATAGCCTTAAAACAGGAGTTGTGCACTAAGGCCCTTAGCAGTAATGATTCATTATAAACTAACACCTCATGAGCTGGAAACAACCCAATAGAAAAAAGGCCTAATGTTCCTACTGATCACTTGTATCCTTCCAGTTGTTGTCCTCTACTTTGCTCACCTTTAATTTTTTGGGTGATAGGCCTCACACATTCTCACTCTTACTGGTTCACTTGTGCTAAAGCAGTGTGCTGCCAACGTCCTCTTTTACAAAGATCATAGAGTGATCTCACGTGTTACTTTGGGCAGTGACATGTGCCTTTGAGGTATAGGCTGTAACTGTTTCTTAAAAAGATTAGCTCTTTGTTACAGGTTTCTTAAATAAAGGGTTGTATCCACCAGCTTTAATAAAGTTTCATTTAAGTCCCGTGGTATAATTGTATGTGCGTACTACTGAATGTAATTTATAGTTACCATATCTGTATGTAGAAATTTAGGATGGAATTAATGCACCCTAATTTAGGTGTATAAAGGTTAATGCGTAACACTGAAGTTGTCAGCCCAAATTCCTACTGATAATCAGTGGAGAGAATTAGGTACCTCAAGAGTTCAGGCAAGCCAGGTAAGGTAAGCTTCAATGACTAACACTAAGCAGTCTTTCAAGCCATTTCAGATTAATTACTTCTCTGGAGATTTCTATTTCTGGCTCTGTTTTAGAAAGAGCGCCTAAGGTGAGTAGCTCTGACTTCGTCTTTAGACCTTCAGACTTCTGAAGTTAGAGTTTCATCTAGGTGCCAATATCAGGTTAGATGAAAACTGCAAATTCAACATTGAATGATTGTATCTGTCTTCCTAAAACTTGATCTTCCTCTTACCTTTTTTGTTCATTAATTTTATGGAGGAAAATTGAGGGTTTAGAGTGTAGATTATTTTTATTTTTTCACTCCTGCTAAATAAATAAAAATATAAATTAAAAAAACAAAAACAAAACCAAAAACTTTTCTTATTCTTTGATGAAATGTTTCTTATAAACCAAAGCCCTCATTCTAAGAACACTTGCCAAAGTTAGAATCTGCCAGAATTGAGGCCTGCAACCATAATTAGATTCCTTCGTATATAGTCAGTCTGATACAGGCTTTATTTACATTGTTGCATATGTTATTTCCCACTGGGCCTTTGTTCATTTAAAGCACAGGATAGGCAAAACCTATAATTCTATGTCTGGCCTTATTTGCTACATGCTATTTTATATTCCATGCAGAATGTGAGTTACTAATTATCACTGGGCTTTTCTGTGGTTCTGCCACTGTAAAGCAGTTGTTACAAATTTTGCAGTTGTTACTGACTTTTATCTTTACAATAGAAGTGATGTAAAGTGTATAGTGTCTGTTATACAGTTAATGAACTGAAATAGAGAAATTAAAGTCAAAATAGCCAAAGGCGTCCAAAACCCTGCGTCCTTGCTTGACAAACAAGAGTAGGATACCTCCTTCTTGACTGTGGGTATCTAAAATGGCTACATCTACAAGCTGGTGACCTTAGGCCCAGTCTGTATTCAGTGGAGAGGAATGATCATGGTCAAGGGAGGTGTTTAAAACAAATCAGATTAATTGCACCCTAAAAGAGCCTTCCCCCCTTGCCCCATGTGGATAGAGAAGGTTCCGGTGACTCCCTCAGAAGCAGATGTTTGCTTTGGTCAGATGAATCTCACCAATAGAGCTTGACTTTTTCAAAGATAACCTTTCAGAGTGTCTTCTATGACTAATTCCTATTGACTTCTGTTAAAGAGGGGAGATGACGTGTTTCAGATTAAGTAATATAACAAAGCAAAGATCTTGTATGCAGCAGCCTTTTGTTCTGTATTACTTTATCCCCAAAGCTTTAAGTGGTGAATTAAAAACTGCTTTTTATAAGCTATTATTATTTCTGACTTCAAAGCTACAGCTTTTTCATCTGTACTATAGTTTGCATGTGCATGCTTACTATTGCACAGTAGGTAACTTTGCAGTAAATCATAACATTTACTTTGATATTTGCAGTATTACAATATGCTGGTTATAAATGTCCAGCTTCTAAAGGTGTTAAGGCTGCATGTTATAAAATTATGAAATTTTATATTTAATCCCATGTATTTCAGATTACGTACCCAAAAAAGCATTTTTAAAAGATGCTGAGGTTTCAAAGTTGAACACTAAAAAGTTAGAAAATACTAGTAGGGTTGGTTATGCAACTCTTTAACTTCCACCTTAATTCAGAATCATAATTCAGCCCAGTTGTGTGTAAGTATTATGAAACAGTCTTAATTATATAAACACAGTCTGTTTTTTCCACAGTACAGACATATTTTCCCCCCAATATGTGGAAATGGCTAACAGTTATGTTTTTAAAAACCAAAAAACCAGCCCCACCCCCCAAAAAAAACTGCAGCAAAAACCAATAACCACCCCACATTCAGAATTAGTTGCCTTGCCTGGAGAATTTAACCTAACTTAGTGATATTTCAACATAATTATAAACAGGAAAAAAATAAGTGGTGGGCAAGCCTGACTATGGTTTATTTAATTTTGTTGCATTCTACATTTCACGTGACTGTTGGCTATGTGAAGAGGGGTCTTTACTGCCTCTGCTGAAGCTTTACAACTGGGCAAATTCAACTGGAGGGAAGAAATAAGCTTTTACCAAGCTCAGCTTGTAGCCTAGTGGCTAAAACAATCTCCATGGAGGTGGCAGAGGAGGCAATTGAACCTCTGTCTCGTGCTTCTTGGCAAAGTACTCTTAAGCTTTTACAGAAAGCAGAAACCCCATGTTACCTCCTCTTTCAAGAGTTGGACCTGAAAAGCATTATAAGCCATGCTTGTGATTTCTCCCCCCTCAATTTAATTTTAAAATAAGATCATAGATTTTTGTTTTCAGGAGAGTTTTTAGAGAAGATGGAAGCCCCTCTCTGCCACTCTGAGTAATTTATGGGAAGAACAAATTTTAGTATCCTTCTCCGGGTTTCTACATCTATAGGCTGAGCATGGTGACTTTAGGCACCGTGTTACTTGGTGTGACAGATATTTCAGATTCTATTCTGTTTAACTTTTCTTCGTGCTATATAGGAAGTATGTGATCTAGTATGGGTCTCTAGTTTCCCAGATACAGACCTTGGATTTAAAAATTACAGATTTTAGGGTTAACCTTTGCATACTTAAGACCAGTGCCAAAAGATCAAGTCCTCTGTCATTCTTCAAAATGGATATAAAATTGATGCCACTATATTTTGGTATGTGCATTGAGTTTTAAATTATTCAAAAGCTTATCTGAAAGTTGTGGGACTCTTGTATTTTATTTCTCATATATTCTCTTAATTCAGAAATAACCTCTTTAAAATTTAATGTAATAAATTCTTCCAGTGTTGAACGTACATGGACACACACATGTCTTTCCAGATCTCTTTCAGTACTTATTTTTTATTAGTCACTTCTTAGAAGTAGGCTCTTTCTGCATGGAATTTCTAATAGCTGGAAGAATTTCCTTGGCATTTACGTTTTTTCACATTCAGTAACAAAAAAGATTTTGAAGAGTGGGAATGTCTCTAACCATCAGGATTTCACTTTCCTTAACCCACTTATTTTGTATTTTATTTGTAGGCCAGGAAGCAACAAGGAAAGGGTACTAAAATTTTATTGAATTTTTTTATTGCTGCTGGAACATGTAGCTCTCTGGACTAGATAGGTTATTTGGCCAATTCAAAAACTTCCTTTTTAAGCAAAAAAAGCAAATGATCCTGCACATAAATTGATATTCAAATGTAGTAGGTTTTGTAAAGTCTCATTTATATAAATTTGTTGTTTGAATATACAATCCCTATTGTCTAAAGCTATAAAACCTTTGTGACTGAAAATTGTCACAATATACCCTGTGATTCCAATGGCAAAACAGGTATCCAGTCTGCAGACAGAAGAGAGGTAGCTGAGTACTGTTATTATCTTTACAAAACATTGTTAAAGCAAGAAAAAAACATAGCTCTTGAACATGTACTGCATAGACTGTTAGTGATGTTTATCAAAGTTTGTATTAACAAATTTAGGATACAGGCTTGCAATTGTCATGCAAGCTTTTGCTTTACTCCCTGGGTTTTACCACAGCTGAGCCAGGGCAAAGAGGGAAATAATCTGGCTAGAAAGGGAAGTGTTAGAAATTACTTCTCGTTGAGTCATAGGGAAGCAAAAACTCTTTTATGACCGATTTACAATTCACTTCTTACTTTACTGGGATTTATATAAATACTTATATAGTACTGTATTAGTTTCAGTGATTGTGGTTGTACGTAGTAATTGCACTTGAAATACATACAGTGTGGCAGCAGTGCGTAGCTGGAAATGGCTGGAAGAGCACCTACATTCCCTGCCCAGGTGAGGGCATAAAGGATCACAGCTACCCTACCAGTTCTCAGTCCTGCCTGTCTGGTCATGGTTAGAGGATGGAGCTTTCCGCTCTGTCATGTTTCAATCCATACTGAATGAAAACCAATCCATGCACCGATCTATAAGCTCATCACACAGCAACACTGAGATCTTGTTTGAAACTTTTAGAATAGATCTGTAACCAGTATGCATGGAATTCACAATGTTCGATTACAACTTTGATTAATGAAAGTGAGTTACTCTCTGTTGGCTAAAGAAACAACCCTCAGACATACTTACTCTTATATTTACATACATGCTGTTGTCATTTAACTAGTGAATATATATGGTATGTGGTCTTCCTCTCCTCTTTTCTAAAACACATAATACAGTAGTTACCCACTTGAAAATGGTGTGCATTTAGGCAATACAGACGCTTCTGCTTATGTGGGTAATACCTTGTATAAGCGTTTTGAAACTGAGAGTGATAAGAGTGTGTATACAAGCAATAACTGTCATAAACAGGCTTAATTGACTCATATACTGCAGCAGGTTATTTTTATTCTGTAACTGGGTAGTCCTAATGATGAAATGGGACTGCACATACAGAATACAAACCAGATACTTTCTACTTTCATCTTCTGTTGAAAAGACAAAGCAACTTTCATAGCCTGGCTGGGATGGATGCATTCAATAGTTGGATTTGAACAAGAGAATATCCTAAAATATTGTGTTCTTTTTTCACAAAACATGTTTGGAAAAGAATTTGGTGAAAAGTACAAGTTAGAAGTGAAGTAGGGAAATAGCTTTTCTGCTGTATCTAGCAATCTCCTATGTTTTGACATAAACTTTATGTGATACTGATTTAATACATGAAAGCAACTGAGAAAGAAATTGCGTTTTCTGCAAAATAGGTATTAGACACCCTCAACTGTCAGAGGTATAAAGTGAGCTGCTAGAAGCAAAAGTCAGAAGGGCAATTGCTGACACCACCACAGTCATATTAACAGCAATATATACTTTGTGCCACCAGATCATGCTAAGTATTTCTGATTTATGGAGGAGAGACATACTGTCTTTTCACGCTGATAACCAGTTATGTTATGGGGGGTGGGGAGAGAATATGTAGTTCAGCAGTGACACAGATTTGTATCCCATTTCCTCTGATTATTTGCTTACTCAGATTTTTTTTCAGGTTATTTGAGGGTACCCCTGATTTGAGGCTTTATTCTCATGTAGTAGTATTTTTAAATGGCTAGACAATTCTCAGAGGCGAAAGTTGTGTGTATGAAATAATGTTACTTTTGTGCCCGTATATCAGTTCAATTTAGATGACCATGGTAAGCACCAAGATTTAACATATCTTACTTACTAGAAGAAAAACACATTACAGAGATTGACTGTGCCTTACAGACATAGTGGTGTGTATCCAGTGCTGTGGAGTTCATATATATTTTAAATTCACATACACAGTGTAATTGTTCTACCACTTCAAACATAAAAGGCTGTCAGCAGTTGGAGCTTGTGAAAATATGCAGTGCAAGAGAAATGGTCTTGGAAACGAATAAATCAAATTCCGAAGATTTTAGTTTATAAGCACATTTCTCAGGATTTCCAAACAATGGCTAAATACTTCAATAGTCATTTTCTTCCCTAGGGCTTTTTGGTACATTTATTAAAAAAATAACAAAAACCAGCAAAATAAAACAAAAAAAGTTGTAGGGCACTAACTTGGAAACTAAAGGCTTTAAAGTCAGCACTTGGAGTACATTTGAAAAATGTGGTTTGACATGATGAACTTTTGGGTGTAGGCCATGCACGCAAATGGCCTTTTACAGATGTTGGGAGACTCTCTCTCTCCATGTTTACCACAGTCTCCCACAGTAAATTTTAATAAAGTTTCTTACCTCCTACTTGAAGGATCAGGAAGGGAGGCAATCTGCTGCTTTGTAAAGACTCAGAAATATACTCAGGACAACTTACTTTCTGTTGAAGTTAATGCTCAGTAGTATATATTACACATGTATTATATATATACATACATATATAATACATGTAGTATCTGAATTATATATACCCACATCATGTTCATACATTTTTTGCTTCTTGCGGACTAGGTAGAGGGATTGCCTTTTTATTTTTAAATGAACATAAACATCTTTTAAACTTTTTTCAAAATGAAGGAGTTTTAAGAGAAGTCACATTGCCTTGCATTTTCCATGGATCAAGAGCACACATACAGATAGCCACTGCAATTCAGCTGACAGGCAGTAACTTGTTAAATTATCATAACTTGAGGGTATGTCTGAGCCCTTAATTCTTGTCAAATTAAGGTTGATACCACTGACTTGGGCCAGTCAGCATAAAGGTAGTGGGCAAACACTTTTTATAGTAGGGAAATACTCCTTTTCCCTCTCCTGACCAGAAATACCCATATTCCAGGAATTAACAACATTTTAATTTACTTTTGTATCTTATTTTCAATCCTGACTCTAAAAGATGGCACTCTTGTCTAATGTTACCACGTTATCGCTATCTAAGTGGATTTTTTATTAGCTTTGTTTTATTGAGTAAACCCTCTTTGGGTTAGTATTGACTTGATATGGTAAGAAAGAAAACCCAAACATAATCCACATTTTATCCTCCTCAAATTTGGTAATTATTATATTATTATTATTATATTGTTATTTATTATATCCATGGAAGAAATGTAAGATGTTGCAAGTTCTATTTTTACATGGTTAATCTACCATAGAAACCTTTCTTTTAGGCATTCTGATTCCAGTAGTGACTGTAAGTAATCATGGTTTGGAAAAAAAAAAAATCTAAGAAAATAAACATGAAATAAGTGATAAAGGAAGTCTTTTTCATTTTGTCCTGTTTCTGGTTGTTTGGTATAATAGGCTGAAAATTCAACTATTCTGTTTATTGGCAGAAGTTTTAGTGATACAGCTGGGATTCATATGTTCCGTATTAGCTCAGTTACTGCTATTTAACCATCTTGGATTAACAGAAACTTTACTTGCTTTTAAGAACCACACCTTTGTATATACTGACATTACAATGTACTATTGGTTTATTAAGGGAAGAATGTGTATTTAGCCTTACTGCTCAAAATTATGCAGGAGACAGCTTGGTAATTTGGGTAGTTCTTCTTTAGCACTAGCACCTTTCCAGGATATGTTGGAACTAAGACTTAGAAAAGGAAATCTATTTCTTAAGTAAAATATATTTTTTGTTTTATTTCTGTGATGCATAATATGCATATGCTTTCCAAAATCATAAAACAGTGTGCACCACCTCCCTCCTTTCTTATGTATCACGTCCAATTCACAAAGTGTTTAATTACATATTTAAATGTAATCATGTAATCATTTAATAGATTTAAGTACAAGTTTAAAGTTTAAAATGCACATCCTTGCTTTACTGAAATGGGACCATTAAGTCTGTGAGCCTGAAAAGAAAGAGAGTTTAAGAAAATGCATACATATCTGAGTAACACTGAAAGCAGAGTTCAGCAATGCCCAACGGGCCACTTCTACAATAGCAATCCACTTCTGAAATGTTGGTCTCTGCAGGGAAGATCACTATCATTATAATTAGAGCTACACTACAATGGACTGCTCACAGTAGCTATTCCAAAAAGTTCTTTGAAGGTGAAGATGAGTGGTAGGCATTCTCAGGAATAGAAAATTGCTTTCTCAAGTTAAAAAAAAAACAAAACAATCAACCAAATAAAATAAATCTTAAATAACTAGATGGCTGAAATAAATATTTTTTTTTTTTTGCTGTCCCAGTGTGAAATAAAATCGCTGTATTTCCAGTTTGGATGTTGCTGATGGGCACTAAAGAAAGATACGTAATTTATAATTTCCCAGAATACGTAGTATGAAATTATACTTGTAAATAGATACATTTTGAGAGCAAATGAAGAGAGACAAAAATATAGCAGTTCCACCTCCAGTTCTCTTGTTCTGTTTTTGCTTTCAAAATTAACAATTCTTTTTTCTACTAATTATGAAGGCTTAATTTCTTAAAACTATTTAGTACTTTTAGGTAGGTACATCGATACAGGTATTGATACACATATATTGATATGAAAAATATTTGAAGATGTTCTGATCAGTTTTTTATTGTATTGTTTTTAAATACTTGTCCGGGCTGTATTTAACCTTCTAAAGACTAGATCAAGCAGTTGACTAAAATTGAAAGCACAGTCCTTGGTTTTCACACCAACACCAGCACACATTGCTGTATAGATAGCTTGTATTGGGTTTGCGGGGCAAGGAGGAGGTGGGGGTGATAGAGTAGCTTTGGTGGGCGCCTGTGGTCAACCCACCACAGTCCTTTTAGGGACTCAACATGGGCCGTGAGGAATTTGAGATAAGGATAGTAATTGGGAAAGGTAACGGGCAAAACATGGACTGAACACAGCTAGAGAGTGAAGAGTGGAATGATTGTGGGGAATTTATATTGTTGTAATTGTGGTGAAGGGACAAGGGTGGGTTGTGTGTAAATTGTCCACTTTTTTCAGTGTTGTGATGATGTTATTTTGATTTTGGTGTGGGGAATTCTTTTTGTTGATGTGAGTAAAATTTGTGAAGTTTGTGTGATGAATGTGGATTTTAATGATAATTCTTAAATATGTGATTCACAGAGGCGAAGGGTGGAATGTATTGGGTTTGCATGGCACACATTCGCCTTTCGGGCGAGCCCAGGACACTGCCAGGGGTCAGCTGGGGGGTAGCCAAGAGTTTGTCCCGCAG
>JANHGO010000041.1:9265598-9303666 GCA_024606505.1 Aquila spilogaster | reverse complement strand
GAAAGGAAAGGAAAGGAAAGGAAAGGAAAGGAAAGGAAAGGAAAGGAAAGGAAAGGAAAGGAAAGGAAAGGAAAGGATGAGCTAAGTGTTCTTCACAGCCTGCTTCACAAAAATAGATGCAAATACAGTGTATGTTTACCTGCTTTTTTTTTTCTGACATGAAAACAGAAATATTTGTTTGAAATCCAACTAATGGAGGTTACAAGCTTTTCCTCTTTTCTGCAATTTTGAGGCGAACCACCATAGGAGATAAGCATTTCTTTCAGAACACAGGTGGGAGAGTAGGAGGGATGAGAGGAGCTGAGAACTATTTAGTTCTCATCAGCCATATAACTTGCCAACTTTGTAAATACAGCACTAAGAAAATTGATGCACATCAGTTCTGCATGTGTACTGATAGATGATGAAAAGCCAGTTGTTTGTCTCTTTGCGGGGCTGATAAATTATGAAGTCCAAAAATTCAAAAGGTTTGAATCCATTATCTAAATAACATCCTTCAGTTTAGGGAATGCAATTAATTATGAGTACAGATCTCTTTGAAGTTCTGCCTGGATTACAAGCTTAAATATTTATTTGCACCTGCCAGGCAGTTAACTACCTCAAATATTATGTGAACATAAAAAGCACATATATAAAGTTGTAGTTGTTATGGATCACATCTGCAGAATTCCTGGCAAAGACTTAGAAGTCATCTTTGAAAAGACTGGAGATGCTAAATCCCTTGGGCAGAAGATTTCTTTATATTGCAGTCCCCCATTTTTACTGCTTAAAAGTAAACCACTCCAGGTTAGAAAAGATCACTAAGATTTGACCATATATCTAACTACAGCAAAGCAGATCTGTTAGATCTAGAAACAGCTTACCAAAGCTTGAATACTTTGGGTGAATGAGTTAAAAGTGTTTAACGTTATTTCCTGGTGTTTGCTTGTTTTTAATTGGAAACTTCAAAGGTAGTCTAGAAAGGAAAACTTATAATCAAGCTAATCTAAGTTTTATATCTGAAAATTTCTAGGACTTGGGAGGAACTGTTTTCAAGTTATTTATCAAGGCATCCAAACATACAGTTTGTCTGAGCTATATTGTATGTTATAGAACACTGCTATGTGGATGACCTAAACAGAAGAGACATAGAGTAGAAGGAATGTGGTAAGGAATAATGAGAGTCAATGAAAACGTTTATTTGGAATTAGGAAAAGCAAAATGTTATAACAGAAGTTAGTCTGGTTCTAGTCTTCAGTGGAAATTGTGCCTTTGTATGAAATCTTGCAATTGCATAAATGAAATTGAATACAGTGAGACATTTTTAGACAACGTAATGGTGATTCTAGCAGTTCCGTATTGTTTTGACATTGATTCCTAGCAGAAACCAATAGGCTAGGAATTAAATGGTAGGAAAACATTCTGTGGCTGAAATCAATTTTAAGAAAAAAGAAGTATTTCTATCTGTGTTTGCATACTACCATTATTATGGGCAATATGTTGGAGGAGGAGCATGCTGTACAATATATGAAACTAATATGCTTTCTTTTGCATTCACTGTTTGTCTGTTTGTTCCTTAATACAAAAAGTAATAGCAAAAAATTGCATTTCAGCAAAAAAGAAGAAAAAGTTAAAACTTATTTCTAAATTATCCCCTCAGTGTACTCTTAGGTTCATGGATCTAGAGATGGAGGAAAGATATTTCATGTCTGTTTGTAGTTATTTTCTTAGAAGAGTTCGTTTTGTGTGTAGTTGACTGCTTATTCTCCAGATGACAGTACTTTTAATAGAAAGAAAATCAGAAAATTCTTATTGTGTCCAGTAAAATGCATCGTAAGAGGTTGTTTCTTTCTGATACTTTATCATATCATTGCAAATCTGAGGCACTAAAAACACATATTGGCTAAGTCCATCACAGAGCAAGTTTCATAGATGTTCTCAAAATAAAGCTGCAGAGAATCCTGTGTGCATTTGTGAGGCTCAAAGCCATTTACAGCAACAGGCTTGCTTAGATGGGTGTCTGGGAAAAGTCATTTGCATGCATGGAACATGGAAGCTTTGTGGAGGAAACTGGTGGAAGCCTTATCTTAAGTTGCCCCAGTTGAAGAACTCCTGCAGTTTTCCTGTTGGGAATCTGCTCTATACTTCCCCTAAGACTGCATGCTGGAGAAGGAGGTCCTCATGTTGTCTTTCCCATCTACTTCCTTCCCCATAAGTCCTTTCCAACAATTTGTTGCATCCTTTTTGCCTTTGTATTGTGTCACTAAGTCATTTAGTCAAATTACTGCAAAAAATTAGTAGGATATTCAGATAGGAAAAGTATGCAACAACTCCTAGTTGATACATCTCTTAAAAAAGAAGTGTCAAAAATGATAGAATGATCGTTCTAGATAATTAATTTGTAGAACCCGATCCCCAGAGTATCATGCATTGTTTGGTACATTGTTTCTCTTTGCTGCCAGTCAGTTGTTTTGTGTGTCCTTTTTCAAATGAATGGAGAGAATTTCTTAAAATTGGTTAACAACCAGCCATAACAATATTCCCTATGTAGTCAAATATTATGCACCCATCTGATCCCCAGAGCTATTAATTTTTTCTCACGGGTTAAGAACTGTTAGAACAGGAGTGGGTTGAGTTTCTGAAATTCCTAATGGCTAGGCAACATTTCGTGCCTAGCCAGTGATCATTAACCAGCTCTGTTTTATTTGGTAACAGAATTTCTAAGCCTTTGAAGATCAGTACACCCTATTCAGCAATTAACTTTGTTCACCTTAACTATGAGCCTTAATATCAAAGTGCTTCTTTGCTGTATTTGTAACTGAGTAAGTGCCTTTATACTTCACTTGTCCCAGTTTCTGCACTTTCACATGACTGACCTAATTAAAAAACAGACAGCTCAATAATTCTACCATAAGCTAGTAATAATGAAACTGTGGGAGTCCTTGAAGCCCTTTATCATTCAAATACACAGTGGTTTCTTGAATAAAGTGGTTGACTAAGTATTACTTATAGAAGTAAGGGAGATTATTAGCAGTGGAAGACACATTTGAACTTGCTGAATGGATTGCTTTTGTCTCTAGAAAGACTACTCTCAGTAATAATTATACTAGGTCTTAATTTTATCCCAGCATTCTCTTCTTGTTCATGCTTTCAGTGACTGAATAGCTTACTGTTGCTTGTTAATCCCTACAGGAATGCGGCTTTGGATATGGGGAGGATGCACAGTGCATGACGTGCAGGCCAAACAGATTCAAGGAAGACTGGGGCTTTCAGAAGTGCAAGCCTTGTCTGGATTGTGCACTAGTTAACCGGTTTCAGAAGGCCAACTGTTCTGCCACCAGCAATGCACTATGTGGAGACTGTTTACCAGGGTAAGGCTATTTCTGAAGATGAGACTTGAACAAATTCAAAACTTATTTGCACTAACGTTGATTGATGATATTTTCCAGATGAATGTTTGGATAAATCCTTTACATATGTATGAAGGACCCATGTTCTAATCTTGACTTTGCCAATAACTTTTTGTATCATCCAAGCAACTAATGTCAGAATTTCTGTCTTAATTCTCATCTGTCAAAATAGTCTGATAAACATCTATTTGATTTATTAGAGAACTGCCTGTGCAATGCCTGAGTAAAGCTCTTCCAAATGTTGTTACTTGTGAGTTCCTTCATTGTTTCAAAATATTTAGTTTGTTATAACATAGACATTTACCTTCTTGAAGACTGATCATGTGATTTGGTTGTTTTTTTCTCTTCTCCTTGGGTAAATGCATAATAGTTGTCACACATGTATGTTTTCAGGACTAGAGTAGTGATTTTGGTTCATGCTCCT
This sequence comes from Aquila spilogaster, assembly GCA_024606505.1. Classification (NCBI taxonomy): domain Eukaryota; kingdom Metazoa; phylum Chordata; class Aves; order Accipitriformes; family Accipitridae; genus Aquila; species Aquila spilogaster. The sequence continues at coordinate 9,299,853 of JANHGO010000041.1, read as the reverse complement.
GAATTTCATTTACAAATAGTAAATTACCAAAATATGGTAAATTCTTAGAGCATGATCCTGGCTGAAAAATCATTAATGTATCTAAAGGAAATATTTTGAAACAAATTGTAAGTGTGGAGGCTCAATCAAACAGCTATGTTATAAGTCAGGAGCTGTGCTTTGTTTGCTTGATCTGGTCACCCTAGATCTTTGTTGCTAATCTTCTCCATTTATAGAATTTAGTTGCAAGGTCTCTAAAAGACTATTCTTTACATTGTGGCCAAGTTCCACTATTAGCAGTGTCTGCCATGAGTTTGTTAAAAGACATTTCATGCCTTTTTGAGCTATCGGTTGGTAGTTTAATTGGTAGGTGTAGGTTATGAGAACTGATTTGTAATTGAAGCAGCTTTTATAATTCCAGGATATGTATTTCAGATAAATAGATGTACATATACATAACAATTTAATTTTTATATTTACTTATTTTCAAAGCAGCTAACAATTACCTGAGTGCTGTTGGAGCTCCTCATATTATTCCTCTCAAGCCAGAAGTGAGGCCTTTTCATTTAAAAAGCAATTGACAAAGCTTTGATAACTAGTATTAGTTTAAGTCACAGTTTCAATGTTACTAACAATGACACCTGAAAAGGCCTAAAGCCAAATGATTATGTTCTTACTGCACGTTAATACATAGGTATTATAGGACTTATTTGGCTGTCAGACTGGAGACAATTTTCTTGTGGTGTATTTTTTCAAGTTGGAAAAGGAAGGAAAAAAGAAGCCTGAATAAAACATGATTTAGGGGTAAACCTCAATTGTAGAGCCTGAGCTTGCTTGTCCATATTCTGCTCTAGACCCATGTGCTGGGTACATGTTGAGATGAAAACTGTTAACACAACTTGCTTTTACTGGCAGTAGGGTTGGAAACATGGGTAGAGGAATCATTGATTTTCTAGTCTGGACCTTACAAGGAACAGAACTATAGAACATGGTGCCACTTATATACCCTATCCATCGTTATAGATGCTGCCTAAGAGAACAGATGTATGTATAATGTACAGCTGACCAAGCTAAAGGTTTAGCTATTATCTCTCATAAAACATGATGGTATCTGTTTTGCATTGGTTTCCAAAGTGTCATTTTCTATTTTTCAGCTTCAAAATGATTCTGTATCTGTGTCAGCTACAAACAGATGTTAACAGATTTCATTCAGAGTGAATGATCTCAGTGGCACCTCCAGTCTTAGAGCCTGTGAATCTTTTTCTATTCATGTTGTTAGTGTGAACATTTCCTGAGCAATATGGAAAGCTGTTTGGTTTAGCTGATATAGTTTTCATATTTTAAAGGAATTTTAATGTTACTATTTTAACATAAGTAAAGTTAGTACTTTTTTCTTAATGTGCCACTACAGAAAACATTTTGCTAGGTTAATACTATGGCTGGTTGAAAAAAAAGTCAGACGTACTCGATTAGGAAGGTATTTTAGATAAGTTCTTTGTATGAGAGTATGATATCATTCAAACTTCTGTGAGAAAGATTTTGTTGCTATGAATTATTCTTGTATTTTCTAGTTTTTATAGGAAGACCAAGCTTGGAGGCTTTCAAGACATGGAGTGTGTTCCTTGTGGTGATCCTCCTCCTCCCTATGAACCCCACTGTAAGTGTTCCTCACCTCCTGCTGGAGCAAAATTATCTTTTAGCTTTAGAATGTTTAGGTTGAAAGTCTGGAAAAAAAAAAGTTGATGAATTTTTTTGCGTGGCTGATTTTTCTTTTTTGTTAGTAAGTTGTTTTGTGAATATCTTTGAGCAGGTCCAGCACTGTTATTACAAAACTCTGTGACCAATCACTGGAGGATGAACAATCTTCTGTCCCACTACATGGTTATTCCAGTTCTAATTAGTGAATAAAAATTTGTGATATGCAGAAAGGTTTTGTTATTACTTATTATTTGTTACTATTTGATATCTTTAAAATAACATCTAAGACAGTAAGGGAGAATGATATAGATAAATTTAATAGTGTTATATGCATTAAGAAGGAAACAGGTAAGCAGTATCTCTCTTCCTTTCTGGCCAATGAGAGGATATGAATCTTCTTAAAATGAGTGAGTCCCCTTTTTCTGGAACAGCAGCTTTTTGATACTTTTTCTAAGACTGTTGATGGTCTATATCCCATCGAGTTCTTAATTCAATAAAAGGAGAAGATTTTTTCTCACTGCATTTATTGTTGTCTACTTTATGATATGAAAAATAAAACTACTTCAGCATAATGTTGTGGAAAACCTTGGGTTTACTTTTGTCTTTTTGTAACTGTTTCATTTTGGGAGCTTTCCCCTGTTCTAAACAGAAGCAACTCTTTATAGAAAGAATGAATTGTCAAGTTTCTGAAATGCATCACATTGTATATGTTTAAATACAAAACAACTATTACAATCTTTACGAACTGAAATCCTACCTTGAAGTGAAATTACAGGATTTCATTGTGGTTTTCAGAAGACTTTAATTAAGAATTTGTCTATTGGTTCCTCAGGTCTCTAACATAAGATATCTTAGTTTAAGAAAGGGTATCTTTTGTCCTCAGAGAAACCTAGAAATTTCTGCCTAGAGTGGTCAGAATGAACTGTAACCTGTTTATGAGAATTTTACTTAACATCACAAGGGGGAAATACCTAAATAGAAAGCACGCTTCTACAAGAAAGTATAAATAACAGTGTGTGAAAGTCAGTTTTTGAAACCTAATGCTGAAAATGCTTGCAGTTTATTTTACTAATTAATATATTTTGATAGCTTAAAAATTTAATCTTGCATTAATTGAAGTTAAATGGAGGCAAGCTACTAGGTGTATGGGGCAAGCTCTCAATTATAGCAGGCTAAGTTCTTATTATCTACTTTTCTTATCTTCTTTCTTTCCACTATGAAACAGAAAGACAAATATTAGTGCAGCAAACTCTCATATTGCAGATGAAAAGGAAAAGTTTAAATGTCTTGTTTCAATGAATTAATTGTCCACTGAGGTGTGTGGCAAATTTTTTATTTGCTTAAGAATGTTACCAAAAGGACAGAAAGGCTCACAGCCCCCTGTCTGGACTAAAGGTTCATGTTAAAGCTGAGACATGGATGAAGTCCTTTCAGCACTACTAGCTGTTGATTATTACCCAGTTAGCTATAAATCTAAATGCTTGCTTTTATCTTTTTTCCTTCTGTAGACATTTTTAAACAGATCTGGTTTAAATATTTACTCAGGAAAAAAATGAGTTTGTAAATTGCTAAAGGCAAAGTTAAAAGGATTCTATAATGAACAAGTAAAGAGAGTATTAGAGGCCAGGAGAATTGCTATCAGCTTTGTCTAAACTTAAAAGGGGAGACAATAGCTTGTGTGTCTTAGGATGCCAGAAATTTAAATACACAATGATGTAGTTATATTTTGCTTCGTTCAGATAAATGAACTGTAAATACCAATCCTATATATAGGGGAAGCATCTAAACATTAGAAATGAAAGTATGGTTTTTTTAAATGGCAATTCACTTTCTAAACTGAAGTTGTTTCTTTCAGCTGTAGATATTAAATTTCTAATGAATGACAGAAAAGGAATAATTTGAACTAGGAACTAGAGTGAAAACCCAGTCAATCACAGATGTAATTTATGAAATGTATGATAGCAAAACTTGTCCCAGACTGGTCTGTTCAGCAAAAGTAATGCAGATGTGGATTGATGATGGATTATTTTTTTCTCAGCAACAATTCAGGCTTCTAGAGTTTCTCCCTTCTGACTGTCTAGACTAGTGTTGTACTACCCCAGTGACTACTCTGAAACTGTTCATGGAACTATTCAGTAAGCTAGATTGTGGATCCCTCTGTGACATTAAAAACAACTACCTTAACCCAAGTTAGTTTTATGTCATCATTTCTTCTGCTTTCTTCTTCATGGCATAAAACAAGGAGCACTGGGAAGATTAGAGAGCAGGGACAGGATACTATTCCATGTGGAGCCTGGGAAACTAGTCTGTAGATATTCCGGGAAGTAAATGCATTATTTGCATCAATGAGGCAGTAATGTTTTGTTGAATAAATCACAGCAGGGAAATATCTACAGTTTGGCGGTAACATCATGTGCACTTGAAGCAATACGACAAACATATGTAAATGTGCTACTGTTTATGTCATGAGCCACGTTTTATATTTGTTTCAATGATGGTATATTCAAATATAACAGCGATTTCATAGTATCATATAATGGCTGATGTTGAAAGGCATCTTAAATATCATCTATGAGGGCAGCTCCGGAAGTACTGCCTCCTGTTTTATTATGTTGGCTCACAATTTCAGAGGCAGATGTTGGTGGTATGGCAGTAGAGACAAAACCTTCCCACCAATATTTCTTGACATTTTGTTGCTGCGTGACAGACGGCAGCAGAGAGGCAGTCCGACAGAATGGTATCTGACATGGAAGTGCATATGAAGCAAAGGTGTGGAATTGAATTCCTCCATGTGGAAAAAATTGCACCCATTAACATTCATTGATGCTTGCAGAATATTTATGGAGACCAAGCAGTGAACATGAGCACAGTGAGGTGGTGGGTGGTGCTTTTCAGCTGTAGCTACAGCAATGTGAAAGAAAAGACACGTTCCAGAGGGCCATGCAGACTTTTATGAGCATGACATGCAGGCTCTTCTTTATTGCTGGCAAAAATGCTTAGCTAATAGTGGTGACCCTGTTGAAAACCATGTTTTGTAGCTCAGAATTTGCTCTGTCAAATAGTGTTATTTTGCTATTTGTATCTGTTGTAGTTTCCATGGAAATAAATAGATGCTACCTTCATAGCAACTTACATAGTTACTATCCTCCTTCTGTGGGCAGGGTTATAACCACCAGATCAAGCTGCCCAGAGCCCCATCCAACCTGGCCTTGAGTGCCTCCAGGGATGAGGTATCTCTGGGCAAGAACTTCTTCCTAAGATCTCACCTAAAATTTCCCCTCTTAGTTTAAAGCCATACTCCCTTGTCCTGTCACTATCTACCCACTTGAAAAGTCAGTCTCCCTCCTGCTTATAGACTCCCCTCAAGTACTGGAAGGCTTCAATAAGGTTCTCCCTTATAAGCTTCTCCCCTTTCTTTATGAGAAATGCTCCAGCACTCTGATTGTCTTTGTGGCTCTCCTCTCGACCCACTCCAACAGATCTGCACCTTTCTTATGCTGGAAGCCTCAGACCTGGATGCAGATGGAGCTTCGCGAAGATGGAGCAGAGGGGGGCAGTCACCTCCCACACTCCCTGATTGAGGCAAAGAACTTGCTGAGTACCTCAACCTTTGCCATGTCTGTTGAAGCCAGTTCTCCCTTCTTATTTCAGAAGGGATATACTCTCATTTGTCTGTCTCTTTCTGTACAATCACCTCTTGATATTTTTCACATCCCTCAACAAATGTATTTCCACCTGCATCTCAGCTTTCCTGATCCTATCTCTGCATTTCTGGATGGCATCCCTGTATTCTTCCCAGGCCACTCATCTCTGCTTCCACTACCTGTACTTTTCCTTCTTATCATTCAGTTTGATCAGAAGATCCTTGTTCAGCCATGCCAGTTTTCTGCCTCCTCTGCTAAGTTTCTTATGCTGGGGAATGGAGGGCTCTTATACTATCAGAAAGGCATCCTTAAATTGCTGCCAGCTCTGTTCCATACGTTTGTCCCTAAGGACAGTTTCTCAGGGGATCTCATCCAATCATTCCTTAAATAGCCAGAAGTTCACTCTTCTGAAGTTCAGGGTCCTTACTTTTCTATATCCAGGAATATTTCTGTATTCCTCAAAATCATAAACTCAACCAGGTCATAGTCACTACAGCCCAGATTGCTTCCAGTCTTCTTTAATGATCTTCTCCACATTGGTGAGCACCAGATCTAGTAACGCTTTACCTCTGACTGGTCTGTCCAGTATCTGGACCAGGAAGATATCCTTCCCTGTTGTTTTTCCAGCAGATGTCTGGGTGGTTGAAATCCCCTATCAGGATGAGAGCCTGTGAGTGTGATACCTCTTGTAGCTGAAGCAAGAAGACCTTGTCAACAGACTCCTATTGATCAGGCAGCCTGCAGTAGACCCTCCAACCACCAGATGTCCTTTATTGATCTGGTGCCTGATTTTAACCCACAAGCCCTCAACCTGAGGCTGTTTCTCAGAGGAAGCTCTTTGCAATCTATCCACTTTGTAACATAGAGGGCAATTCCCCAACTCTTCTTGCCTTGCCTATCCCTTTTGAAAAGCTACTAGACCTCAACTGTTGTATTCCAGTATGATTTATCCCACCTTGTTTCTGTGATAGCAATTAGGTCACAGTTTTCTAATAACACCATGGTTTCCATCTCCTGCTTATTTCCCATACTGCATGTGTTGGCACAGAGGCACCTCAGCTGGGCTATCAATCATGTTGTCTTCTTTAAGGAGCCCTCACAAATTCCTCTGGGTCAAATCTGAGGTTTTCCCCTGCTGTTTCCTAAAGTGACAGTGTTGACTGGCTCTTTTCAGTCACTCAGCAATACATCCCCCTCATTAAATCTTGTTTAAAGCTCTAGTGATAAGCCCAGCCAGCTTACTGCCCATAACATTCCTGCCCCTACATCCGATGTCAACATATCTGGTCTCTCAAAGGTGCATCTGAGAGCATAATACCCAAAACCCTGAGCATAACAGCATCCACACAACCATTCATTCAGCTGGTCAATTCTCCCCCTTGAGTCCCCAACTGGGAGGATCAAGAGGATTACTACTTGTGCTCCAGATCTCTTCAGCATCTTCCCAAAATTTTACACTTGAAGACAATCAATTTTTACTAAGATAAGGAATAAAAATGAAGATCATGTCTTGTTGAGAGAAAATGCATGTAGCAGATCATAATGAAAGCACCACTTTCTTATATTAAGCATCCATATCTTATCCGCTTCAATTTTTTTTTTTACAGACCTATACATCACTTCTACTAAGGTTGCAAAGCTCCCTACAGTTTTCTTTGACAGTTTTCTTCTTAGTTTGCTTCTCTATGTTTACAGTTTATTGTTTCTGAGAATTAATAGTATCCTAATCTACCACTGAATCCCACTCTTTAAATCTAAAAGGTATGTTGTTTCAGTTATGATAGATGCTGTTTAAAGGCTGAAATCTGATAGTATTTCCTTCTTCCTGGTAGTAAATGTAGCTGATAAAGGAAAAGTAAGATTTGCTATAAATCTACTAATTTGGATTTGTAAACCTCCATATGAAAATAATGGATATTTGAGATGTGCAAGGACTGTACTTCAGAGCAGAGTAGCTTAGACAGCACAGAAGATAGAAAGCTAGAAATTACAGTCTGCAGGATGGCAATAGAATACTTGATAAAAAGTAATAGAAGTGGCTGGAAGCTTACTAACTATGGATGTGTTCTCCAAAATACTTCAGTGAAAAAAATTAAAAAAAAAATTCATTTTCTCAGCTTTGCTGGAATTCTTTTTGTTTGTTTTTGTTTTTTTTTTTTCTTAAAATGCTATATTTATGTTTAAACTTGAGAGTCGTTTAGGGTGACATTCAATTCCACACCAGCTCTTCTTCATTCACGATATTATTTAAGTTTTCTCTTAATATTCTCTTTTTCCATTTCCAGAAATTTATGATTCGAAAGCTGTAAGACTCCAGAGAATGTTTTGAAAACCATTACTTTTTCTTTAACTTTTGTTTGGTTACTTCATACAATAAACTTTATTTTACTAATACAGAGCTGCCTTTGGAGGCAGGCATTATAATGTGCAAATTAATACAATTAACAGCTGAAAATATGTAACAAGTGAAAACGATCTTAATTATTTGGTTCTACTCCTACATGTGTGTCCATCTTATTTCAGTATTTTTTCTGATTTGGTGTTACAGCATCGCATCTCATAATCCTCTCATCCACGCTGGACACTGTGATAGAAAGCAGCTGGAACGCTATGTAAACCTTTCACAAAAGTTATAAGAACTGACAGCTAATTTAAGTAAAGCTAATAGCATCACTAGCTTATAAATATCAGTACTGTTTTACTACAAAGCCATTAGCTTTCCATTATAACTGAATTGTACACTTAAAAAAAAAAAAGTAATAAGTCTCTCTGATATTTTCCATATGTGACCTGATGGTAGAGTAACTTATCTTCAGCAAGTCTGAAAGAAATTTTACTATGTGTTTCAGAGAGATGAGAATTGCTATTCATGTCTTATAAATTTTTATTACAATGTTGTTTCGTTCACTCACTGTACATCAAAGCAAGTTAACCTAGGAAGCCTAAATACTGTCATTTTCTTGGCATTGATAATTGCAGTGGTTCTGACCCACTGGGGAAAGATTCAAGGACAACTTAGTCAAACAGCTCTTTTTCTTATTTTGAGGTCAGTTTGCCTGCTGGGTTTTCCTCCTGAAACAAAAAATTGCTAACAAAGAGGGGGCAGATTCTTCTTTCTCTAGTAAAAGAGGCATTACCGCTAAAATCAGTTATAATAATTCTGAAACATTACTTAACAGAGAGGAAAGTGTCGATTCATTGCATGGCTTTATCACTTTCCAAAACTCCCCTTGCCTGGATCAGATATTTTTTTTTGTCTGGTTTCTGTTTTTTGGTTTTTTTTTGCCTATGCAATCCTAACCTGTTTTTTCTAACTCATATTGTATAAACCTTTCATTTCTGTGCCTGTGTCTATAGAAGTATTCCATTATGTAGATGCTTACCATTAAGTAAGTATTACAGATAGTAGAAAGATATCTGGACAGAAATAGAAGCTTCCCTCATTTCTATCCACCACTTACCGGGAAAAAGCAAATGGGTTGAGAGAAGGAGTGCAACAAACTACAAAGGAAAGAGAAGAAAAGGAAAAAAAAAGCATTTTTCCATAGTACAAAACTTAGCTTAAAAATGTTGAAATGGCTTGCATCTTTTAAATGCTCAAGAAAAGTCACAAGGTTTCCTCTTCCAGAATTGGTGGGTTTATGTCCCACCCATTTGTGCTGATTGACCCTCATGGATGTGCCCCTGAGGCCATAAAGGAAGGAAGTGTTTTCTGACAGTCGTCTTTTCCTGTCGTTCTACATCTGTATTATTTAAGCTCTGTATTTATCTGGATTTGGCTGAATTTGGTTTGTTGGCTGAACACCTGTCAGTGTTTGATGGTTGTCACTGAATAGATGGATCTTTTTTTTTTTTTAATGCTTGCTTCATGCTACCCTCTGGATCTTTGAAAGAATTTTTCTTCTTGGCAGCTTAGCATTCTTAAGGGGAAACTTTTTTTCCTTCTAGAGTATTTTACAAGAAGTATTATTTATTCACAATTGTGTTTTGTCATTTTATTTTGTGATTATTTATCACTGATAGGAAACTTAAAATTAAGACTGTGAGGAGTCTCAAAGCCTTATCTTCCATTCAACCTGTCATGCATTTCAACTAATGAGCCACCTTCATTCCAAATGTATATTTTTAACTGAATTAGAGTCTTTCTCCCAGTTAAACAAATACAGTTCATTATCATAATATGGGTGTACCTGAACCCTTTTTGCAAGCACTGGATACAGGAGTGCCCTATGTGCACTTAAGGTCATGTTTCTGAGAAAGGAAAATTTCTTTGATCACTTTTAATAGTTAAGTATTTGAAGCATACCAACATGTACTAATAGTGTTGCCAGTGGTGCATAGGAGTGACAGCCCTGTTTTTTTTCCTGGCTGCTAAAAAATAATTTCAGAGTTGTAAAGTCATGTATTATTGCACACATCATACTTTAAAGATCCAGCTTCTCAAGAAATATAATGGTAGAATTGTCACCTTAAATCTGTTCTCCTGATTGAACACAATATACACAGTAACTTCATCATTTATTATACCATTTAAAAATTCTTTACCCCAATGGCCAATGTAGGTCCATCCTGACAGGGCAACAGAGACCTCAGAGAAGGAATTTTCTGTTTTTATTCCAATGGATGGTCTAATAGTGAAGAGGGAGGTATGTTATTGCCCTTACTGAGAAGACTGTAACATAAGCTTCTGCCATGTTCTTTAACAGCAGAAAATCTACTGAGAGGAAAATAAAGTTTTTTTTTAAATAATAATTTCTGAACATCTTGAAAATACCGTTTTGTTATAGTTGTGGAAGGAAATGGGAAAACTTGAACAACAAAGATTGAAATCTTCAATAAAAAATAAAAAATCTAATATATATATCATCTGTTCTAGGTTACTATTAGCAGTACCTACTTAGGAAGCTGTTAGCAATTTAATTATTAAATGATTTCCAGAATGAATCGATGTGATATGAATGGCTTCCATTATACATATGGAGATCATAGAATAAATGAGGAGTGGGATGTTGTTTTGCTGAACTGTTTGTTCATAATGTCTGAAAATGCAATGTATAAAATATGATCATAATTCAGTAATGTTTTAAGTGGATGGTGTCAAGTTAAAGTGGTGTTTGACCAAGCTGGATTGCACTGAAACACGCTGACTTTCTAGTTTCAGCAAAAGAATTTCACTAATGGTATGTGATCCAATTTTATCTACTAAAGCATGTATTAATGTACTTAAGAGCACAAAGTTCCAATGAAAATCTCTTTGAGAATACACACCTAATTTCTTACTGTATGATGAAAAATATATAACTTGAGATTAAAATCGCAAGCTGACATTTTAAAATAGTTCCGTTCTATTACTTTGTTAATTCATGTCACAAGCTCATGTAAGTGTTGATAAAAGTTTACGTACGTGGTGCTCGTCTGGCATTATGTTGAATCAATATACCTTAACATATAGGGCAGAATCTCAGATTTTCCTAACCTTGTTCTAACTCACAGATGGCAACTCTGTTACCAACTCTGTTAATCCCAGTGGAAGTTTCATTTTGAAATACAAAACTTCTTTTGAACTTGTGTGTCCTTCCCCACAGATGTCTGGGGCCTTGATGTGTTTCTTTCATGATTCCTTTTAAATCAGGGACTGAAGTATTGCATGAAGAGTGAAGTTAGAGATTCGTTGCCTGATAATGCAATGAATCCTTAAAATATGCATCTTAAGAGTATAATAACAAATGAAAATTGAGAGTGACCAAAATACTTAGTTCTGCATGTTTTTGTATAGTAAAAATTTTGCTGTAGATACCTCATTTCTTCATTAGGTTAAAAAAAAATTCCTTAGTGTATAGAATGAAGAGCTCTGTAGTTGTAGTATTCACTTCTAGTTTGTTCCAATAAAATACCAAGCAGTTCGTAATCATATTTAGTTTCGTTTCTTGACACTGTTAAGTACAGTTACAAAACAAAATTCTCATCTTAACTGCAGAGTATGAGAATTTCAATATGTTTTTTTCAAACCAGTTTACCATACTTTTGTTTCTAGTAGTAACTTGTGCAACCTTTCATCTTATGAGTCAATCCTATAATTAGTATCTTTCTTTGCCAGAGGCATACTGCATGTTTGTTTTAGGTACAGAATGTCTGCAAGAAATTTAACTTAATCATTACTTTTTAATGTAAGAGCTGGTTAGCTCAATTACACTAGATTAAAGTGAACTTGAAATTCCTGAGTTACAGAGAAGAGGCTAATCGTTGACCTGCACTAAATAAGTACTATTTCTTTTTTGTGTGTGTGTACAATGTGGCTAGTCTTTTAGTCCAATCTTGCAACGGCTAAAAGTAATTGTCTGTTCATTGTATGGAGTGGATTTGCAAGGTTCTGTTTTAACTTGGCCATTTTCATTGATCAAAATTTTTGCATTGTGGAAAAAAGGAAAAATATTTTTTCAGTTAACTTTTACTTTCTTTGCATTAGAGGATAGTCTGAAAATATAGTTACACTTTTCCAGTAACTTTTTGTTGGATTTTTTGTCATTTTCTAATTACAGAAGTATAAAATTTCTTTAAATATATTAATTTAATATTATGGTTTTAAGCTATATTCAAACTGAAAATGTGAGTTTCATTTTCTCTCAAAAATGACCCAGCTAATTTTGGAAATGCTTGCATTAATGCCAATCCAGCAGCACTGAGTTTTGGTGCCTTCCATATAAATACATGCTGACTGCTGTGGCTTTTGGATACACAGCCTTGAAACGGTGACTGACATGAATGTGAATTACTGCTAAAGAAATGCTTGATAGTGTGTTGTGGTTTTTTGGTTCTTATCCTACTTTGTGCTGGTAGATACTATTCTCTATGTTGTTTAGTTCAAAAATATATGGGCTGTGTTCCTCCTATAATAATAAAAACAAATGAACAAAAACAGTAGAGAACAGGGAATCCATGTAGGCTGCAACTTTCAATATTTGTCAACTGTCTACTAAGAAAATCACTGAAAAGTGTAACAGCAACGAAGTATCCAGAAGAAATAAGTGGCTTGGAGGTCTAGAACATATTGGAAATAGAGTAAGGTCCAGTAGCCTTAGAATAAGAGTGATGCACTAAGGGCCTCATCAATGATGATTCATTATAAAGTAATATCTGATAAGCTGAAAAGACCTAGTGTTCCCACCAACCACTGGTATGATTCCAGTATTTCTCTACTTTCCTTTAATTTTTCTGGTGATAGGCCTTGCACGAGTCTCACTCTTACTGGTTTACTTCTGCTGAAGCAGTGCCCTGCCAACCATTTATTTTACAGAGATCATAGAACATGTTATTTTGGGCAGTGGCTTGTGCTTTTGTCTGAGGTATAGACAGTGACTTTTTCTGGAAAAGGTAATCTTTTTTAAATAAAAGGTTGCATCCACCAGTTTTAATGATGTTTCATTCAAGTCCAATAGTTTGTGTGTGCGTATACATATATAAGTATACATATACGAACTTAGATTATATGTGCATTGAATGTACATATATTTTTATTTACCATACATCTTTTTGGAAATTCATTATGGAATTCATGCACCCTCATTTAGGCATATAAAAGCTCGTGCTTAACACACAACTTGTCAGCCCAATCTCACACTGGTAATCAGTGGAGAGAGTTAAGTACCTCTAGAGTTCAGGGAAGCCGAATAAGTTAAGCTTCTATACCTAATGTTAAGTAGTCTTTCAAGCCTGTGATCCCACAAAGTTGTTTCAGAAAAAAAACCACTTATCTGGAGATTTCTATTTTCTAGCTGTGTTTTATAAAGAGATACTAAAGTGAGTAGCTCTGACTTTGTCTTTGAACTTCTCAAGGTAATTTCAATGAGTTACCAGTGTCAGATTAGATCAAATAAATGTTATGTGATTATATCCATCTTTCTTACACCTGATGTTCCTCTTACCATTTTTTAATTCTTCTTTTTAAGCAGAAGGATAGAGTTTTTTAGATTAAAAGCTTTTTTTTCGTTCCTTCTTAATAAACGTAGCTATCATCACCAAACTGTGCAGAGAACAACCAGGTGACTCAATGAGATGTAGATGTTTGCTTTGATCAGACGAATCCAATTGAGGTTGACCTTTCAAAGAAGATAACCTTTTAGTGTGTCTTCGATATTCTTTGACTAATTCCTTCTGAATTCTACTAGGAAAGGAGATGTTATATCTCAGATTAGGTAAAACAGCAAAGTTAGGAGCATGTATGCAGCAGCTTTTTGTTCTATATGGCTTTGCTTTATCCTCAAAGCTTTAAGTGGTCAATTAAAACTGCTTTATATAAGCTATTATTTTTTCAGACTTCAAAGCTACATCTTTCTCATCTGTACTGTAGTATTCTTCTGCATACATAGCGTTGCACAATAGGTAACTTTCTTTGCAGTAAACAGTGAAATTTGCTTTGATATATGCAGTATTATAAGAAGATGGTGATGAATGTCCAGCTCCCAAGGGTGTTTAAGGTTTATGTTATAAAATTTTGAAAAAATATATTTAATGCCATGTATTTCAGATCACAGACATTTAATTTCATTTAAATCTGAAGGTTGCAAAATTGATCATAAAAAAGTTAGAAAATACCAATAGCGTTGGTTCTGCAACTCTTGACTTCCACTGTAATTTGGAATTGTAATTCATCCCAGTTGTGCACAAGTGTTATGAACGAATCTTAATTATATAAACACAGTTTTCCACAGTAAAGATATATTTTCCCCACCAATACATGAAAATAGCTAGCAGTTGTGTTTTTTAAAGAATAAAAATGAAAAATCAGATGTAGTTGCCTTGCCTTGATAACTTATTCTAAACTACTGATATTCTAACGTAATTATAAACAGGGAAAACATAAGTGGTTCACAAACCTGATTATGGTTTACTTAACTATCTTACATTCTACACATACATTTCTCATGGCTGTTGGCTGCCCTAAGAGGGGTGCTTACTACTTCTCCTGAAGTTTTATAACTGACCAAATTCAGCTGGAGATAATAAAATAAACTTTTACCCAGAACAGTTTATAACTTAGTGTCTAGAACATTCTTCATAGAGGTTGCGGAGGATGGAGCTGAACTTCAATCTCGTGCTTCTCAGAAAAGGGCTCTTAAGCTTTTACTGAAGGGAGAAACCCCATTGTTACCTCCTCTTCCAGAAATTGCATCTGAAGGAAGTTACAAGCCTTGTTCATGACTACTCCCCCAACCTCTTGTTTATTTTTAAAATAAGATCACAGATCTTTATTTTCAGCAGTTTTAAGAGAACATTCTCCTGGAGAAGCTGGCAGCCTGTGGCTTGGACATGTACACTCTTTGCTGGGTAAAGAACTGGCTGGAGGGCCAGGCCCAGAGAGTGGTGGTGAATGGAGTTAAATTCAGCCAGCAACCGGTCATGCATGGTGTTCCCCAGGGGTCAATACTGGTCTGTCCTTTTTCATATCTATATTGATGACCTGGACAAGGAGATTGAGTGCACCCTCAGTAAGTTTGCAGATTATACCTAGCTGAGGGGAAATGTCAATCTGCCTGAGGGTAGGAAGGCCCTTCAGAGGGATCTGGGCAGGCTGGATCACTGAGCTGAGACCAATGGGATGAAGTTGAACGAGACCAAGGGCTGAGTCCTGCCCTTTGGTCACAACAACCCCGTGCAGCACTGCAGGCTTGGGGCAGAGTGACTGGAAGACTGTGTGGAAGAAACAGACCTGGGACTGTTTGTCGATGCTCAGTGAAACTTGAGCTAGCAGTGTGGCCAAGGAAGCCAATGGCATCCTGGACTGTATCAGAAATTGTACTGTCAGCAGGAGCAAGGAGGTGATAGTTCCTCTCTACTCAGCAGTTTTGGGACTCTCAGTATAAGAAAGACATCAAAGCCCTGGAGCATGTCCAGAGAAGACCAACAAAACTGGTGAGGGGTCCAGAGCACAGGTCAGAGGAGCAGCTGAGTGAACTGGGATTGTTCAGTCTGGAGAAGTGGAGGCTCAAGGGAGACCTTGTTCTCTACAACAACTTGAAAGGAGGTTGTGGCAGGGTGGGGTTCAGCCTCTTCTCCTGCATAGTGATAGGATGAGAAAGAATGGCGTGAAAGCATGGTCAGGTGCTGGAACAGACTGCCTAGGGAGGCAGTTCCTGGAGGTGTTCAAGAAACATTTAGATGTACTGAGGGACATGGTTTAGTAGGGTGGTAGGTGGATGATTGGACAGGATGATCTTGGAGGTCTTTTCCAACCTTGGTGATTCTATGATGGAAACCTTTCTCTGCTACTGAGTAATTTGTAGAAGATAAAAGTTGCTAATCCTTCTCCGGATTTCCTTACGTGTTGGCCAAGCACGGTGACATAAGGCACCATGTTACTCAGTGTGATGGCCATTTCAGAGTCTATTCTCTGTTTAACTTTTTCTTCGTGCTGTATGAGATGTGGGTGGTCTAATCCAGAGTTCCAGATTCTCAAATCAGGACTTAAGATTTAAAATTTACAAACTTCAAGGCTTAATTTTATATACTTTGTCCTTTGTCACTCTTGAAAATTAATGTTAGAATACTTGGGTGCCAATTTTATATATGCACTGACTTTTTAGACTAAATGAGAATTTATCTGAAACTGTTGGCACTTGTGCCTTCTACTTCTTATACATTTTTCAATTCAGAATTAATCTTCCTTAAAATGTAATGTATTTAGTTCTTCCAGTGTCAAACACATGCACACATTTCCAGATCTCTTTCACTGCTCATTTTTATTAGTCATGTCTTAGAAGTATTCTCTTTCAGCATCGATTTTCTAGTAGTTAGAAGAATTTTTTTGTCATTCATGTTTTTTTCATATTCACTAGAAAAAAAATGCTACTACATTACAGAAATTCTAAAGACTGAGCTTTAATCATCTGGATTTTGATTTCATTTTCCTTACCTGTTCATTTCAGGAGGCAAAAATGGAAGAGTACCAGAATTTTACTGGATTTTCTTATTACTGCTAGAACTCTGAGCTTTCTGGACTAAATATTATTTGACCAGTCCAGCAACCTCAATTTTAAGCAAAATAAGCAAATGATCCTGTAAATATAGCAGGTCATCTAGTGCATCACTTGCATTTAGGTAGTTTTTTGAATGGATAGGTTGAACTGACAAAATCTGTAAATTTCTTGTGACTGAAGATGGTTACAATATACCCTGTGATTCTAATACCACAACAGGTAGACAGTCAGCAGACAGAAGTCAGATAGCTGAATACTTTTATTATCTTCAATATTTACTAAACATTTTCAAATAAAACGATTTTTTTCTGATTGGATCAGAGGGAAACAAAAACTTCTGTGACTAATCTGCCATTCACTGTATACATGGAGCTCACAATGTTCCACTACACTTCTCATTATTCAGAACAGGTTAATCTCTGTTAGCTGAAGATACAACCTTCAGTCATGCTTATTTTTACATACAAACATGCATGCAATTGTCATTTAACTGGTGAATATACAATCCAATGGGTGGAACACCTCCCTCCAAGGACAGGCTGAGAATACTGGGGCCATTCATCTTGGAGAAGAGAAGGCTCCAGGGAGACCTGAGAGCAATGTTTCAATATCTGAAAAGGGGCTTTAAGGAAGAAGGTGACAGACTCTTCAGCAGGGTCTGTTGTGATAGGGCAAGGGGAAATGGTTTCAAACTAAATGAGTAGAGATCTATGTTGGATATAAGGAAGAAGTTTTTTTACAATAAGGTTGATGAAGCACTGGCACAGGTTGTCCAGAGAGGCGGTAGATGGCCCCTCCCTGGAAACATTCAAGGTCAGGTTGAACAGGGCTCTGAGCAACCTGATCAAGCTGTAGGTGTCCCTGTTCATTGCAGGGGAGTTAGACTAGACTTGTAAGGCTCTCTTCCAATTCAAATGATTCTATGATTAAATTCTAAAGGGTATGTGGTCTTTGTCTCCTGTTTCAGAAATCAGGTAATGACAATAGTTGCCCATTTGAAAATACTGTTTCTGTAGACAGCACATACTCTTGGTCTGCTGAGAGCCACTTCTCTCATCTTTTTGTATGAGTGATAAGAGAATGGTATGTTTCAAGAACAAGTCCATCCCCTTCTGACACTCTGGGACATCTACATTCACAGCATTATCATCATTTGCTCGTATTTTCTTAGGATGAAGTGTTTTAGCAGCAGAATTTTGTGAGAAAACACATAGCCTGTAATCTAAGAATATAATATACATAGAATATCAGAAAATTTGATTATTCCACAAAAAGGGAAGGCTTCTATCCTGCGTTATGCATACTTGGTCATGTAATCAGTGGTTCACATGCCACTGAAAGTAGAATTTGTGAGCAGGGTATTTTCTTATATTGTAAATACAATTTATCAAGATTTGATGCATGTATAAACCATGAGCTCTGCTGTAGTTATCATTACTAAGATTTTGGTGGAGTGGCTTATCCCCTATTTCTTCATTTGTCTCAAATGTCAAAATTTATGATAACATGGGTTTGAAACAGGTTTTTTGTAGTTCACTATTTGCTCGTTCTAGGTACATTAGAGACTTTAAGTAGTTATCCAAAAGCAGCAAAACTCTCTTGTTTTCCAACACTGTGACAGAAGGAAGTTTTTCAGAACAGGTGTTATTAATCACTTTAGATTTCTATGAGGAAAGATAAAGATAAGCGTAAGCACTAGCATTACGTAGTTAGATTTGAACAGGAGATTATTCTAAAATACTATGTTCTTGTTTCCAAAACATCTCTGGAAAAAAAATTGGATTAATTGAACACTTCAGAAGTGAAGTAGGAGAGTAAGTTTTATACTGTGCTTGGCAAACTTATGTGTTCTGACACAGACATTATTGTGTTACTGATTTAATACATGAGAACACTTGTGAAAAGTGAAAAAGAAATGGAATTCTATGCAAAATAGATATTAAACATCTTCAGCTGTTGAGGATGCAAAGCTGCTGGAAGCAAAAACCAGAAAAACAGTTACTGATACCAGAATATCAAATTAGCAGCAATATATTCTTTGCACCAACAGTTGATGCTTAGTACTTTTGGTTATGACAGAGAGACGTACCATCTTTCCACATTAGTAACATTAGTAACCACAGTATTATGTACAGAGGGACAGGGATATATATCAGATCAGCAGAGACATAGATCTTATCTCCACTTTCTCTGATATTTTTCTTACTCTCCTATTTTTTTCCATGTTACTTGAGAATTTATTCTCACATAGTTATTTTTCAGTGGGTAACAGTTCTCAAAGTTGAAAGTTTTATGTATGAAACAATGTTCCTTTTTTGCCTATGTATCAATTCAATTTAGATGACTACAGTAGGACAAAGAATTAACATCCCTTAATTACTAAATTAAAAACCTGTTGTAGAGTTTCACTGTGCCTTGCAGACATAGCAGTGTATATCCAGTACTGTATTTTAAATTCACATGTGCAGTGTAATTTTCTACCATTTTAAACATAAAAGTTTGTCAACAATTGGAGTTCTGTACAATATGCAGTGCAACAGAAATGAGATTGGAAATGAATAAATCAAGTTTCAAAATTTAAATTTATAACACATTTTTCAGGATTTCCAAACAAGGGATAAACACTGGAATCATCATTTTGTCCCCTAAGGCTGCTTGGTACATTTGTTTAAAAAAGTAAGAACGGCAAAATGAAACAAAAAAAATTGTAGGGCACTAACTTGGAAACTAGAAGCTTTAATGTCAACAGTTGGTGTGTATTTGAAAGATGTGGCTTGACACAATGAACTTTTGGGCATAGACCATGCATGCAAATGGCTGTCCTTTTACAGCTGTCGGGAGATTCTCTCTCTCCGGTATTTACCACAGTCTGCAGCAGTACTGCTTAATAAAGTCCCTCACCTCTTATATGAAAGATCAGGAGAAGGGAGGCAATAGTCTCTCTTGCGAAGGCTCAAGAGGAATCAGGACAGCTTACTTTCCATTGATGTTAATGCACAGTGGTATATATTACAAATCGATTTTATGTACATACACAAATAATACATGTAATACCTGTACTACCTATGTTCATGTGTTTATACGTTATATATTATTTTGCTTGTTGGGCAGCTGAGTGGTAGACTAGGTAGAATCATTACTTTTTTATTTCTAAGTGACTATAAACATCTTTTGAAGTTTTTTCAGAATGAAGGAATGTCATGTCACATTACTTTGTGCTTTCCGTGGATCAAGAGCAGTCATACAGATAGCCATTGCAGTTCTGCTGACAGGCAATAGCTTGTTAAATTGTTGTAACTTGAGGGTATGTCTGAGCCCTTAATTCTTGTCAAATTGAGATTGATAACGCCAACTTGAATCGATCAGAAAGTGTAAAGGTAGTGAACAAACACTTTTTGTAATAGGCAAATGCTCCTTTTTTCTTTCTTGGCCTGAAATATCAATATTCCAGAAATTAAATCCCTTTTTTTTTTTTACTTGTGTATCTTATTTTCAGTCCAAATTGCAAAGGATGACACTTTGTTACCACGTTACTATGTGAATGCTATCTAAGGGGAGATTTGATTAGCTATGTCTTAATGAGTAAGCCTTCTTTACATTAGTGTTGATTTGACAAGTTAATAGTAATTTCTAAAGAAAACCCAGACATAAAATTCCACATTTTATCATCCTCATCATCAGCAAGTATGTATTGTATGCATGGAGGGAATGTAAAGTGCTGCAAGTTCTGTTTTTAAATGGTTAATCTACCACAGAATATTTTTTTTTCTGGCATACTGATTCCAGTAGTGGCTGTAACTGATTACAGTTCTAAGGAAAAAAAAAGCTAAGAAAATAAGTATGAAATAAAAAATAAAGGAAGTATCTTTATATTTTGCCCAGACTCTGGTTACTTGGTATGACTGGCTGAAAATTCAACTATTCTGCTTGTTGGCAGACTTTATAGTGATTCAACTGGGATTTTGTATGTTTAGTATTAGCAGAGCTATTCCGATTTAACCATCTTGGCTTAACAAAACTTCATTTTCTTTTAAGAACCACATCTTTGCACACACTGACATTACAAGGTACTATTCCTTAATTAAGGGTAGAATACATAACATGGCCTACTCCTCAAAATTATGCAGGAGGCGACTTGGTATTTTGGTTAATTCTTTTTTAGCACTTGCACATTTCCAGAGTATGTTGAAACTTGCTTAGAAAATTAAATCTATTTCTCAAATATAATACATTTTTTGTTGTTGTTTTTTATGCATAATATGCACATGCTTTCAAGAACTGTAAAATTATGCACGCCTCCCTCCTTTCTTAATGTATCCTGTCCAATTCAGTGTTTAATTACATATTTAAAGTCAGTCATTTAACAGATGTAAGTACAAGTTTAAAGTACACCTCCTTGCTTTGCTAAAATGGGACCATGAAGTCTGTGAGCCTGAAAAGTGAGAGTTTATGAAAATGCATACATATCTGAGTAACACTGAAAACAAAGTTCAACAATGCCCAACGGGCCGCTTTTACAATAGCAATCCACTTCTAAAATGTTGGTCTCTGCAGGGAAGATCACTATCATTATAATTAGAGCTTAAGTACAATGGACTGCTCACAGCAGCTATTCTAAAAAGTTCTTTGAAGGTGAAGATGAGTGGTAGACATTCTCAGGAATCAAAAATTGCTTTCTCAAGTCAAAAGAAAAATCATCAAAATAAATCTGAAGTAACTCGACTAAAATAAATTCCTTTTTTTTTTGCCATCCTAATTTAAAATAAAAGTCGTATTTCCAGTTTGGATGCTGCTAATGAAACTTAAAGAAATGCGTATCATTTGCAGTTTTCCCAGAACAAAATCTAATGCATTATTATACTTGCAAATAGATTTGTTTTGTGAGCAAAGGAAGAAAGTCAAAAATATAGCAGCTCTACATCCAGTGATCTTGTTCTGTTTGTCCTTTCAGAAATAATAATTCTTTTTTTTTCTGTTAATGGTGAAGGTTAATTTCTAAGAACTGATCAATGCTTTTAGGTCAGTAGATTGAAGCATGTAGATACACTGACATGAAAAATATTTGAAGACATTCTGATCATTTTTTATTTTCTTGTTTTTAAATACTTGTCCTGACGATCTTTAACCTTCTAAGGACTCAGTCAGGTAGTTGTATAAAAATGAAAACCTGATAGCCATGATTTTCACACCAAACCCAGCAAACGTGGCTGCATGAAAAGTTTTCTTTGGGGAAGATTGTAATGTTAAACAATGAGGAAGACCTGGAAAAGAGGTCATAGGACTTAACTCTGTGAATAATTGGAATTACAGAACAAAAGGAGAAGGGCAGGTAATAATTTTTAAGAAGGAAAATTACCCATAACCATGGATTGGAATTGTATTCTGTTATCTGAAATAGAAATAATAGACCCTTGATATAGTAAAGAAAATAATAAAACTTCAGCAGAAGGACAGTTTCAAAATATGTTTCTCAGTTGTGCAGAAGATTTTAGCCTCTGTATTAATGAGTTTTAAGATCTACTGTTTTCTAATAAATCAGAATGATGGGATATCTAAGGTAGGAAAGGACATTTGGACGTCATTGAGCCCAATCCCTGCTCTGGCAGGGACACTCAGAGCAGGGCGCCCGGTGCCACATACAGGTGGCTTTGGAAGATCTCCAAGGAGATCTTCACCACTCTGTCACCTGCACAGAAGTGCTGCCTGGTGTTCAGAGGGAACCTTCTGTGTGGCAGATTGTGCCCACTGCCTCTTGTCCTGGTACTGAGCACCACTGAGGAGAGCCTGGCTGCATCTCCTTGTCACCCTCCCTTCAAGTATTTGTGACAGTCCCGACTCTCTCAGCCTCTCCTCACGGGAGAGTTGCTCCAATCCCTTCATCATTTTGATGGCTCTTCACTGGGCTCTCCAGAAGCCCTGCTCAGTCCAATCTGGAAAATTAAAAGGATGCAAAAAAGATCTGGTGCAAATTTGCTCTCCACACATTTGATTTCAGGGTCAAACATGATAGTACAAATCATTTTTGTAATGCGTGGGTTTCATTTTTGGTTTTTAATTTTGGATTCCTTATTTCCTAGCAGTTTATATTTTATTTGATATAAGTGGTCTGCAGACTTAGAATTGGATGTAAGGGAGTTCACTTTCAAAAGATGTAGATCTTTGGCAAAAAATCTGACCCTTATAACAAAGCAGTAGGGTATTTTAAATGCTTGGGTGCTGATGTTTGATGTGTGTAGAGGAAATTGCATAATTACTTGAGTAAAGTATTCCTGAGCAATACAATCCCATTGATTGCGTTAAGTCAGTAAATAAGCAAGTTCTTTCTTGCTACTATTATAGGCAGTTGGGATAACAAACATTTGTAGTTACGTATCATTTAATTAATGATTCTAATATACTTCGACAGACATCTATTTTCCCATTTATACATGTGACTGTATGGACTGTTTCTTAGGAAATTATGGTCTTTAGGTTTTGACCAAAGAATTTCTGGGGAAAGGAGACAGTTTGACTTATTTTTATAAGTTAATAAAAGGTGGTGTGTGTGTTGTTTTTTTTCAATTTGCTGTTAGATAAATACTCAAATTTGTGTTCCTTTCCTCATAAAATACTGCTGAAGTGATGTGGCTTTCAGAGTAGATTGGAACAGGTAAACTATCAGGATTTAGAAGCTGTTAAGAAAGAATTTACTTTAAAGAGACTGTTTGTAATTTAAGCTAGTTTCTATAGTTGCAGTTAAATCTTCAGTGATTTTAGTTGTTTTGTTTTTCACTTTCCGTTTGAAAGTAATGTTAGCCAAAGCCAGCAATGTTGCGTAAGCCTTCAACAATACAGATATAATGTCAATCTGTTGCATTTTCAATGAAGATATTATTTGTATTTAAAAATTAGCACTGAATTAAAAAAAAAAAAATGGTGCTGGTGAAATCCTTGGATTGATTCTAGAAATTCATGGTGATACATGCAACCAGGCAAGATGATACCATTGACAGCATTTGAACTCTTGCGGGCATCTCAAGTTTTCAAAAACTATCTTTTGAATGGAAGTGCATGTAATTGTGACTCCCTCTAGTGGACAGCTTTCTCTACTGTGCACTAGGAAATAGTTAAAATCATTTTTGACATTAAAAATTGAGAGGTCTTCATTTTTCTTGGAGAAGATCTGATTCCATCCCCTGGGGTAGTCAGAGTGCGTTTGTGTGCACCTCATTATCACTCATTTTGCAATAAATATATATATATAAATAATGTAGCTGCTGGTTATCTATCTTGTAAAGCTTATATGTTAGCAGATGGAACGTTCCCTTTTTTCTCTGTGCCGAGAGCCTCTTCTGTTTCCCCAAATTTCATTCACATGATTGTATATTTCTGACATTGTACAGTTTTCCTGAATTATTATTTAATTACATTTCAGGTACCACCAAAGTAAACCTTGTGAAGATCCCATCAACTGCTTCCAGTCCTCGTGACACTGCTCTAGCAGCGGTTATATGCAGTGCACTTGCAACAGTGCTCTTGGCTCTTCTTATTCTTTGTGTTATCTATTGTAAGAGGCAGTTTATGGAGAAGAAACCAAGCTGTAAGTTTCCAGTTATCACCGTTTATTTGTAATATTTACATATCAGTATTTGGTTGGCAAATCTCTCTGTATGTGAACAAATAAAACCTAAAATTGTTAAGTCTACATCATTTAAGCAAATTTATCATTGAGATGAAAAAGCTAGCAGAAGCCTATACATGTATGCAAACTCAGTGTGGATGTACTTGCTTCTACAGAGAAAATGGTGTGCAGAAGTCCAGAAATACTTTTGCATCAATTATGCACCATACTCTGTTAAATGTTGCAGAGATGTATTTGGACCATTGGAGATCTAAGCTGGGATGTCATTGTAGAATTGCAGTATTGCTGTAGACATACCATCAGGGAGGATCTGTGCATCACATGCCATTGTCAAATACAGACTAGCCTGCTGATTTAATGAATGTGGCCAATGGGGATAGGAGATTTTTCATTAATGATTTTGGGTTTGGGGCACATTTAAGATGAAATAAATGAAAATATATATGTGTCCATTGTAGCTCATCAATGTAATTCACAGCTTGCTTATCATAAATACTTACTGGCAGTTAGTTTCAATGAAGAAAGAAAAAAGCTGAAAGCACTCTAGTGCCCACTTATCATTTTAAAAAACCTGTTATTGCGATATTTTAATATTATCTAGTGACTGTGGATGTCAAACTATTATGAACTAAGAAGAATTTATGTTGTCACTGTGTACAGCTCAAATAAAATTACAGAGATTCAGAGAGACACTGTAAGAACTGCTCCTAATGGAGATTATGTCAGTTTTAACTTTGACAATAGAAGTTCTGAGAAATTCAGGCATAGTGAACTCAAAGTTCAGTTAGTGAAACATAGTGATTCATTTGTCTTGGCCTACAGTGATATAGATTAAATGAAGTCTGCTATTAATAAAAAGTTATTTAAGATAACATAAACCAAGCAGCTGAATGTAGAAAATTTCAGATTGATATCACTGAAAATCATTAACCATGGAGAAAATGGAACAGTGAATATGATATGCTTTCAAATCATCATCAAAATAAGAGCAAATGTCTTCCTAGGAGAGGCTGTAGTTGAACCAGCTGTTCTAGGGCTCATTGCAAAACCTGTGGTTTGCATTATGTCAAACCCCATCATCATGGTGGATCTTTTGGTTGGAAATTGTACGGAAATGCTGTGTAGTATGGCATTTAAGTGTTCTGTGAAGATAGGGGCTCTGAAAAGGAAAAAAAGCATCATTTGCTAATACGTATTTTATTCTTTTTATCAAAAGGGTCTCTGAGGTCACAAGACATTCACTACAATGGGTCTGAATTGTCATGTTTTGATAGACCACGGCTAAATGAATATGACCGCAGAAAATGCTGCCAGTGCCAGAGAAGCACATCACAGACATGTGGTATGTAAAGTCTATTTAAAAGTCACTGTAAGGAACAGGAGTAATACAAGCATGATTAACATTTATCTAACACTTGAGTTGTGACGTTTGGTTTCCACTACAAAGCAAACATTGTCAAACTACCCCTCGTCCTAGGTTAATTTCTCAATAAGCACATAGAATTTTTAAGTAGATATTTGGCTGATTTTTTTTTCCTTTCCAGTGACCATTCACTTAAATAAAAACATTAAATGTCTTATCTATCTCATTTCTTTCTGATAAAAATAGCACTGCATTTGGCTTGGAGGCTTAAACTGGTATGAAGGATTTCGCAGATAGTAAGAACATGATATTAGTTCTAAAGGACATTGAAAACCTGAACAATTCAAATCACCAAGATTTTGTGAAGTGCTACCAGAGCAGATGTGTTTATTATATTAACATATGCGTAATTTAACTTTAACACAAGCTTAAATAGCCTAATATGTAAATTGTCAGAATGTGGTACTTCCTCTCCTATGTACCTAATTAAAAAGCAAATTAATTTAAAGAGTGGATATTCAGATTTTCATGGCAGGCATCTGTATTATTTCAGGAAGAAGGATTTGGTTTTACAAACAACTCTATTTTAAAGAAATAAATTGACCTATTTATTGCAAGAAGAGATCTCTTTCCTTAATCCATACATTATAATGTAGCTATTAAAACAATACTCAAATTTGAAAGAGACAGAGACTAAGTTTATATACAACTTTAATGCATTTAACACTATTAAATCAATTTTCATTCTAGGGCCAGTTCATCTGATTCCTTCACTGTGTTGTGATGAAACCTGTAGCATGGAGCACAGCAGTCACAGCTGTGCTTTGCACTCACAGGCTACGCTTAATGAAAGGTAATTTAATTTTATGTAAGTCTATTAAACATTAGCTATTTTGTATGCAATCAAGTCAATATTTATTCAGGATACAATAGCTATTTGGAGCAGAATACTGGATTTTGATGAATTGTAGCCATATCTTCCTGTTTTGTGCAAAAATAGTATCATGGTAAAAAAAAAAAAATTATTCCATTAAATAAGGAAAAAAATATGTGATGTTTAGGTATTACTTACTAAATTCTGACATGTTAAACCAGTTTCTCTGAAGAAGTGACCCATTTCTCTCACAAGTAGACATTCTTCCTCTTACTGTGTGGTATCATAGAGGCTTTGGTAACCTCCTTTCCTGCTTTGTGTTAGCAAGGTGCTGTATAAACGTGTGAATCTAAGGGGATTAATATACTGTTTAGAAGTGTCATGAAAATCATTCTTTTTTTAGAAACTCTGAATGACTGTGAAACTTGAAATGTTAAGTATTTCTGAGTTTCTACCAGATCCTAACCATTATTTTCTTCTAAACAGCTGAGTATAAATACAGTACTTGTTATTGACATAGTGATGCCTTGAGGTAAAAATATAAAGTTCATGGTGTCAGGCGGAGTTTCCTAGTTACAGATTTAAACACTGGATTTATTTATTTCTTTAAACTGGAAATATTTACCATATAGCGTTTCCAGCTGTTTTCTTCCTACGGCCAAGTTCAATGGAAGATGTAGAAGCAGCTTCTCCATAGATACTGTTTATGCCAGGCAGGTTAGTGACCCAAGTGGGAGATGTATGAAACCTAAATTTTCTGTAACAACTTGTTTAAATACCAGCAAGTTTGAATCATCTTTTTGTATTACCAAGGCTGACAAATTGAGAGTTGTGTACTTTTTGAGTATCCTTTTGGTTAAGGCTTTAAAAATAAATGACATATCCATGCTATGTGGATACATCAAAGGCACATGATTCCTTCCAGTAAAAATGGAGTTTGCTCCAATTTCCTTTGCCAAAATGCTGTATTTCCTTCAATTGTGGTTCAGTGTCCTGACTTTTCACCTCACCTACAAAAACGCTGTGTATATTTATCTAAGCTATTAAAGCCTCATGCTTTGGAACTGAGTGAAGCTCCTTAAATTGCACTGCAGGCAATATTAATGTGTGAAAAGTTTTGGTCGCGTAAATCATTACTTTATATCAGACTACAGCCTGTACATTTTTGTAAATCTTGTGGACAGTTTTTGAAACAAAGCGTGTTAGTAGATCATTTACTGGGCTTTCAGTAGAGATGTGCAGGCACTGAGATACGTCAGCATTATCAATTTAATTGAGACAGATTATTGAGTTTCTACTTCCGCTTTCTTCCTTTTATTGTAAATAATTCTTCGAAGAATTAAAAATCCTTGCCAGTCTTCCCAAAAATCTTTCTTACTGCAATTTAAGCTTTTTATATCTGGCCTTAACCCCCCACCACATGCACACATTGAAGAACAAATAAATTTCATCGCATTTCTGTTCTTTAGATTGAACATTCCAACTGTATTTCATATTTTCTAGAACCCCAAATTCACACTGTGAAGGGCTTCAGGCATCCTCTTCACCTCTAGTAGCAATCTCCAGAGCTCTCTTCATTTCCAGATGGACAGACCAGCTTTCATTTCAAAAGAATTTTTTGGACAGGGTGCCTCTCAAGTACTAAATATGACTCTGTTTAATCTTTTTGAAATACCTATAATCACTAATGATGATAATTACAATACTTATAATATTTGCTGGAATGCTTTTGAAACTGCTTATCTTTTATCCTTTTGCAGGGCTTCTGATTCTGTCGGAGAAATGATTCCTGCCTTCCTTGGTTCTCTTTCACACACTGCCTGTGGAGACATTTCAGATGCTTGGCCTCTTATGCAAAACTCAGCTTGTTGTGACAGCATTTCTTTCTGTGAATCATATTCAGAACTGGCTGGAGTTGCTGCAAAATCCTGCAGTCTGGAGACTGAGAATGCAACTACCATTGAGTCAGATAATAACCAGGAACTAAGTGATATACTTACTTCAGCTAAGTCTCCTGATGGAAACGTTGCAAAGTCCTTTGAAATCTCCAAGCATAGAACGTATATAGAAGTTTCATCACTTCAGAACTCAGCTGCTGCTGAAACCCAGCCAAAGACAAAGTGTAATGGAACAGCAGATGACTCTACAGACTGATAAAGAGGTAAGAAATACAACTACAAAGAAGGAGTGAGAATGAGTTCCCCAGGCACTCAGAGCAAGATAAAAATAGAATTGTGAAAGGGTATATAGTTATGTTTCTCCAAAGGTTACACCTAGCTGTTCCTGAAATAAGTCACAGCTCTACAAAAGATCCAAGAGTTTCAAGTTTTAAAATGACTGACTGAATTTGAAAGGTGTAATTACTCAGGCTGTAATGCTGAGCTAATGCGAACCAGAACAGAGGGGTAGGCCTGTACACCAATCATTTTTTATCAAGTTTCAATTACATTTCAGGGGAAAAATGTCTGTTAATAGTCTTATGACAAAACTATGATGTGAGGATAGTCCTTGTTTATGAGGAAATGTCTTTGCTTATCTTAAACAAAGCATAAAGGGCATGCAAGCATTCCTCTAAAAATATGCACAAAGCCTTCTCTGTCAAGTTCTTAAGGAAGTAGCAGAAACAGAAGAGAATCTCCAATGCTTTAAATACCATTTGTATTCCCATGTCAGTTTGTCCCTAAAATAGAGATACAGCTTAATCTGTAAAATCTCAATGTTCAAATACTCAGAGCAAAGAAGTCTCAGGTCAAAATGAGAAGTGGAAATAAACAACTGCCTCTAAATGTAGCAACGTAAGCATCACAGGAAGTCACTCTCCTTTGTGATCTTTATATGATTTTGAATACTAGCTGTGATCTGTTTTGTTTTGTTGTTGTGCCTTTTTCTACTATTGGAAGTAACTGAGAGCAGCTAGTAGCTAATCTGTGAAAGGATCCCACATATGGCACGTGTGCTGGTGGTGTTGTTAATCAGCTATCCTACCTGCTATGTAGTCTGTGGCTGGAAAGCTGTAATAGAGACAGGAACAGAAGCGTTTACCACTAATATTAATAATATTAATAATCCACCAAATTTAATTAAAAAAAATATTTGCAATCTGTAATTATGAAAATTTCAGGTCATCTGCAGAAATAAAGTGCCTTCCTTTGATCCTCTTCCATTCAGTTTGCATGTCACTTTCATATTGTTCTTAAATAAAAAGTAGAAAGTAATTAGTATTTAACAAAAATATGCATATCCTGGAAACACTACGTGCACGAGTTAATTCTTTGTAAATTAAACCTCAATTCTTTAAGTGACATTTTCAAGAAGGGAAAATGGAGTCAAGGATTTGTTTGCTATTGACTTCAGTAGAATTCATACGTTACCCTAAAAATCTACTGCAAGCGCTAAAAATATTGACCTTATCTATATGGCTCATAGGTTTGTCAATATATTATTACAACCTACAGTTTAGAAATAAATAGTTCCGTGTGTAATGTTGGAAGGTGAATAGTCAATGTCTGTCACTAACATCCCATGTGTCATTAAGCAATTGTCACAGTTTCATTCTGGCACACGCCATCATTAGATGACAGTTATTTTCTAGGAATATATAGGAAGGAACGATGGCATGGCAATGACTGCAAATCTTGATGCTGCTATTCCACAGTTTGCAGAGGCTATCGATGGAACTTGAATGCTTTATTGGGTTTTTAAGGGACTATCTATTTTAACATGATGAAAAAGTCAAAAGCTCTTTTGTGTCTTGTTGAAATATTTTGAGAGAAGGATGGTCTTTTCAGTGCAGGTGGATGGATTACAGTCTTGCATAGGGCCATACTTTGTTATTATATTGCAAAACAAATGGTAATGTGATAAAATCAGAAGGTGATAGCATGTTGTTATTTTTGTGCACTTAGAAGTTTTTTAATGGTTATTCTAATACAGGTTCAGTCTTCAGGTTTATATGAATTTTCACATACAGCAGTGTTGGTTTTTTTATCATTTACTCATGTATAAAAATACATACAGATCTTTTTGAGTTTATGTAACCACTGTTCTTTCAATTTCATTTAGGAAAGCAAGGTATTCCTCTCAGCACTAAAACATTATGCTTCCCTAATGCTCATCCGCTGATTGTCATCAAATACAGTCTGGTCTTCAGTGTCACACAGTTTCAAAATCAGCTGGAAAATAATGGCATCATTTCACAGATTCTAAGCAGTTGCATCTGAGCCATAACAGCTGTGAAACTTTAAGGAGCATCCTAGGAGAACCCTCAGAGCGGATTTATGAACATTTGCATCTCTTACTAAGAAAGAACACTGTAGTCCCTAGGATTCTCAAGAAGTCCAATGGAGTGAGCATACAAATGCATGTAAATATATCAAGAAATACAAATACGTTAATGTGTTTACATGGTTATCTTAAATACAGCTGCAGATGTGAGAAGGCCTGGGACAAGACTTTGCCAGTTACTCTGCTTGCAGATTTATGCATGCATTTGACTTTTTTTTTCTGATTCATGTTTTTAACTCGGTTTCCTGCTGTTGAAGGACTTAAAAATAAAACATTTCTATTTATGTGAGGATCATCTATTGATAAACTGAAGCTTTTATTATATATTACATTGTAGTCAACAAGCTAGTTTGGGGAGTTGAAAGATTTGCATGTTACAGATGATATAGTTGAAGTCCCTTTCATCCAATTATTTTGTTTGTGGGAGGGAGCATTGTTTTGTTCAGTGTAGCAGGAGTTTAGCTGTACATTAGGTTTAGTCAAAGTCAGCTGTATAGAAAGGGATGTTGTGCTGCTGGTAATCCCACTATTGGAAGACAGCGCTTGTTGTTATAACATGTATTTTTTATATTGAAATAAATGTAGTCAACTCACATCGAGACAACAATGGTTATAGCAGGTGTGTCACGAAACTATTCATACTATGAGATCTATTACTAATGTTTTTTAGTAATGAATTATTTTCATTACTAAAGCGATGGTCTCAAGCTTCATTGTGATTTAATAGACCTTCTTTATTAAATTCATGTCACTCTGTCCTTCTCACTGTAGCGTTTTGTGTAAATTCAATTTTGCCATATTACACATACAAATAGATTTGTAACTTTTTTTTTAATACCTCTGAATTGAATCCTTGGAGCTGTGTGTGTGTCTCGTTTATAAATATCAACTTTCTTCCCCGTTTGTTCTTCAACATTTTTTTGACTGTAATTTGCTGTATAGCACTTGCTATAAAACTGTTGATTCCGCAGCCATTTTTCCTTAACGCAGTTTTAACTTCTGTGAGTAATCCCGGTAACCTCTACTGGCTCACTGCATTCAGCAGGCTCCAACCTGCTAGCTGTGACCTCTAGCAGTCGTTCTGTAGAAATTCCCAATGTGCCTTGACAAAAGCAAAGCAATCAGCAAAACAAATGCAATCTTGCATTAAATATTACTCATCTTTCTGCACGTGGTTTGTATGGCAGTCACGTTCCATAACAGAGAGTGGTGACACACTGGAACAGGTTGCCCAGAGGGGTTGTGGATTCCCCATCCCTGGAGGCATTCAAGGCAAGGCTGAATGTTGCTCTGGGCAGCCTGGTCTAGTGGCTGGTGACCCTGCCTATGGCGGGGAGATTGAAACTAGATGATCTTTGAGGTCCTTTTCAACCCAGGGCATCCTATGATTCCATGATTCTATGAAAGAGACTTCTTTGAAGAACCCGGTAGAAGATTGACCCTGTACAATAGTTGGGCTGAGTATAGGCAGCCAGAATCAATGAGATTATTAACACGTGCAAAGGTGTTGATTAACAGTTGTCCAATGCAAGCCAAAGTGCAGAAACTACATAAGGGACTTATTTCAATCAGTAAGTGCTCCTATTTGATCGCTTATGTAGAATAATATGCGGTTATACAGGAGCATAATTACACAGCTGAACACTGAAAAGTGCATATTCAAATAAAAGCAGTTTTGAATAACTCTTTGGATACTTTCACACATTTAAGAAGGGTTGAAATATTATTTTTCCCTAAATTTGTGTGAAGAGGTGTGTGCTTCTTTGTAAATACTTGTAAATACAGATAAAAATCCAACGCGCATTTCATTATGTGGTAAGATATTTTTAGAACGTGTGGGTTTTTAACTTCTCATTAATAACAGTTCTATAATATACCGCGTTCAAAGGTTTTGCCAGCATCTGTCACACGAAGTATGTTTTCCCATTGGAATTTACACTTTGTATAATGTTTTTGTCCGGCAACTCCAGGTAGAAGGACTCCTATCTTCAAATGAGTGACAGACGGCTTCAGAGCAAATCGGGAGGAAAAATGAAAAGAGTGCTTTTCAAATATATGTATATTGTGTATATATTTCTTTCCTTAATTTAACCAAATTGGTCTTTTTTATATTGCCTGTGGCAAGCAATGCTGTACATGCCAATAGAAAACATACACTACCACCGCATTTTGACTGCCCACGTATCACACCTAAGGACTTACAGTGCTGTTTTAAACGATCCTTTAAAGAATGTAAGTTAAAACCTTGTATAAATTGCTTTGTAACACTTCTTTTTTTTTTACTTGTGAATAAAACGTTACTTGAGTCACTCTCGATTGGTTGATTTGTGGGTTTACTGTGCTTTTCAACATCTTTAGCAGCGACATAGGCAACAGGACTGAGTGCATCCTCAGCAAGTTTGCTGATGACACCAAGCTGTGTGGTGCACTTGATACAACAGAAAGGAGGGAAGCCATCCAGAGGGACCTGGACAGGCTCGAAAAGTGGTCCCACAAGAACCTAATCAGGTTCAACAAGGCCAAGTGCAAGGTATTGTCGTGGGTGGGGGGCAATCCCAGATACAAGCATAGACTGGGAGAAGAACTCACTGAAAGCAGCCCTGCATAGAAGGACTTGGGGTTCCTGGTGGATGAAAAGCTGGATATGAGCCAGCAGTGTGCACTTACAGCCCGGAAATCCAACTGTACTCTGGGCTGCATCTCTGGAGGCATTTGAGGTTAGGATGGATGGGACCCTGGGCATTCTGATCTGGTGGGTGGCAACTCTGTCCATGGCTGGGGGTTGGAACTGAGTGGTCTTTAAGGTCCCTTCCAACCCAAACCATTCCGTGATTCTGCATTTCTATGATTTCAGATTCCTTATGTGACTGTACCCCACGTGCTGCATTCCTGAGTGGTCCTCTGCTCATCTTCTGCTTTGGCTGTCAAGGAATGGCACCAGTCCTCATTCCCTGCTCAACATCCTTCCAGAGCAGGGAAAAAGGGTGTCAGAAAGCCTGCTTCGCTCCCTGCTCCTTACACAGCCCAGCTTAGCTTTCAAATGAGGCTGCTTATGTCTTACTCACTTACAGATGTCTGTGGAAAGAATACTCCTGATCAACAGATCTCTGGGAGGTGAAACTGAATGCTTCCAAACTGGGCATAAGGCACGTACCTGAACAAGAGTAATTCACATGCAGAACAGTTAGTGAAGGGCGTGGTGAGCTCTGTAGCATGATTCACGCCACATGTAAAGATTCACGTTTGCTCCAGCAGAAGTTAGAGGTTTGAAGTGGAAAGCTGAGGATGAACGCATACAACACCGAGCTGCACTGAGCCACAGCTAAGCCGAGCAGTACAGGTGCTTCAGCTGTACACAAAGCGTGTGGATTCCATACAAATGTTGACTGTGACATCCAAAAAGCAGTAGTTTTTGTCTCACCTATACCCCCTCGTACCACTAAAGGCAGCTCCGGGAGCTCCGGCACTGCCAGGATCACCCTGTCTTGGCCCCGCCAAGCACAACAAATCAAAATCACAAACAAGAAAGAAGCAGGGATTGAAGCAGGTGCGCATGGCCTTTTATTTGGAAACAAACCACAATTCAAAACAAATTACATGTGATCTTCAGACTTTCATACATGTTTGATCGCATCAGATACACCACTTATGCTATTAGCAAGGCTGCAATTTTTTAATCCACCCCACCGAGGAAAAACCACCTGGAAATCTGTTTCCTACTCGCACTGCTCTCTGCTGCAGTGATGTTCCTGCCCTTTCTGCAAGGCAGACCAAGCCCTTAATCCCACAGAGCTCATCCTGGCACGAGCTGCAGCGCGC
>JANHGO010000041.1:9243411-9265498 GCA_024606505.1 Aquila spilogaster | reverse complement strand
GAAGGACAACCGATTTGGGCTCAGTGGGCAGTGTACTAGCCTGACTTGCAGCTCTCGTAGGAATGGAGTTGGTTTTGGCCCCAAAATGGGGCTGAGCCATGCTGACCCCAAGCAGGCACCCGGGGCGGGGGATGGGGAAATGTGAACAGAATCAGCTGGAGAGAGGAGTGAGAAGATGTGAGAGAAACAACCCTGCAGACCCCCACGTCAGTGAAGAAGGAGGTGTTCCAGGTGCCGGAGCAGAGATTCCCCTGCAGCCCGTGGGGAAGACCACGGTGAGGCAGGCTGTCCCCCTGTAAGTCCAGGGAGGTCCACGGGGGAGCAGATCTCCACCTGCAGCCTGGGGAGGACCCCATGCCGGAGCAGGGGGATGCCCGAAGGAGGCTGTGACCCCGTGGGAAGCCCACG
This sequence comes from Aquila spilogaster, assembly GCA_024606505.1. NCBI lineage: Eukaryota > Metazoa > Chordata > Aves > Accipitriformes > Accipitridae > Aquila > Aquila spilogaster. The sequence continues at coordinate 9,265,090 of JANHGO010000041.1, read as the reverse complement.
CCGGAGCAGGCTCCTGGCAGGACCTGTGGCCCCATGGAGAGAGGAACCCATGCTGGAGCAGGTTTTCTGGCAGGACTGGTGACCCCACGGGGGACCCACACTGGAGCAGTCTGTGCCTGAAGGACTGCAGCCTGTGGAAGGGACCCACGCTGGAGCAGTTCGTGAAGAACTGCAGCCCATGGGAGGGAGTCACGCTGGAGAAGTTCATGGAGGACTGTCTCCCATGGGAGGGACCCCACGCTGGAGCCTGGGAAGGGAGCGAGGGGGAAGGAGCGGCAGACACAACGTGTGATGAACTGACTGCAACCCCCATTCCCCTGTGCTGCTCGGGGGGAGGAGGTAGAGAAAATCAGGAGTAAAGTTAAGCCTGGGAAGAAGGGAGGGGTGGGGGGAAAGTGTTTTAAGATTTGGTTTTATTTCTCATTATCCTACTCTGATTTGATTGGTAATAAATTCAACTAATTTCACGAAGTCAAGTCTGTTTTGCCTGTGATGGTAATTGGTGAGTGAGCTGTCCTGTCCTTACCTCGACCCGTGAGCCTTTTGTTATATTTTTCTGTCCCCTGTTCAGCTGCAGGGGGAGTGATAGAGCAGCTTTGGTGGGCATCTGGCATCCAGCCAGGGTCAACCCACCACATAGCTTTTTTTTTAATATAATTTTACTGCTTCTCACAGAATTATATCCCAGAACTTTACATACCATGCAGAAATTTCTGCAGTCTGTTTAAACTTAAAACTACAACTGCAAGGATCCTAGAAACTGAATGAAAAGTTTTCTCTGCAGAAGATTGCAATGCTGCTGCCAAGAGCATCGAAGTTAAAACAAAAAGATTACAACACTGGCTGCTTTTTCTTTTAAATAACAATGAAGATCTGGAAAAGAGGTCATAGAACTTAACTCTGTGAGTAATGGGAATTATATAAGAACATAAAGAGAAGAACAGGTAATAGTCATTTAAGAGGAGAAGTACCTGAGACCCTGAATTGGAATTTCATTGTGTTATCTGGAACACAAATAATAGAGAGACCATCTGCTATGATAATGAAAATGATAACAATTCAGTACAAGGACAAAGTTTCAAAATGTATTTCTAGCTCATGTAGGAGACTTCAGCTGCTTTATTGACTTGAGGTTTGAGATTTGCTGTATTTTAATAACTCAGAATCACAGAATGGTTGAGATAGGAAGGGACCTATGGAGATCATCTGGTTCAACCCCCCTGCTCAAGCAGAGTCACCTAGAGCTGGTTGCCCAGGAACATGTCCAGATGGCTTTTAAGCGTTTCCAAGGAGGAAGACTCCATAACCACTCTGGTCAATCTGTGTCAGTGCTTGGTGACCCTCACAATTAAAAAAGTGTTTTCTGATGTTCAGAGACGAACCGCCTGTGTTTCAGTTTGTGCCCATTGCCTCTGGTCCACTGAGAAGAGCCTGGCTTTGTCCTCTTTGCACCCTCCCTTCAAGGATTTATACACATTGATGAGATATACCCCCTTGAGCCTTCTCTTCTCCAGGCTGAGCAGTCCCAGCTCTCTCAGCCTTTCATCATAGGTGAGAAGGCTCCAATTCCTCAATCATTTTTGTGGCCCTTCGCTGGACTCTGTCTAGTAGCTCGAGTCTGTTGAATTTGGCAAGTTAAAGGATATAAAAAAGATCTGCTATAAATTTGCTCTCCACACTTTTGATGTGACAGTGGAACATAATAGTACAAATCAAAGGTAAATAGAAATATTCAAGCAGGTGTAAATGCAGTAACACTTGTTTTTCTTCACATTGAAATCAGGAAATTAACAACTAAACGTTCTTCTGAATAATAGCCATGATCTGACCTCTCCACTTTTTTACATTCCTCCACTTACCAGCAACTACATGAAACTATAATCCACAGAAATTGTCTTTATTTAATAAGTTGGAGGGGGGGGGGGGGTGTAATTTTGGATTCTTTATTTCCTGGACATTAATATTTTCTTTGGTATAAGTGGTCTGAAGACTTAGAATTGGATGTAATAAAGTTGATTTTCAAAATACCTAGCTTTTTGGCAATCTGCCCATTATAACAAAGCAATATGGTATTATAAATGCTTTGTTGCCCATGTTTGATGTGTGTAGAGGAAATGCCATAATTATTTGAGAAAAGTATTCCTGAGTAATGCAATTCCATTGATTGTACTAACTAAGCTAGTAAGTTCTCTCCTGCTATTATTATATTGCAGTTAGGATATCAAACAATTGTATGTATGTCCATTTGATTAGTGATTTTAATATACTCTGGCAGACATTTATCTCCCAATTTAAACTATGACTGCATGGACCATTTCTTAGGAATTATAGTCTTTAAGTTTTAAACAAAGATTTTCAGGGGGAAACAGGCACATTTAACTTATTTTTATAAGTTAATAAAATACGGTTTGTGTTTTTTTAAAAATTTGCTGTCAGAGAAATACTCAATATTTTGTTCCTTTTCTCATAAAATATTGTTGAATTGATGTGAACTTCAAAGTAATTGAAACAGATGAGCTCTCAGAATTCATAAGTTCTTAAAAAAAGAATTTTGTAACAAAAAAGAAGAGCATCCAAAGAAGAGCAACGAAGCTGGTGAAGGATCTAGAGAGCAGGTCTCATAAAGAGCAGCTGAGGGAACTGGGGTTGTTTAGTCTAGAGAAAACAAAGCTCAGGGGAGACCTTATCGCTCTCTACAACTACCTGAAAGGAGGTAGTAGCAAGGCGGGGGTCAGTCTTTTTTCCCAAGTAACAAGTGACAGGATGAGAGGAAATGGCCTGAAGTTGCGCCAGGGGAGGTTTAGATTGAACATTAGGAAAAATTTCTTCACTGAAAGGGTTGTCAAGCATTCAAACACGCTGCCCAGGGAAGTGGTCGAGTCACCATCCCTGGAGGTTTAAAAGACGTGTAGATGTGGTGCTTAGGGACACGGTTTAGTGGTGGACTTGGCAGTGCTACGTTAACAGTTGGACTCAACGTTCTTAAGGGTCTTTTCCAACCTAAATGATTATATGAATTTAATTTTAAAAAACCATTTGTAGTTTTAAGAGAATTTTAATAGTTGTAGTTAAAACTTGTGATACTTTTTCACCTTCCATGTAAAAGTAACAATGTTTGTCAAAGCTAGAAACATTGCTTAAGTCTTTACTAATATGGATATAAAGTCAAGCTGCTGAATTTTTACTAGAGGTATTGTCTTTATTAAAAAACTATCAATGAATTAAAAAAAAAGTTAGTACAATTGAAATCCTAGGTTTGATCCTAGAAATGACTATGGTGTCATGACATATGCAACCAAGCAAAATGGTACCTTTGACAGCATTTGAACTTCTGTGGGTGTCTCAGTTCTCAGAAAGTTTCCTTATTAAGGGAAGTTCATGTATTTGTGACTCCCTCTAGTGGATAGCTTTCTCAACTCTACACTAGGAAATGATCTCCATATTAAAATCATCTGACATAATTAAAAATTGAGATGTCTTTGTTTTCATGGTGAAGATCTTACTCCATTCTTATGGACAGTCAGAATGCGTTTGTGTGCATCTGCACTCATTACAACTCATTTTGCAATATATTTTTTTAAAGTTTTTTTTGTAATGTGGTTGCTGATAATCGTACCTATTTATATTTGCATCTAATGTTTCTACATTAGCAGATGGAACATCCTTTTTGTTCTGTGCTACGAACCTCTTCTATTTCCCAACTTTCATTTACATGACTGTATATTCCTGAAATGTTTAAAGTTTGCCTTAATTATAATTTAATTTTATTTCAGGTACCACCAAAGTAAACCTTGTGAAGATCCCATCAACTGCTTCCAGTCCTCGCGACACTGCTCTAGCAGCTGTTATATGCAGTGCACTTGCGACAGTGCTCTTAGCTCTTCTTATTCTTTGTGTTATCTATTGTAAGAGGCAGTTTATGGAAAAGAAACCAAGCTGTAAGTTTCCAGTTATTACGGTTTCTCTGTAATATTCATATACCAGTATTAGTTTGGTGAATCTCTCTGTAGGTAAATAAACAAAATTTCTACAGCATTCAAGCAAGTTTAGCATTGAGATGAACAAGCTAGCAGAAGCCCAAGGCTATATAACCATACGTGTTTGCCAGCTCACTGTGGATGCTCGAGTTTCTATGGAGAGAATGCGGTGCAGATGTCCAGAACTAATCCAACTGCATTAATTCTGTGCCATACTCTGTTAGATGCTGCACAGATATATGTGGACTATTTGGGATCCAAGCTGGGATGTCATTATAGAGTTGCAGTGCCAATGTGGAAATACCAACTTGGAGGATCTGTGCGTCACATGCCATTGTGAAACAACTTAGCTTGTCAAGATAATGAATGTGGCCAGTTGTAGACAGCAGATTTGTCATTAACAATTTTGGTTTTATGGGCATATTCAAGATGAATTAAATGCCTAAGCCAGTTAGATTTATAAATTTAAAAAGAAAAATCCATAACAGCTCAGCAATGTAATTCACAAATTGTTTATAATAAATATTTTTCTGCCCCATAATTTAAATTAAGAAAGAGAAAAGTCAAAAGCACTCTAGTTCCCATTTATCATTTTAAAATCTTTTATCAAAATATGTTTATAGCATCTAGTGAACACTGGATGTCAAACAAGAATAATACCTAGGAAGAATTTATGTTATCACTGCTTACAGCACAAGCAAAAATAAAAAGATTCAGAGAGGCATTGTAAGAATTGTTCCTCACTGAGAAGATGCTTTACAATGTAAGTTTTAAGAAATTCAGACATAGTGAATTCAAACTTTAGTTAGTGAAATTTAGTAACTCATTTGCCTTGGCCTACAATTATACAGATTAAAGGAAGTCTGCTGTTAATATAAAGCTCTCTAAGATAACATAAACAAAATCCCAGTGGCTGAAAGCTGAATGTGGAAAATTTCAGATGGGAATCACTGAGAATCATTAAACACTGAGAAAATGTAACAGTGAATAAGATATACTCGCAAATCATCATCAAAATAAGAGCAGATGTCTTCCTAGAAGAGGCTGTAGTTGAACCAGCTGGTCTAGGGTTTCTTGCAAAATCTGTGGTTTGCGTTATATGAAACCACTTGATCATTGTGGGTCTTTCAGTTGGAAAATGTATGAAAATACTGTATAGTATGACATTTAACCATTCTGTGAAGATAGGGGGCTCTGAACAGGAAAAAGAGTATAATTTACTAATCTATATTTCTATTCATTTTGTCCAAAGGGTCTCTGAGATCACAAGACATTCACTACAATGGCTCTGAATTGTCATGTTTTGATAGACCACGGCTAAATGAATATGACCACAGAACTTGTTGCCAGTGCCAGAGAAGCACATCACAGACATGTGGTATGTTAGGTCTTCTTAAAAGTGACTTTATGGCATAATGAACATTTGTCTAACACTTGAGTTGCAAAATTTACCTTTAACTACAGAGCTAACATTGTCAAACTACCCTTTGTCCTAGGCTAATTTCTCAATAAGCACATAGTAGCTGTTTGGTTATGATTTTTTTTTTCTGTTTTCATTCCAATGACCCTTCACTTAAAAAATAGCTTTAAATGTCTATCTTCTTTCTGATAAAAGTAGCACTGTGTCTGGCTTTGAGACTTAAATTGGTGTGAAGGGTTTGCCAGACAGTATCTAAGAACATGATACTAACTCTAAAGGACATAAAAAACCTGAACAATTCAAATGATTGAGATTTTGTGAAGATGTATCAGAACAGATGCATTTATGATGTTAATAAATACATAATTTAACACAAGACCACAGGCTTAAGTACCATCATAATATCTTAGCTCAGAATGTGATACTTCCTCTCACATGTATCTAATTGAAAAGTAAATTAATTTTAAAAGCAGATATTCATGACTGGCATCTGTATTACTCCTGGAGGAATGGCTTGGCTCTTATAAGTAATTCCATTTGAAAGGAAAAAATTAAAGAACCCATTTTTTGCAATAAGGAATCTCTTTCCTAAATCTATATATTATAATATAACTGGCATACTCAAGTTTGAAAGAGTACAGAGACTAAGTTTATACAGAGCTTTAACACTTTTAACGTTATTAAATTAATTTTCATTCTTTAGGACCAGTTCACTTGATTCCATCACTGTGCTGTGATGAAACCTGTAGCATGGAGCACAGCAGTCATAGTTGTGCTTTCCACTCACAGACTACACTTAATGAAAGGTAACTTAGTTTTATAAATGTCTATTAAACATTAAATATTTATTATGCAGTCAAATTAATATTTATACAGATACAATAGCTGTTTGGAGTGGAATGAGGGATTTTGATGAACTGGAGCCATACACTCCTGTTCTGTGCAAAAACAGGTTTATGGTGAAAAATTTATTTTTAAGTATTATTTAATAAATGCTGACATCATATATCAGTTTCTCTGATGAAGAAGTGACTTACTTCTCTCACAAGCAGATAGTCTTCCTCTTACTCTATGGTACTTTAGAGGCTTTGGTGACCCCCTCTTCTGCTGTGGGTTAGCAAGGTGCTGCATAAACCTGTGAATCTGGGGGGATTAAGGTACAGTTTAGAAGTATCATGAGGATTTTCTTTTTTTAGAAGCTCTTAATGACTGTGAGATTTGAAATATCTAGTATTTCTTAATTTCTACCAGATTGTAACCATTAGTTTCTTCTGATCAGCTAAATATAAATACAGTAGTAGAGTAGTTATTTCTACAGCAGTGCCATGAGCTAAATATATAAAATTTATGGTGTCATTCAGAGTTTCCTGGTTACAGATTTTAACACAGGATGTATTTATTTCTTTTAGCTAGAATTGTTTTCCATATAAGGTTTAAATTGGTCTCCAGCTGTTTTGTTCTCATGGCCAAATGTAACTAAAATTGTAGAGGCAGCTTCTTCATAGGTATTGTTTATGCAAGGTGACTTAGTGACCTAAGTACAAGATACAAAATACCTAGATTTTCTATAACAACTTTTTTAAATACCAGCAAGCTTGAGTCATCCTTTTATACCGCCAAGGCTGACAAATTGAGAGTTGTGTACTTTGTGAGGCATCTTTTGGTTAAGGCTTTAAAAATAAATGTTATATTCATGCTATGTGGACATCAAAGATCCCGTGGTTCCTTCCAGTAGAAATGGAGTTTGCTCCAATTTCCTTTGCCAAAATAATGTATTTCCTTCAATTGTGGTGCAATGTCCTGACTTTTGGCCTCATCTATGAAAAAGCTTTGTGTGTATATCAAAGCTTTTAAAGCATCATGTTTTGGAAATGAGTAAGGCTGCTCAAAATCTGTTACAGGCGATATTAATGTGGGTTGAGTTTTGTCACACAAATTATTACTGTGTATCAGACTTAATATAACCTTTAGAGTTTCATAAGTCTGTAGACAGTTTTTGGAAATAAAATGTATTAGTATATCTTTTTGGTTTTCTTAACACTTATTTTGGTACACTATAGTAAAAAACATTACTGGTGTTTCAACAGAGATAGGCATGTGTAGTGCACTCAGACATGTCAGTATCATCATGCACTTCAAATACACTTGAGATAGAAAATATTGAGTTTCTCTTCCACTTTCTTCCATTTTCCATAAAAGAAAAATAATCCTTGTGAGATTTAAAAATCCTTTCCCTTCTTTAATATTATGTCCTTTCCACATGTAAGAGAATATGAGAAAATCTTTTCACATTTTGAAGGCTAGACAACACAAACTGAAAAGTCTAACGTGAATGCATGTTCAATACGAAATCACACAGATAGAAGGAGTTTCAAGCAGTCTTGTTGTCTATTCCCTTCTCCCAGTCTGAACCCACTTTACTTCTTTTACTTCTGTTAGATATTTGTCTAGCCTGTTTTGGGGGGCGGGGGGGAACTAGTGTTGGAGATTCCACAGTCTTCCCAAACATCTTTCTTGCTGCAATTTAAGCTTGTTTTATCTTGTCTTAACACACACATCCCCCCTCACCATGCATTGAGAACAAATAAATTCCTTCCTCTTTCCAACAGTCTTTGTATCTGAACACTACTATAGTATTTTTTTTCATATTTCTGTTGTTTAGACTATAAACAACCCCAACTGTAGTTCATGTTTTCTGTAACCCTGAATTCACAGTATGAAGGGCTCTGGGCATCCTCTTTACCTTTAGTAGTGTTCTCCTGAGCTTTCTTCATTTCCAGATGAGGAACAAACTGTATTCCTTCTCAAAAGAATTTGTTTGTACAGGATGCCTCTAGAGTACTAACTTAATAGAACCCTGTTAAACCTTCTTGAAATACCTATAATTACTAATGACAGTAATTACAATACTGATAATATTTTCTGGAATGCTTTTGAAACCATCTTTTATCCTTTTGCAGGGCTTCTGATTCTGTTGGAGAAATGATTCCTGCCTTCCTTGGTTCTCTTTCACACTCTACCTGTGGAGACATTTCAGATGCTTGGCCTCTTATGCAAAACTCAGCTTGTTGTGACAGCATTTCTTTCTGTGAATCATATTCAGAACTGGCTGGAGGATCTGCAAAATCCTGCAGCCCTGAGACTGAAGATGCAGCCACTGTTGAGTTGGATAATAACCAGGAACTAAGTGACGTACTTATTTCAGCTAAGTCTCTTGATGGAAACGTTGCAAAGCCCTTTGAAATCTCCAAACATAGAACATGCATAGAAGTTTCATCACTTCAGAACTCAGTGGCTGCTGAAACCCAGCCAAAGACAAAGCATAATGGAACAGCAAATGACTCTACAGACTGATAAAGAGGTAAAAAACAGAACTACGAAGGAGTGAGAATGAGTACTCAAGGCATGTAGAGCTAGGTAAAAATAGAATTGTAAAAAGTTGTAGCATTATGTTTCTCCATAGGTTACAGCTAGCCATTGCTGAAATAAATGAAAACCCTACAAGAGATCCAACAGTTTTACATTTTTAAATCATTGACTGAATTTGAAAAGTGTAATTACTCAAACTGCAATGTTGAGATAATATGAACCACAATACAAGGGTAAGTCTGTATACCAGTCAGCTTTTATCAGGGGTTTTTTTTCATTAAATTTCAGGGGAAAAATATCAGTTTAATACCCTTATGACCAAGCTATTATGTGAGGCTAGTCCTTGTTTATGAGGGAGGAACTGAGGACTTGTCTTTGTTCATTGTAAACAAAGCATAAAAAACATGCAAGTGTTCACCGAAAAATATTTACAAAGCCTTCTCTGTGAAGTTTCTACAGCAATAGCAGAAACAGAAGAGAGAATCTCAAATGCTTTTTAATGCAATCATATTCCCATGTCATCAGATAAAACATTCCATTAGTTTGTCCATAAACTACAATTTAATCTATAAAAGTTACGAGAAAATGCAGGTCTGGGGTCAAAATGAGAAGAGGTAATAAACAATCATGTCTACTGCGTAAGAAGGTAACCAACACAAAAAGTCACTCTGCTACTGCTTCATCATTATATCTTTTTGAATATTAGCTGTGGTCTGTATTTTTAAAATGGCATTTTCTACTATTGGAAGTCACTTGGAGCAACAAGTAGCTAATCTGTGAAAGGATGCCAAATTATGGCATGTGTACTGGTGGTGTTACTCAAGGGTTATGCAGGCTGTGGCTGGAAAGCTGAAATAGTCTCTTGTGCATGTATGCAGAAGTAGGAACAGAAGCAGTTGCCACTAATATTAATAATCCACCAACCTTAATTAAGAAAATTACTCTATCTGTAATTACGAAAATTTTGGGTCATCTGCAGAAATAAAACTGCCTTCCTTTGATCCTCTTCCATTTGGTTTGCCTGCCACTTTTATATTGTTCTTAAATAAGTAGAAAGTAATTAGTATTTAACAAAAAATATGCATATTGTGAAAACATGTAAGTGCAATCGTTAAGTCTTTGTAAATCAAGCCTTAATTCTTCAGGTGACATTTTCAAGAGGGGAAAGGGAGGTAAACAGACTGCTAAGTCAAGAATTTTTTTGCCATTGACTTTAATGGAACTCGTATATCACCCTGAAAATCTACTGCTGTCCCTGAAAATATCAACCTTATTTAGGTCACACATATTTTTCTCAATATATTATTTACAATATATAGTTTTGTCCATAACAATATCTGGCACTAACTGCCCATGTGTCAGATAGCAATTGTCATAGGTTGGTATATGCCAAATATCATTAGGCGATAGTCGTATTCTCTAGGTATATATAGGAAGGGACAATGACATGGCTATGACTGCAGATCTCGACGCTGCTAGTTCCCAGTTTTTTTAGTGGTTATCAATGGAACTTGAATGCTCTCTTGATGTTTTAAGGGAATATATTTCCATATTAACAAGATTTAAAAAATCAAAAGTTTGTGGGTTTTTTCCCACTAAACCATGTATCGGCTTCAGAGGTATGTGATTAATATTATTTAAATTTTTTCCCAGATGAAAGGAGCCACAGAATTTCAAATATCACTATAAAATTAACTTACATTTCACCATACTTGTTATGGTATAGAAATTGTAAATTTTCTTAATGATTCCTATGTGTATGTAGACATCTTTTCTCACCTTTCAAAATCCTGTATTTTCTGATGGTTTTGTACTATCATGTATTACTACGGAGATTTGTGTATAATTCTGAATAAGCAAGATGGTTTGGGAGGGTTTGGTTTTTCTTCATGTGTTTTCTTTAATAGACTTTACTGATTCATTTTGTACAATTTCTCCATATTCGGACTCTACAGTGCATCATTATATATGCAACTTTGGTGGAGAGATTTAAGCAGCATTTGAGGGACAGGACCAGAACTAGGCTTACCTGAGATGTATTTTCAGGCTGAACTCTGACCAGCTGTACAGCTCCAAGAAAATTATTTCATCTCAGCCTACCCCATTTTTCCATTTGCCCTTCATCTTTCTTGTATTTTTGAAATATTTTGAGGGAAGGATGGTCTTTTTAGTACATGCGGATGCATTACATTCTTGCGTAGGGCCATACTTCATTATTATATTGCAAAATAAATAATAACGTGATAAAATCAGAAGATAGCATATTTTTATTTATATGCACATAAATGTAAGTTTTTTAATGGGTGTTTTAATACAGGTTCAGTCTTCAGGTTTAGGTGAATTTTTACAGCAAGCAGTAAGTATAGCTGTATTTTTTTAGTGTTTAGTCAAGTATAGATGTACATACAGGTTTTTTATGAGTTTATGTAACCACGGTTCTATCGCTTTCTTTTAGGAGACCAAGTTATTTCTCTCAGCACTAAAGCTGAACGCTTCCCTTATGCTCCTCTGCTGATTCTCATCAAACTTAGTCTGGTCTTCAATGTTGCAAGGTTTCAAAATCAGCTGGAAAAAAATGGCATCATTTCACACCTTCTGAGCAGTTGCATCTGAGCCGTAACAGCTGTAAAGTGAAACTTCAAGGAGCATCCTAGGAGAACCCTGAAAGTGGATTTATGACCTTTTGCATCTCTTTTAAAAAAAGAACTTTCTGTTCCCTCAGATTCTCAAAAAGTCTAATGGAGTGAGCTTAAAAGTATATGTAAATACAGCAAGAAATATAAATACTTCAGTGTGTTTAGGTGGGTATCTTAAATATGGCTACAGATGTCAGAAGGCGTGGGACAAGATGTTGCCAGTTATTCTGCTTGCAGATTTATGCATGCATTAGGATTTTTTTGGCTGGTTCTAATTTTAAATCAGTTTCCTGCTGTTGAAGGACTTAAAAAATAAACATTTCTATTTATGCAAGGATCATCTATCAATAAACTGAAGCTTTTATTATATATTACATTATAGTCAATAAGCTAGTTTGTGGAGTTAAAGAATTTGCATGTTACAATATGTATGGTTGAAGTCCCCTCCATCCAATTATTACATTTGTGGGAGGGGGCATTGTTTTGTTAAATATAGCAGGAGATTAGCTTTAAATTAGATTTAGTTTAATGAGAGTCAGCCGTATAGATAGGGATGTTGTATTTAATTGGTAGTCTCAGTATTGGAATACAGCACTTGTTGTTATAGCGTGTAATTTTTGGATGTTGAAATAAATGTAATCAACTGTCATATCAAAATGTCAAACTATAGCAGGTGTGCCATGAAAGTATTCATACAATGAGACTATGACTAATAATTTTTAGTAATGCCTTATGTTTAAGGGTCAAGCTTCATGGTGACCTAATTCGTTCATTTAGCAGGCCTTTTCTTTTCATTCATGTCACTCTCTCCTTCTCACTGTAGTATTGTGTAAATTCAATTTTTCCACACAAAATATAAAAATTAATTCATAACATTATTTTTAAAAAAACCTGAGTTGAATCCTCAAAGTTGCGTGCATGCCTAGTAAATTACCAAGTCTCTGCCCTCCTTGCTGTTCTTCCAAGATTTTTTTAACTGCAGTTTGTTGCACCACATCCCATAATACCATTTGTTCTGCAGCCATTTTTATCCCTAAAATAGTTTTCACTTCTGTGAGTAATCCCAGTAACCTCTACTGATTCATTACATTCAACAGGCTCAAACTTGTCAGTGTGATCTCTAGCAATTATTCTTTAAAGTACCCAATGTGCCTTGACAAAAGTAAAGCAATCAGCAAAACAAATGCAAATTTGTAACAAATATTACTCATCTTTCCACACACAGTTTGTGTGGCAATGGAAATGTTGAGACAGTATTCATATTCCATAATGGAAGAAGACTTTTCGCTTTGAAGCACCCAGTAGAAGGTTGAACCCGCACAAGAATAGCTAAAGCCAGTATAGGCAGCCAAGGCAGCAAGATGCTTCAGCTAAAACCAGTGAGATTATTCTCACACTTTTGCATGTGTGCAAAAATCATGAATAATAGTTACCAAATTCAAACGAAAGTGACGAAATTATGTAAGTGATTTTTTTTTTTTAAAGCAGTAAATACTACCATTTGGTCACTGACAGAATAATACGCAGTAATACAGGGAGTACAATTACTCAGCTAAATACTTTGAAGTATCTATTCAAATAAGAGTAGTTTTGAATACTTTCTTTGGATACTTTCATACATTTAAGAAGTGACAAAATGTTATTTTTCACTACATGTGCATGAAGAGATGTGTGTTTCTTTGTATATACTTTGTGAATAGAAAAAATCCAATGTGCATTTCAGTATATGGCAAGATATTTTTAGAACATACGGAGATTTAACTTTTCACTAATAACAGTTCTTTAAAACGCTATGTTCAAAAGTTTTGCCAGCATCTGCCACAGTAAGTATGTTTTCCCATTGGAATTTACACTTTGTATAATCATTTTTGTCCGGCAACTCTAGAGAAAAATACTAATTTCTTTAAATGAGTCACAGACAGCTTGAGAGCAAATTGGGAGGAAAAAATGAAGAGAGTGCTTTTTTAATATATATGTATATTATGTATATACTTTTTTCCTTTATTTAACCAAATTGGTCTTTTTTATATTGCCTGTGGCAAGCAATGTTGTACATGCCAATAGAAAACATACACTACCACCGCATTTAGACTGCCCACGTATCATGTCTAGGGACTTACAGAGCTGTTTTAAATACTCCTTTAAGGAATGTAAATTAAAATCTTGTATAAATTGTTTTGTAATACTTTTTCTACTTGTGAATAAAATGTTACGTGAACCAGTCTTGGTTTATTGATCTCAAATTAATAATAGCATTCTATACAAAGTTAGTGATCAATTCTTTTATTATTTTTAGAATTCCATAATGGTTTCATTGTATTAAAATTATGGTGTAATTTGGTACATCTTTGTCTTGAGATGTTTGCTGTTTAACAGTAGCATCATTCTTCAAGCTGGAGAACCTTGAAAAAGCAGTAAGTTAATATCAATTCTTCATATCATAGTGCTTCAAAATCTTTTCAAAATTTTGCTTCTCAAGAAAGGAAAAAAAAAAAAAAAAGGCTGGTAAGCACCCCAGATTGCTGTCCATACGATGTCTTTGAAAAGAAGACCAAGTACTCCACACGGTAGACTGTTTCACACAAGATAGATAGATACATAAAGAAAGAATGAGAGTAGCTGTATTTCTGAAACTGAAGAGGATGCCCTAATCATGGCCCCTGATCAGTACCAACAGAGCCTGCACTTGTGTTGCACTGCAGCAGCCGAGAGTGATTTCAAACCTTGGTTGAAGAAAGAGGGAATTGGAGAACACCGATAGAGAAGACTAATTACCCATGATTATTGAGGCCATTTTTCAAACATTGTCCAGAAGGTTTGTATGTTAAAAAGATTCAGAGGAGTGTTACTCAGAGGGGATGCTGTACAATTTAAATGATTAAGAAAGGGATGGCATGGTTTGACTGACAAGAGTAGAGGACTGAGAAGAAAGAGTAATTTGATAATTGCATATAATTATGTGACTTCTTACGGTAAAGACTTAAGAAGCCGTGACTGGAAACTGAATCCAGATAAGGATGGTGGGTAACATAAAGCCACGTTGTTTGTGGTGGAGAATTTGTAGCGCTATTGGTTTTTATGGGAAAGTTTGAGAGACATTGAAAGCTGCTCTGTCCCTGTTGCTAGTTTAGTCTAATGAATTTCACATTGGTTCTTGTCAGTGTATTTCTGTTATTTCTCCAGCCTTTTAAGTACATAATTCAGAGCCTACCTGGGGAGCACCTTCCCAGAATAGCAAGGTCTCCTTATACAACTGTGCCCACGTGCCGCACTACTGAGTAGTCTTCTACTTGTCTTCTGCTGAGGCTGTCAAAACCGGCAGCAGTCCACATCCCCAGCCCGCCTGATCATCCTTCCAGTTCCCTTAAACACTTGCAAGTCTGCAAAGCAGCACGCGGCATGTTTGGTAGTTCACTCTGTGTCAATAAAGGTAGCTTCGTGACTCTCAGCACTGCTAGGATCGCAATGGCGTGCCCCTGCCAAAAATAAAAATAAAATAAATCAGGAAAAAACACAGGAATTGAAAAAACAGGTATTTATTCTATTTTATCCGGAAACAAAATACAACTCAAAACACATTACGTATGTGATCATAAAACTTGCATATACATTTGCTCATATCAGACATTATATAAAAGTCATTAGCAAGGCTGCAATTTTCTAGCCAACTATCTTTCTAAAAGAGGTCTAAAGGAAAAAAAAAACCAAAACACACCACCCCAAAATCTTTCCCCTGCTTGCATTACTTTTCAAGTACAACAGTGTTTCCTGCCTTTTCTACAAGGTAGACCAAGCTCTTAATCCAATGGTCCTCATCCTAGCAGGAGTTTGAGATCGTATGGCTTTTCCCTTTGTTGTGGGCCCTTTGAGGGCCTTCCGTTTGCATTCCTGTGAAGTCCCTCCAAGCAACAACCTTCAGGCATTAAATTAATCCTCTCACTGACTTTGGTGATGGAGGTTTAGATCGCTACCTGCAGCACATTCCAGTGCAGACACTGCTGCTTTGTTTTGCCCTTTTGAAAAAGGGGTCTTGAAGGGAGCGTGTAGTGTTCTGTCAGGCACGGAGCAAGCTGAGGTTGGGTACTGCGGAGCAAAGCCACACAATGCACACTTTGTGCTGGCAGGGTGCAATTTAATCCATATTTAGTTTTGGCATGAGTGATGGCAAAACCCACTTGCTCTTCACGTTGCACATCAGCCATTTTGATTATGTCCGATAAGGTAGCGCTTTCAATAGGATAAAAATAATAGTGGGTGGATTTGCTAGTGAGCCTGCTGGTTTCCACAACAGCAGTGAATGATGGGATTAGAGGAAATGTTTTCTAATAGCGTACTGACAAGAGAGGGTGGCTGATTGAGGGCATACTGAGGCTTCTAGCAAGTGCCACAGCTTTAACAGCAGGGTCAGTTGAGTAAGACTGAGATTTTTTTTTTCCCATCATTTGATTTTCTAAATCCTTCCTTATCACAGTCAGATTTAATTTTTTCTTCGTTGACCTGACAAAGGGAGATTTGGCTTGTTCAAAAGGTTATAAATGACATTTTTCTAAAGCATTGGTGGAGAAGCACACAAAAAAGAAGGCAGCTTTTAGAAAGTGCTTTCTCTGAGCCTCAGTCTTTGTAGAGTTTTCCATTTCTTCTGCCCAGGTCCCAGGCTCAGTTTGCGGATGGACAATTCACATGCTATTCAGCATGCAAAAATTCTCCTAAGTATAGCAGATAGATAGTATACCAAGATCTAGTCTGTAATCAACAGTTTAAGGAAGAGCACTGATTTAAAGCTTGGAAAAAATTAAACCACTGGAATTCAAGAAATCACCTTGATTTGCCCAAGATCTATATCAGACAGTTCATTGGAACATAATGATAAATATATAAAAATACAGAATGCGTATGTGTACATGAAGATATACTCTACAGTAGAAAAAAATACTAACCAAATTTAAAAGAACCAATCATCTTACGTGTGATCTGAGGCAGGGCATTGTCCAGGCCAGTTAGTAATTTTATTCCTAGATTCGTAAACAGGAGGAAATTACAGAACACTATGGACCAACTCAGATGAGACCTTTACACTATACAAACATTTCTTTTGCATATGGCAGAGGTTACAAAATGAATTGAGAGCTTTTTAAAAAAAAAAAAAAAGTAAAGGCTCTATTTCAATTTTTTTTAAATGCCTTTCAGTCCAGAAAGCCAAGTGCCCTACACATTTCACAGGTCAATGTGGGAGCCTCAGAAAAAAATAAATTACTATAAACAACAAAATAAAACATTTAGGACCTACAGCCAGTACTCTATGGCTCCCTTCCAGGATTTTTAGAGATGCAATTTCTTGCTCTTCAGTAGCAACATACTGGAATATTCACCGAGTGAATGCAATTTCTCCGCTGGGGTCAGTAGCACCTGAAGGCCCCGCCGGAGGAGCTGAGAGTGCAGCGGCATCTGTAACACTTCTCGAAGCCGGTGGGGATCTCAGCAGGACGTTGTGTAATGGGGATGCTCCATGCATGCGTGTGCGCACACTTCCGTACGATGGACTTGTACAAGAAGAATATTGAACAAAACGGAAACGGTAGAGGTTATTTGTTGTGAAAATAAGAATAATGAGAAAAGGACATCCAGGTATTAGTGCACCAAAAAAGAGCAAAACCGACCACCACGTTGCAAAGTAATCATATTTTAAAAGCCAAAGTAAAGATCTAGTCTACAGCCACCTTACTTCTCTAGCTTCATGTCCACTTAAACTCTGCACCTGGCCAAAGCAGAACAAGGAAGATCTGGAATCAGCAGAATAACAGCATTTACTGCAGCAATTTTGTTCATACATTGCAAATGTGGTTTCTTGTTTATTTATGTTGACTCCTGCAACGTATGGTAGCTGAGTTTAACCTGAGGAAATTCAACAGCAAATATCAGTTTGGCCATTTGGTTCACTCTGTTCCAAGAGGAAAAAGAAAGTTGTTGACCAACCTGATGCCATTTTATTTTGTTAGACACAACAGTAGTTGTATTCCTTTATCATAGTTTCAGCTTTATTAAACCATATTCCTAAGGATGTTCAACAATAAAAGTGGAAGCCACACCTGTGGAAGAGTGAGAATATCTTACTGAGATACCAAAACAGACCCATACCATTCCACCAAAAAACACTTGCAGTACATTTTTTCAAAATTCATCACTTTTTTTTGATATTTTGAGACTACAAACAGAAAACATTCCTTGTTTGAAAAAATTTCCACGCCATGACAAAATGCTGTGAAATCTCACGTAAGAGTATTTTCTCCAAGAGGGTTTGTGCAGCTACCCTCCATGTTAAACCCTCAATAAATTGAAACCTCAATATTAATTTAAGTTGTATCTTTAAATATATTTTAAACTTTGGAGGATTTGTTGGTTGCTCAAGGACGACTAACACATTTGTATGGGCAAGAACTACCTCAAAGGGGTTTTTTTCATACACTGGTTTATAACTAGCAGGACAGATGGATTCAGGCAGAAGAAACTCTAAATCCTCTAAATGATAAAGTACCTGCTTTATTGATGGTTAAAAGAAGCAAGCCCTGTGGGTTCAGCCCTCTGTCTCATTAGTTCAAACAGGCTATGAGATCTGCAGGGAAGCGCTCAAGAAGGCCATAAATTACATCTCCTGTGGCTTTCAACAACAAATAGATAGTGCTGGAGTTTACTCAAGGTGTTGGCAAGTGCTGTAATAGGGACTCCTGAAAATATCTGTCTGCCAGATGATGTTTCCTAATACACAGAATGTCATTGAGGAGGTCTTGTTGCATTTACAGCCAGATGCTTTCTTTTCCTAGAGAAGTCTTTTTATTGCCTTTTTGCAGTAGGTGGACTGGGGCAGTGGGGAGAGCAGCAGCGCCTGCAGAAGCCTGAGGAGAGCTGGCTGCAGCGCTCATACATCCAGCACTCACTACAGCCTGTTACAGCCGATTTCCCTCTGCAAGTCTTCCAGCTGTGCAGAGATTGGCTGTAAATGTGCTTGGAAGCCTAAAAATCCCCAAAGATGCAATATTGCACCTTCTGCAGATGTATCAGTGTTGTAACCGCGGTAGCTGAAAGCTCTGAGTAAAAAGAAATTAATATCATCTGTTAGTTGAGGAGGGGGACCAAAAATAACTAAAGGTTTTGGGCTCAAGGCCTTCTTGGATCTGCTTGCTGATGTTTGCTTGCACACTTTGCATCTAGCTGAAGATCTACAGCCGCTGCGGCTCTGAGGATGTTCCTGCAATTCTTACCTGACCTTATGGAGACTTTACCTTTCAGTTTGGCCTTGTTATACTTCACACTGCAAGAGCTGGAGGGTTTAAACACCTGACAATCTCTGTTCTTTTCCCAATTACCTCATTTTTTGGACAAAAAAAAGACTCCCTCTATTCAAATTTTGCTTAAGTTGCATTACTCACAAGCTGCCCATAATAAGATTCAGATTTCATTTTCTCATGGAAAAGAAATGCAGTTACCCTACTGCCACCCAGAAGACCGCCCGTGAATCAGATACTGATTCATGCTGTTACCACTGTCCCTCTCTCCTGCTCTGTCCCCTAGCCCAGGAAACAGGCCAGAAAAAAATCAAAACACCACTTTGACTGGAGCAACCCCAACCCACACCACCAACCCATTCTTTAAAAAATCTGTTGTTGAATCACAGCTTATGGATAGTTCAAACAAAACAAAAAAAAGAAGACAGAGACAGGAGAAAAAAAACTGCATAAAGAATTATACTGGAGAGTCATTTAGCAAAATTCCCATTTGTGTATTAAAAGCTTAGCTAAATAACCTTGGGCTGCACAGGAAGACAAGTAGGAAGGAAAACTCTTCTGATCTTTACAATCGCCCTGCCCCTCGAGCATACCAGGCATTTTATCTTGTTAGTCTTCATAAAAATTTGATTTTGTGAAGTAGACATGCAGCACTTACTTACCCCTCATTCTTGACACAGAAGGGTTTGCCCTCCCCATCCCCTGCCCAGTGTCAGAAACGGTAACACACAACTGGCACTGAAGGCTCTTTCCAATCAGCAAAGGAATGTCTCTCTCTCTTACCCCCTCTCCTCCTCTTTTATGGCTCTTCCCTACCATTCTGCCTTGTTTATCCCTGCTGCAATTTTCAGGTATTTCTTTGCCTTCTTTCCTCCAGGCCCGTGTTTCCCATTCTCCTGCCTCCACTAGCTGGTCTGCTCCCTCCATCGCCACATGAAAGCAGAATCGTGGATTTAATTTCACGAACCTGGAAGATGTACCACAACGTACGCAAGCATCTCTAAGGCTTTGCTCTGTTCTTTTATACATAAGCAAAGGAAATAAAAGAGAGGGAAACAAAGGTACCCAACCATAGTGTGCAACTGCTGACCTGTGCAGCACTGGGCAAAGCTTACTTTCAGAAAGGCAGAGAACTCAAATTCAAAGCCAACCTACCCAGGAGTTTATTTGGTTGGATTCTTATCTGTGGACAGCTGCTTCTAAAATGGAAGATAATGGTTGAGTGCTTAAAATGGTGATTTTTAAGCACATGCCTGATGAGGATTTTTCTGCAAGAACCCTCTGTGAAAGCTAGAGAAAAGGGACTGGTCACAGCAGCAAGTGAGACAGAGCTATCCGTGACAGTATGTAAAAATTGCTGATAACGGGACTTACCCTGAAGTGCTGCAAAAAACTTATCTATTGAAAAGATTACAGGCAGTACAGCTGGAAATTAAGATGGTTTAACCTGACTGGAAACAAAAACCTGCCTTCTTTTTTGTCTAGAACAGTCATTTTCTCTTCCCTGAGATAATCGTACCACAAAATATTACAGCAAAACAAATATTCATTCATATCAGATCTACTTTGCACACTCCTGACCTGCTGTTTGACTTTTAATTTCCTGGATGGGTGAGTCAAAGCAGGTTGGGCCAACCTGTAAGCTGAGACACACGAGGGCATTCCCTGCTGTGTGCTTAGTAGGTTGGTGGAAAACAGCATCAACAGGGCAAAGGGGTTACTGCAGAAAGGACGACACAATTAGACTTAGTCTCCAGCTTAGAACTGCTAATTATAAATTAGCCCCAATCACACGCAAGTTATTTGTTTATATTTGGTTCAACAGAAAACTAGAGTCAACATTTTTTTAACACTAATATTTTAAAAGACTGTAAAAGTTACGAACAGCAAGATGGAAGAGGTGGGATGAAGAATCCCATATAATTTGGTCTGAAAGAGGCAACGGTCCCTGCGGGCACCGGGAGAGGCTGCCCGGGCAGGGGTACCCCAACCGCTCCCCGGAGGTTTGCTGGCAGCACCGCTGCTCTCGTCTCCACTCCTCACCTTTCGAAGCTCGCCAGCGATTGCTGGTTAACAGATCAGCTGTAAATGATAGGGGTTTTTTTTTAATATTATGCTGTTACAATCTTTACATTTGCTTATGGGAGAAGACTATAGGGCCCTACGAGGGGCTTCCAAGAGCCCCTACGGCTGCTCCTCGGGGCCGGGCTCTGGCGGACGCAGCCCCTCTGCGGGGCAGAGCTCCTCACCTGCAGCCAGCCGAAAGAAAAAGCGATGCCACGGCCCTTGCACGCGGCTGCTCCTCCACCCATTCCTGCAGCAGAAGCAGTACTGTATTATACCGACATCTGCCCGTCCCCATTTTTTATTTTTTTTTTGCTAAGTATTTTGTCAGTGTTTGCTCAAAGTCTTCCATTGGGCGAATGGGTTTTATACAGGAAACATACACGACGTTACACTGTACTGCTGTATTATGAAACCTGGCCGTAAAGAAGCACTTGGTCGGTTTGGCTTCAGCTCTTTATTAGGTGATGGAGTGGGAAACTGCAAACTAGTTTCAATGAGTAAGCCTTTTTCTTAGCACTGCTCGTGGACTTCCAGCAGCTGAAGGATATATTCCTGGCTGCAATTAATTCACCAGTTTGCAGTATGTGAACATCCAGATTCAGAAGTGGCTGGAAATGCTGCCACCACCATGCTGCAAGCTCTTGCAATATCATGCTGGATGGGGATTTCTTTCTAACAGTTTTTTGGTGGGGGATCCCAGCTGAGGACCCATCATCTATTCGTAACATCCATGAAGCGGGCACTGACGCTAGCTGCGATGGCTCAGTGCAGAGCCCAGAGTTCAAGCCGGGCTAAAGAATTCCCTGCCAGTACACTGCCTGGTGGAAAAGCAGAAGAGACCCAAGATCATAGAATAGAATCATAGAATCATTTAGGTTGGAAAAGACCTTCAAGATCATCGAGTCCAACCACCAACCATGCCCACTAAAC
>JANHGO010000041.1:9223757-9242747 GCA_024606505.1 Aquila spilogaster | reverse complement strand
CCGTGGTGAAGACCATGGTGAGGCAGGCTGTCCCCCTGCAGCCCAGGGAGGTCCACGGTGGAGCAGATCTCCACCTGCAGCCCAGGGAGGACCGCACGCCGCAGCAGGGGGATGGATGTCCCCCAAGATGGCCGGGACTCCATGGGAAAGCCCACGCTGGAGCAGGCTGTGACTGAAGATCAGCCTGCGGAAAGGACCCACGCCAGGGAAGTTCTTGGAGGACTGTCTCCCGTGGGAGGGACCCCACGCTGGAGCAGGGGAAGAGTGAGGAGTCCTCCCCCTGAGGAGGAAGGAGCAGCAGAGACAAGGTGTGATGAACTGACCCCAACCCCCATTCCCCGTCCCCCTGCGCTGCTGGGGGGGTTGGTAGAGAATCCGGGAGTGAAGTTGTGCCCGGGAAGAAGGGAGAGGTGTGGGGAAGGTGTTTTAAGATTTGGTTTTATTTCTCATTACCCTGCTCTGGTTGATTGGCAATAAATTGAGTTAATTTTCCCTAAATTGAGTCTGTTTTGCCCATGATGGCAATTGGTGAGTGATCTCTCCTGTCCTTATCTCGACCCACGAGCCTTTCGTTCTATTTTCTCTCTCCTGTCCAGCTGAGGAGGGGAGTGATGGAGCGGCTTTGGTGGGACCCTGGTGTCCAGCCAGGGTCAACCCACCACATGCATAAAGGATGTGCAAAGCTGCAGATACAGCAAGTGTGGGTGTAAAAATTGGTGCAACTGGAATAATTTTAACTTGGAGGAGCCCCGAAGAATATATAAATTATATCAGCTTAGCCTCACCCCTGAATCTGGTGCAACACCTGGAGGCTAATTTACGATCTGTTTGCTTTCAGCAGAGCTATAGAACAAAAAGGTTTGCAATACCTTGCTGCAGCCGGCGGTCTGTGCTGGGCAGCACGCCTGTCCTGTGAGGGCTGGAACAAGAGCAGGTCAGAACCTAGTTCTGGCTTTTGCTAAAACCAGTCCTGGGACTGCGCTAGAGAGCTGTCATCTTCCTTTTCCTTTTTAATATTTGTGAGCGCGGGGAGCGCTAATTGGCAGGATAGTGAGCACTTTTCTAACCAAGGCACCATCAAAGGCTGAGGAGGAGCACATCTGCCAATCAAAATATGCTGAACTGTGAAATGAAACTGCTCTAGCCGCCCTTTAACCTTCCCTGCACAGAAAGGAATATTCCGCAGCCTCACTGACCGCAGCACGCATCCGTCATTTTTTTCGTGCACGCGGGTCTGAGTGCAAAATACAGCTTTACCTCATGCCTGCGCTGACGCGTGCGGGCATCGCTGTACGTGAAACCCAAGGCTAAAGGCTGCCCACACTTCTGTTTCATTGCACACTTGGCTTCAGCAGCAAACCCGGCGCTCTGCGAGAAGCAACCTTGAGCGCAGCGCAGCTGGTTAGAAATCGCGCTCCTCTGCTCTGCGTGCATCCCTGGCCAGCAACGTCAGCACCGGCGACCTCACTGGGTACCAGCCGACCTCACGAGGTACACAGCCTGTAAAGCACGCTGGGTACATCCACTGGTGGAGACAGAATATACTGGTGGCAACGGGGTCCACCAGTGCATGGCGGGGGGCTGCGAAGCCCCTGGCAGGGCTAAGCTGCTGCTTTTCCTCTGTCACAAATTCGAGCCCCTTTCCCCCAGACAGCTCCATGGCATTTGTTCCGAGGCTGAATCAGCCCATGGCTCAGCCCGGCGGCTTTGGGCACCCGAAGCAGCTTGTGGCAGGAGATGCTGCTCTGCATTTGGGAGGCTGCTAGAATAACCCCCCCGCCAAAGGCCGCAGCGATGCAGAAAAGCAGATATTGGAGAGGGGATTTGGTCCCTTGACACCAGCTCGTTACAACTATGCTACTCTTCTGCTTTAATTAAGCCAAAGGGAAGTCTCAGGCAGAGCCGAACCCGAGCAGAGAGCAGGGAAAGCTGGGCTGGTGCAGCCCGGGAGCTGGCAGCCAACTCGGCGCGGCGCTGCGGGACAGGAGCCGGGGGCTGGAAGCCGTGGGAAGGTGAAACAGATGCGTCAGCAAGGCCAAAGGGGAAGAGAGGACAAGATGCAATGCAGAACGTACAAAGCCACACAGAGAACGGCTAAAGAAGGTGAACGGATCCTAGAGGAGAGTAAAATGCGTATCATGCCAGCTAGGAATGTATGGGGACAGTGACAGTGGCCTCTCTCTGTAAAAACGCTTCTGAAAGCAGTTTTTAAGTAAGTCTGACTCAGGTATGCAGGTGATTTACATGTTTCCAGCCAAAGTCAAAGATCTCGTTTTCTTGGCTGGCCTCAGCAAGGCTCAATTCCCTCCTTAGAGCTTGAGATCCTTTTCCTTTTTGAATGACTGCAGCTGTGCCGTACACATTCTAGTTCAAACTGACTCGTAAGATCCCTGAATTCAGAAAGGCAGCTGAGTGAGCGCACTTGAGTGCCTGCCTGCAGCAAGGATGTTCGTCGTGGCCACTGTGTCTCCGCTGGGACCAGCTTGCTGTAATGGACCATTAATTACCTACTCCTTTGCTGCCTGATCCCACTACACCAGTCTGTAGCGAAGAGTTCAGACCTGTAATGATGATTTAAATACTGTGAACTTGCAGCAGAGCAAGCCAACAACATTTATCATGTAGTATGTTGTAGTTACTGTAAAGAAGGATGCTCATTTCAGAATCTTGCACCGTTTTCACTATGCTTCTTTTCACTAGCCAGATATGTTTTTATTTGATATTATAATAAATGTATAAACCAATTTCATTTATTATCTCTCCTACTAGAAATGTTTGGATGCCTTCCCTACACCTTTGACCAGTTCAAGAGCATATCCAGAGACTACGAAAAACCCCCAAAGACACACTTCTCTTACTGAACTAACCCAGGTTTCCAACGGCCAGCCGTGGCCATATAAATTAAAGATATACATGGACTTTGCATGGGCCTTCACAGAAGCAGATTTTGCAGATTTACCTTGAAGGTAATGAAGCTGTGATATTACACATTCAAAGAAAAAGCTGGAATGGGGACTTTCCTAGATGGATCTTGCCTGACCCTGGGCAGTTGTTCTTTGGCCCTTGAGCCACCTAAGCTGTGCTTTATGCAGAAGAAAAGAAGCTATCTTTAAACCTATACATTTTGTTGGACACTGTCCTGTATAAAAGATTTCACATGCAACATTAAAACAGAAAAAGACAGAGACCTGCCAGCAACCGGGAGCGGTGGCGCAGGACTGTAACTCTCATTTCCTCCTGCAGCGAGGGTAATTTCCAAAATTCCTTACCAGTTCTGGCAACTCCTGCAAATCTCCTGCCCTCGGTACTCAGTTTTGTTTCCAGCACTCGCCCCACCTTTGTAGATCTCATTTCAAGGCCATGTCATGACACAAGCATTTCATGCACCCTTTTCTGTCCTTACTCCATCCCACAGCCTCCCTCCCTGCCACACCGGCTCGAAACTTTTTGAACCTGGCATCTGCAAAGCCAACCCCTCACCCTAATTTAGCCCTAAAACATCCGTGCGTCTTAGTTCTCCTCTGCCCTCATTCCGCCATGCCCAGGGCTCTCGGCACAGCGCTGTCCCGGCCGCCTTCCCTCCGGCTCCCCGGCGGCTGGTTTTACACACCGGACTTCCACCATTTCATCCCCTGGTTTTCTGTCGCGTTGGACTGACGAGCGACGCGACCACCAACAGCATCTGTGCGCACCCTGAAGACGGGATCGGGGAAGGGCTGTTTTGGAGCAGCACCCGATGCCACGGGTCAGGACAAAGGAGGGGAGGGGACCCCGCGCTGGGCATCCCTCCCACGGGACCTGTGTGTGTGTGTTTTGGGAGACAGAGAAGAGGCAGACCAGACTCAGGTCAGTAGGAAAAGCCACAGAAGACTTACACGCGCTTGGGGCATTAATGCTGCGGCCGTGCCGCTGAGCAGTGAGAGCAGGTCCAGCCTCCGCTGCGCAGAAACCAAGCCAACCCGCCAGGTACGGCCTTTTCTATAAAAGCCACCCACTGACGTCTTTGTCCCCTCCGCGTTGCCAGTGCCCAGCTTCTCAGGAATATCCTCCAGTCCCTGCAGGAGGGATGGCATTTCAGCAGCCCTGCTTAGGATGACCCTGAAAGTGGAGCGAGATGTGGAGGCCACAGCTGCTGCTAAACACCCCAGTACTCCTGAACAGTAAGAAAATACCAGTTTGGCTGCCGTGTGCCCTGCCAAGGGATGTTACGGGACTATTAATTGCCCCAAATGACCTCTGGGCATATTAACACCTACTCTTTTCCAAATGGTGGTCACTGCCAGATCCAGTGCCTCCTTCCACTGCAAGCTGGTTTACTCACATTTCAATTGCTCAGAGATTCATCTATGGACAGTAATTTGTCGGCTGCCTCCGCAGCTGAAACCACATCTTCTCAATCCCACTGGCAGGCGCCGGCAGTGTGCTGGCAGTCAGCCCTTGGACAAGCGACGGAGGTCTGCAGCAAAAATGCTGCCTTCTTGGGGATTCAGGAAGGAGAAACTTGGATCAGCCACCTCAATTCATCGCCTGAGTATGTTGCCACTATAGAAATACTCCTACTAGACACATTTGTACTCATCTGCTGTGTGCATTGTCTAATAGATGGGACGTGTCCTACTCCCAGTCTGTTCTGGGATGGTCTAATGTGAACCACAGCATGCTTGCAGCAAACTGCAGCCGGCCGAGCTGCTCACCCAGGGTGCATCTGCAAAGCGTGCCTGCGACTCCTTATCCTTTGCATTCTTTTCTATATTTAGGAGACTCACATGTACACAACAGCCAGGCAAAGAGTGGGAAGGGCAAGCAAATATCAAGAGAAGTTTTGAGTTCATGAATCCCTTGGGACTGTCAACAAGTCACAGGGAGGTGCTACGGGAGCAGCTAAAATAATGAGGGTGTGATGGCAGCTGTATCTACAATGGTTCTGTCCCAAGGAGCAAATGGTTATATAGTTTGACTCGAGCTCATCTCCTTGGGTAGCGTTTTCAAAGTCCCACCTGCAGAAGCAACTTGGGCCTTAGCAGCTCTTTAGGCTCCCAAGTCACTCAAGCACTCCTGAGCATTTAACAGAAGGTAAGAGGGGACTCCTCTCCAGGTGCCTGCTCAAATAAATGACTCTCTGGGAACAAGAACCCTTGAGCCAGTTAAAATCCTGCAGCTCAGTTATCCCCATTCTGCAGCACTTGCTTGAGTAAGCTGGGAGCTCCCGAGGCCGGGAATGAGCACTAGAGAGATGCTGCGGCAGCCTGGTTGCCGGCTGGGGTTAAACCACGACAGTGATGCAGCAGGGAAGATAAAAATACAGGTTTCAGGTCAGCGGAAGGTAGCGAGAAGCAGCAGCAGTCTAAAAGGGAGGGCCCGAAGCTGGCTCACGTGATTTGGCATAACGAGGACTTTTCTCCAACGTGCAGAAAAACAAAACTTTTCACCCACCCCATCATTTGCCCCAAAATTTAGGGGGAGATAAAATAAAATTCTGGGACGTCAGCCAAACAACCAGCTCCAACTTTGTATGTCTCCCATTTCCATGTACTTACTGCGACCGTCGTTTCAGGTCTTGATAAATAATCTATCTGGGGAGCTCTTACTTTTAACAAAGCCTCTCAAGAAATCACAGAAGCCCCACACTAACTTTGGCCCTTAAACACTTTTTCGGAGCTAATAAAGCGTGCACGCGTGTGTCCCTTGGTTGACTGAGAGCACTGATGGATCTTCTGCCCAGAGCTGGAGCACCAAAGGGGCCACTGGCCGAGGATAATGTGAGCTCAGACTGCCATCCTCCCCGGTCCTGGCATCGATATAAGGTGCACAGCCTCACTTCTCCAGCCTAAAACCCAAGGCAAATAATGAAAAAGTAAGAGAAAAGCGCAAGGGTCCCGTTTATTTCAACAAGTCCTGTGCTTCTGAACGGGTTACTTGGAAGTGACCTGCTACGTAGGGTGCGGTGACTGGGATTTGAAGTGTTTTCAGTTGGCACAAAGGGTCGGTCCCAACACACAGAGAACAAGTTACAAAAAGAGTTTAGCTTTTTATGACCATTTTGTGAAATGTCTTTTTTGCCCAATGAAACAGATAAAGCTGGAGACGCAAGATGGCATGAGAAACAAACATGAAGCAGGGAAGAAGGAAAAAACAGGGTAAAGCCAGCGAGGCACAGGCTTCAGACCAGCTAAACAGATACTTCTGACAGACCAAGGGAAAGGTGTGGAAAATGGAATAGCTCACAAAGTAAGAAACTGAATGTCAAATTAACTATTTCCCTGTATTCGGCCAGCCTACATCAGTTATTCAGACATGTTTGAGACCATAAGAAACCAAAGAAAGAAAAAAATAAAAGCAGATTTTCTTGGAGAACAGAGATTACAAACTGAACAAACTAAGAAAACCACCTTGTCTTGGGAATTTCACTTGAACACCAGACTGAATCAAAGATAATTAATTTGATTAAGTCAAACAAGTTATCTAAATCCCTAATTAGGGAAAACACCGCCAGCAATTCAGCACTGGTTTGCAAAAGGCCTTTGATGTTGAACAGTTTCAGCAAAAGCAATACCTGCAGACACATGGCACTTCTCGATGCATGAAGGGCACGTTTGTTGGGCAGGTGTCAGGGCAAGAGAACAAATTATACTTACAGGAAAATAAGAGGAAAATTTTCCAGGATGGTGAGGAATCACGTCTGATAAGAACTTACCTGACCTCTGACAGCTGAGTTGGGTTACATATCCCAATAGCACTGCCTCTTTCTTGCAGCATGCAATTACATCGCCAGTTCTTAGGGAATTCCTTTTTCAACCCCATCGCAACAGTGCATGCTATTTGCGCAAACGTTAAGAGGCGGCGAACTATAATTTCAACTCTCATTTGTAATGAATGGGATTTACTATGGCTAGCATGAATCATTTTGATAACACATATAATTAGTTTTATAGAAGTTTTAGTACGTTATAAAAGTTGCTATATCACTTGTATCCCCCCAGGGCTCTCTTATAAAATGATTTTGTTACAACTGTATTCTTCTTGGAACTAAAGTGTAGACAACTGAGCACATCTGTACGTCAAGAGAAGCGTTGTAAGCCAAGACATTCAAGGCAATTTTGCTGCCTTTTTCAGTTCTAAAATCCATGTGAAGAAATGCGATCACTTCTGGACTCCAGCATTATCAGCTGTTCAAAGCCGAAGATACTCTTGTCCTCCCAGGCCGTCAGTAAGCTGCCCCCACACGGCTCATGGCTGCTCAGAGCAGATGCTGGGGCTCAGCTACCGGGAGCTGGGATGCCTGTCAAATGACCTTGGGGGAAAAGTGCTCAGCGGGTATAAATAACACAGGTCTAATAACTTCATTTGAGCTACGGAAATTTATCCTGGATGAGAATTTGGCTCTGTACAGAGCTGCAAAGTGAGTTAACCGGATTCCACCTTCGTGAGGAAGAAAAGCGGGGTTGGTAGGAGTGTGCGCTACGTGACACCAGCAACCCCCTCTGACTTTGTAAGCGTTTTTTCTTTCATACGTGTTTTGAACGCTGAAAGTAGGCTACGATCAAGCCCTTCTGACTACTTCTTGAAGGGTGCCATTAATAAACAGGCTTTAAGAACTGCCCTGCTAACCTGTTGTGAGTATGCTAGAGGAGCTCCATGAGCCTGCCCAATCCTTACATTAACAGCTGCTGCAAACATCAGCCAAACACGGGCTTCTGACCGCGTTTAAGGCACAAACCAATACGCAAACACCTACTTGATAAATTACTATTATTTATGAGGTGCAGCTGCCTGCAGCGTATTGAGACCTGCTGTCCCGTGGCGTGCAGCCCAAAGGGGCTTGGCCATCCCAACTTGCCCCAGCTTGGCAATGCTTCCCCTTCCCAGTGGGTCACATTCGGGGCATTTCCCCAAGGCCCAGCTCTCCCAACAGTCATCTCCTGCAGTGCAGGGAAGGCGGGTGAGAAATGCTGTTCGAGCATGAGATACGCTTTAAGCTATATGGGCACGTGCCAGTACCAGCTGTGGGCAGGAGTGGGATGAACCTGCCAGGCCACCATTTTGCTTTTCCTCTGCCATGGTTTCGTGGGCATGGATGATAGTTGGAATCAATGATCTTGAAGGTCTTTTCCAACCTAAATGATTCTATGATCACAAGCACCAGGACAGAGTCACAGCCCAGATCACCCCTCACCTCCTCCCAGCCCCTTGGGTCATGTCCCACTGGTGCTGTAAGAGCAGAGGGAGAAGGGGGGCACGTGGAGGTGTCTAAGGAGTAAAGTGAGGGGGCTGTAGGGAGTTGGAGGGACAACTGCCAAAAGCCACTTCAAAAAAGCCTCGATGTCCTGAAGATTAATTAAAAGCATCATCTTCAGCTATTTTAATATTGTACTATATGATACTGTCATGAATGTATAAACTCAGCTGCATATGACAGGCAGTAAAAGCAAACGATGGTGGCATTTGACAACTAAAAAACGGTAACATCAAAACCCAAAAGACTAAGTTCGGTGCTTTGAGGTGTTCTGAATTTAAAACAGGATTCCTGACACTCCTATTCCAGCCACCTGTGCTCTCTCTATAGTTGCTGGAGCAACAAAAGGCATATGCAAGAGCTGGTTTATCCCATCCTAAGACAGGTACCATATATCCCATGTTGAAGGCACCTGTTTCTTCTTATCAAGCGTGAAGGCAGCCGGAACGGCAAGCTTTAGCCATCCGCAAGTTGCCTTAGAGGCTACAGGCTCATATAGGCAACTGCTTGGCAAGAGGCATCCCACTCCCTTTCCTTTGTGTTTTTAAATCTACACACCAGCAGAACACCAACTAGTCGTGCTGTCAGATCTTTATCGGCACTTTGCTTCTGGTTTAAGTATCTTGTCTGTAACAGATTTTTTGGATACTTCCTCCGAACAACAGGCCGTAACGATTTCCTACAACTGCGCAGCTCCGGCATGCCGCGGCGCTCCGTTTAGAGCCATCTCTTGAAGAGCAGCCGCAGCGGACTTAAAAGGTAAACAAATCTCAGCCCGGGGAAGATCAGAAGGGCCGACAGGCAGTCCTGCTGGTGCTGATTTATACTTCCTTATCTTTTATCTCCTTCCCTCTCCTCCCCGAGCACACTAGCTGTTCTCCCACGGTCCTTCTCCCAAGGAAATCCGCGTGCTTGCTTTCTGCAATCGTGCATTTTTAATTCTCAAGTTTTTTAAGTCTTCTAATTTTAATGCAATACTCGGCTTTTGGTATACTGCAAACCTGCCAGGGTAAAGCACTCACTTGAACTCGTTCCCAACAGCACATAAATCAATCCCTGTCTCTGGGAACAGAAAATTTCCAATACTTTGCCCAGAAACAATGTGAAACAGCAGATGCGCAGTGCCTCCCACTGAAGAGCGAGCAGGAGGGGTGCTTTGGCTCGCACCGCTTCCCCAGCGCTCCGCTCAGGACCTCCTCCCCAGCCGTGAAGCCGTCAGCAGGACAGTTACCCAGCGAGCGTGGACTCGCTACCCTCCCTTCCAAAGACGCTCTCTTCATTCATAGCTCGTAAGACCGAAAAGACAGCTGTCCCCTAGCGTAACTAAGGCTACAGGGCTTCTCTGAATTAATCTGTACTAGGGCGTATTTTCGAGAAAACAGTCCAGTTTCGTTGTACATTTCTAGCACTGATCGGTCAACCCCAGCACCGTCCTTCACGCATATTCCAATGCTCAGTTGTCCCTGCTGTCAAAAAAACAAACTAAAAATTAGGGGCAAATTTGTCTAATTTCAACTTTCAGCTACCGGCTCTTGTTAAACACTTGTTTTCAGACCAGTGTTCAACCTTTCAAATTTCTGCTTCTGCATCACAATTAAGATATTTTAATCTTTTGATAAACTGAAATGCGTATTTTCTGAGCCATCAATATTCCTGTGTTACAATGATCTATTCTCTTCATTTCCATCTTGGCATCGTCTGTGAAACTAAGCTCCATTACTTGGATATATACTAATTTTTAATTTTTGCACACTGATTTAAGTCTGATCCACTGTACAAGCTGCTATTTAACATCTGTAGAAAGAAAAGTATTTTATCAACATATGATATGAATTCTTCCATCTGGCTTTCCATTGAAGACAAAGCAGAAATTTTTTTGAACACCTCTGTCTTTTCTGTTGCTGACAGTGCTGTAATTTCCATTTAGACTTACTGCTTTGGAAAGAAAACCCTCTTTTACTCTCCCCAAGTTTTTAACTCAGAGGTCATTGTGCTTCTGTATCAACACTTTTTCATGCCTGGTTTCTCATCTATATTCAATTCTTCCTTGCCTTATTTCCCTTCTCTTCCCTGCCTTCTTCAATTAACTGCTGCCCTCTGCTCCTGTTACCTTTGTTGGTAAGGTGTTTAGAGAACTCCACGCAGTACCAGCTGCATTTATGTCACCAGAAAGCAATTATTAAGCAATATTTCGGTCTATCTTAAGTGAATTAGAAAAATAATCACATGGAAAAAAAAAAAAAAAAAAGCAGAGTTGACACCTCAGACTATCAAATGTAATCCACGTGTGTTTTTCTGATGTGTCTTAATTATGTGTTATTATTTCAGGATTGCATAAGGGTATAATTTCTTCTGAAGACGTTCACTACTTATTTTCTATAGCAGCTAAAATCCAAAACACAGTACAATTTCAGATTAAAAGCATGATGCTGAGTTACAGTATTATAAAACCAACTTTTGGATAGCTGGTTCAGCAGCCCCAGTGGGAAAATATGGAATGCTGGAAAAGGATTACAGTGATTTTTACATTTACGAATAGTTACACTGCTGGTCACAAGAGAGGTCTCACATTACTGGAAGTACACATATTTGCTGGAACATAAAAGTCTCTCAAAAAGAAAAAAAGAAAGGGAAAAACATCAGACATTTGAACAGCTGGAAGCATTTTTAGAAACTACCAAAAAAGAGGGAAAAAAAATCATTTAGAATAATATTTCCCTTTCTGTAGTAAGCATCGTAGTGGTGATACAATATGTTCTCAAGAGGCTTAAATCATGCCTACTGTTCAATCCTCAAAGGTTATTTTATAAAACAAAAATTAGTGGAGTCAACAGAGTTTTTTCACAAAACCCCTGAAGCTGTCGTTCTGAGCTGTATTTATTTTTTTACCAGCTCCCATCTTTGTCAAATGTCCCAAGAGCTATGAATCTGCAACAATAAGCTACAGTCCACTGTGCTCTGGCAAAAGACAAGATTTTCTTCCTTTCTTTGTCTATATCTGATTTCAGTATGAGGAAGATGTTGTTTGACGCCACTCTGATAAAAACTTGAAAAGACTGTTGTTTACAGAAGGATCAAATTAGACAGTGAATTAAGGAAGTAATAGCAGCCATGGGCATAAAACAGCATGATGGCTACATATATTTTGATAAAGTATCTACACTCTAGAACCAACAACACTTGAATTTCTTTCAAATTAAAATCTAGGGGCGATCTCTTAATTTTAAATGCCCTGTTTATTCCGC
Organism: Aquila spilogaster; assembly: GCA_024606505.1. Classification (NCBI taxonomy): domain Eukaryota; kingdom Metazoa; phylum Chordata; class Aves; order Accipitriformes; family Accipitridae; genus Aquila; species Aquila spilogaster. Next base: position 9,231,269 of record JANHGO010000041.1, on the reverse strand, counting down.
CAATTATGATGCTTTATTTTCTTTACTGTAGTGCTCCCAGGGCCGTGTCAGCACTAGGATTTCCTTTTGCTAAGTTCTCTTTGTCACAATGAGTCTTTCAACATGTGCCAACTCCAGATAAACATTATTGGTAGTTTGCTCCAGTTCAAAAACCAGGCAACAAACAACACAAGGCTTGCTTAGCAGCACCCTTGAATTCCCTTTAAAACATACTTCCATTAAATACTCCAAGAGGCGTTAAATTTAGGTTCATGAGCTATTGTATCCTTTTGAGAACTTCCCATCTTCACAATGTGTTTCCACTCACACCTAAATTTACACTTGTTTAGTTTTTGTGGTAACTCTGTTGGATATTTAAAAAAATACTAATTCAATAGCAAGACCAGTTTTATGGCACCTTGTAAATTCCATTCCTCCTCCCAACCATTTTCTGCACCTGATACAATGAATGGTCCCTCTTCTGTATTTAGCTTTAAAGTTTGCTATTCTGTTCCAAACCCGAAGACGACCTACGCAATGGCTTTGTATAACAGAAGATACTATTTTTACCTACAAACATGGCCACACGTATACCCATCGGAACATCACAGCTACAAAAGCACAGCTACCTTCCATGTTATCCTCCACTAGGAAACATTTGTGGGATACCTGTTTTACTCTGTCTCTCTTTTTTTGTGTTGCAAGATATCTCTTTCCTCCACACCCTGACATTTTCCATCATGTACTTGTATGACTACAGTTTTTCCTCTCCCATCTTTTTGTTCTCTATCTCAAATACAGTTCCTAGTTTTCCACTTCATCTTTCTTTCCATTTCCCCTCCGTAGCAAACACAATTTCCTTTTCCCCAGTGCAGAACTCCTGCAAGGAATAGGGTTAAACAAGTTTAAAGAATATCCACGAGCATTGAGAAAGACCCATGCAAGCAGTTCTGGGTCATGACACTCAACAAGTATGTCCTAACACTGAATCCAATGTGCGTACCAAAAGACAATTCATACCACTCCACTCACCCTGAAGATGAGTTCAATTCCCATTTAATCAGCTCTTCCAACAAGATCATATTTTCTAACAGTACATGCTAGAGGATTTGTTCTCTCCAATTCCATGCTTAAGCTCCTATGCAACAGAAAGCCATCATCTTCATAAATGAAACCAGGTGATCCAATTAAATTATTTATTACTGTTCCATCAACATGAATATTCAAACTTTTACAAGTGTTCACCAAGAAGCAAGACCAGTCACAACAATATTTTATCCACAATTATGAAGACGTAGTCAATCTTCCATAAGAGAATTCAGTTCTGTTGAACATTTTTATGAGTCCATGATAAATGTTTCGAAGTCCTGGTCTAAGTCTGAAACAAGGGCATCCACAAAATCTTCAACTGAAGGCGATTTCTGAAGCATACCTACAAAACCAAGACAACAGACTCTTAGCAAGAATACTACGACCTTGCAAGCTTTGTCAATAATAATGCTTATTGCTAAATAACATTTAATGTCACAATATGACAGAAACGACTATCATGTTTCTTTGTCAGGAAATAAATGCACTTATAGTGTATGGGGATTATTTAATTTCTTCAAGCTACCTGTTACATGTTATCACAGAATTGACAGGTTTCAAGATTGTTAACTGATTTTTATCATTACAATCTTGCTTAAGCAGGGAATTATATCCATTTTAAAGCAATGTAACCATAGACTCACTCCTCTCCAAATGACTGGAATAAATCAGTGATTGAGCAGGTATCTAAATCCTTATCCGCTAAGTCTCAGGTCTGACAGAGCCAGAAAAAACAACGTATTTTCTCAAAGTGTTCTACACCTTAAAAGCATTTAATTTAGTATTGAAAGTACAAGTATCTCTGAAATTTTTCACAAGGCATGAAACATACCCAAACAAAAGCATTTTCAGTGCACTGCAGTTTTAGTTTTGCTTTTTTACAGTACCAGGACTTACGTTTTATTAAGAATTTTAATTAGTGCATCTGTTAGCTGCAGCATATGGCAACAGAATAACAGACAAGGAAATTACCATAATGAAGAATCATGCTCAAGTACTTTGTCAGGTAATTATATTAAAAGAGCAGCTAAAAATCTCACACCTTCCTCCCCAAAATCCCAGTTTTTAGAAAGCATGAGAATATATCCTGTAAATTATTTTCAGATATGTCTTTGTACTTAACATTACATTGATGTTGGTCTTTTCACTATTGTTAACATTTTCAAGATTATATATGGAAATTTACTGCATTACTTGTACCAGAAAAAAAAAAACCAGTACAGCTGCCAAATAATGCAAAATTTAATCTTCATACCTCTTTGAAGTGATCTGTTCTTTCTGACAACTGCCAATGTAAATATAACCTTGTTCTACCCTTTCTGATCGGTGTACCTACTGAACATAATTTTATATTCTTTTACATCCTCAACAATATTTGCTTTCAGTGGAATTTATAATTGCACGCTCCTAAAAGACTGGAATCTTTTACTATAACACAATGATTCAAAACCCACCAGGAAATGGACCGGCTCAAGGTAATTTTGTGTAAGCAACCAAAAAGAATTTTCTTGCTAAGACCTCACAGAATCCCATCTCAATCTGATTTAAACACATTGCAAGTGTCAACACAAACTACCATGACCCAGTAGATTAATACTGACCACTAAAAGAAAAACAAATCTCGTACTGTATATAGTTTGACTGAAATGCTGTTAAATGAAGTTTGCATCAAGCTATTTTCAAAATGAAAGAGAAGAGAATTAATATTTCCAAATACTTGGTAAACTTGTCATCTACTCTAATGTTAGTAAAATTGCTGTGGAATTACTTCTAGTTCACAATGAAAAATGACTTGCTATATGCTGGGCTGAGAAACAGATGCGTCCAGATACCAGCTACTAATCTAACCTCCCCAGAGAGCCGCGGCCTCTTGCAGTCTCCCTCTCTCAGGTTCTTGAGTGGGCTGGCTGGGGGAGATGCATATTTCCTCCCTAACAGCCTTGGAAAAATTCCACTTTAAACTCATATTTTCCCTCAGTTTTCTCAGAAGTGGAGAGAATGCCTTAAGAAGATGACATGGATGGCAGCCTACTGGAACATGTACTGTCATGCATGGCTCCTGGAGCTTCGTCTTAAACTCAGCTGGAGCAGTCCAGTCCCAACAGCGCAATTTGTTTTGCCTTTTTCTTTGGCCTCATTTTGCCTCATTTACATCTGAAGTAACTGGCTCTATTTCTAGACACTGAACAGTAGGAAGACCTTCATGGGTGCCACTCATCTGACCTTTTTCAGAGGTCTACTTTATGGTAAGATGAGTTGTGCCTATGAAGTGCCTACTTTTCCCTGTATCCCTGAAAGGAAACCTGGATGACTAGCTCAGGTATAAAAATCTCAAGTTGGTGAAACTATTCCTTCCTTCCAATTTTTAAGACGTGGCTCTATAAACGAACCATTTTTCTATAGCCAATGTGCCCTTTTCTATCAGATATCAATATGGAGGTATGACTGTAATGCTGCTTAGACAGTATATAAAGATGGCCATAATAGACATAACCACCACTCCCCAAGCTCCCAAATACAAAAAACCCCCTCCAATACTGACTTTATGAAAAACAGCCAGCCTGGATGATGTTTAGCCAATTCTTCTGACGCACTAAAATTTATTCTGCTGTGGACAATTCTTAAAACTATGATTACCAGTATGTTGCAAAAGAAGAAAAGCTAACAGTGTAATGATTAGGGGGAAAGAAGAGATTGATGCTGGGATTATCTTCAAGTAAATTTAATTTCCCTCTTACATAAAAATGGCAAATGATACCAAAAACATTCCAACCCTGGATATTACAAAATGAATAAAAGAAACATAATTAACTGCAGGATACTTGGATGTATTTTAGTGCAGCTGAATACAGTATTACCAAATCTCACTCAAAACATGTTACAAATTGCATTCATTTAGACTCCACATGGTTTGTTTTAAATACTTAGGAGAATTCAAAATCATTCTGGTAATAGTGATGTCAAATGACCTCCTACCCAGTAGTTCCAACTTTTGATAATACAAACAGATTTCAGATTTCTTGCATTAGTGGTCTACTGCATTGCTATTTTCCCATCACTGACATCAAAAGCAGACGCTAGCAGAATTTGCTTTTGCAACAGAAGGATGAAGAGTAACTGAGGTCATTGTTGAAGAACTCCTACTGTAGTAAAATGATCATGCTCTTATGAAATAAGTAACTACAGATTTTAGAGTAGACAACTCCAAAAGAAACAGACACTGATGGTATTTCCATGTTTTAACCTCTTACTCTACACAGATGTGTTAAGAATGGTCATGTCTCCCTTTAAACTCCATTAAAATATATCAAAGCAAGACTGGCTTTGATATATTGTAAGTACTCAGCACTTCAGTCTAAATGATTTAGTAAGATGTCCACAAGGTCTGATGGTTGCAGTTTTAAAATCTAGGAGTGTATTTTATACGTTCAGCCCAACTCCTATTTCAGCTCAGTCTCTCCCAAGCCTAAGGCAACTGCATAGCTTATCTTCTCTGCTTTGAAGTTTTCTTTCACATTACAGCACTGTGGTTAACCACACCCTTTTGAGAGATGGTTAGCTATAACCTACAATCACTGAAAATTGGGAGAAGAATAAAGCCTGTGGCAAAATTTGGCCTCTGCCCCTTTGGAACACTAATTATTTTGGGTCCATGTAGTTTGAGTTAACATATGTTGCCATTCATATCACCTTTTAGGATTTATGCATATCTCTTATACTTTCAAAGAGACATACAATCATTATCTGAAGATTTTTACAGCCTCTTCAAATCATCATTATTCCAGGAAGTACAATTTGAGGAACGGAAAAACAAATTTTCAAACTGCATTGAAGCAAACGCGTGTTTATTTACACATTTAGTTGGTTTGATTACCATGTATTCACACAGCCAAGTATGATTGTCTGCAATATAATACAGCATTAACAAATCAAGAACACAACTTCACATATATTTTGCACAAGGACTTCTTCAGAGACCCAAAGGCTAACGTGACTGCATCAAAACTACAAGAGAAGCGCACTCCAGGGTATGTTCAATGCTCTCGGTTCCCAGATCATCCAACCCAGTACTTTTCACACTGCAATTCACTTTCTGCCTATGCACCTGGGTTTCTTTCCAGTCAAGGAGTGCCAAGGGAGAGAGGGAGGGATGGCGCACACCTGAATCTTGTTCAGACCTGCAACCAGCACACAACTGGACCTGGAAGGGACACCTGCATTACATATCTTTAAAGGAATTTGGAATCCCTAATGCCATGTAGTCCTGGGAAGGAAAGGGTCTGCAAGAGCCGTGTGGCCAACCCAAAATGACAGAGGAATCGAGTTCTTCTCAAACTGTATTTCCTCTCTAAGGAAAAAAAAAGCAAGCCTCTTGGACAAAGCATTGTTCACTCATTTTTTAAGTGCTCCCGCTATTCATATGTGTGACTATTTCTGTATCTTGTAGATTATCGAAGGGGTAGGATAAAAGGGGTCACTTCAGAAAATGTTAAGAAAGGTTTCATAAAGCCTTTGTGGTGGTTTGTTTTGGTTTTTTTTTTAAATGGAAACAAATGCCAAGAGAATAAAATCCAAACAACCAAAAAGTATATTGCGTTTTCTAATTAAAGACTAGTCCAAACAGGAATCTTGTCAGTAACTCCACTGGATGGCAGGTCAGATCCTTTATCTTCCCTAATCAGTATATCTACGGAATCATGTGGGAGAAAGATGAAAAGCTAGGGTCATATCTAAACACAAAAGACAGACAATAGATAGCTTCTGAGAAGAAAATCATAACAAAGAAACTGTATAAATGAAATGCGCTTGTGAAGTTATCTGTTATCAAACAGTCAATGAATATGGCTAACTTCACAATGAGATACGGAAGCATTTCAAGGGTGAGGCTACATATGTGCATGCAAAAGTCAGACTTGTACAAGCGCATTTCTTTATATAAAAAGAAAAAATGCCTGAAATAACAGCCTATGTAACTTAAGGTTTTTGAAATATGGCACTACTGAGCACAGAATCTGGACTGTTTCCCTGAAGAAGAGTAAAATCAACAAGCTTTTAAGTTTGATGGAATCTGTTTTTAATCAGGAATCTGTTTGGTCATCTGCTATGGGAGCGCAGTTTTGCAACTGATGAAAACCAACAAGAGGTGGAAATCAAGTATTCTTGAACATCAGTAATGAAAAGGAAACAATGCAGCAAAAGGAGTCAGAAGCTGATTGAACTTAAACAAATTAAAGAACAAGTAACTGTTCTTATTTTTCTCCTTAAATTCTCAATTTTTATAACAAATACAGAGCAATTAAGTGTAAACATATAATAAGCTTTTCCTCATATGTGTTCTATGATTTAACCTCAAGTAATCCCAAACAAGCAATCAACTTATTAACTTGTCAAAAGATCTGAGTCACCTCAACTTTATTTTTCAGGGAGTCATTCAAGCATGCTTGTTTAAGTTTTGCACTGTCTACAAATGAACATCACAATATGCACAGGCAAGGAATCTGCTGATGAATTCTGGTTATTTTTATGATCTTGAATATCTTTTAAGATTTCTGCTTAAAGTAATATTAAAGAAATACGGAGTATAAAAGTGAAATTCAGAACACAAAAGTGGCCAGGGAGATAATCTGAAGCAAGGAAGATGTACCCTTGATGGAAGAGGATCAGAACAGGGAATACTTAAGCAAACTGGACATACATAAGCCCACAGGCCCTGATGGGATGCATCCACAAGTGCTGAGGGAGCTGGCAGATGGCATTGCAAGGCCACGCTCAGTAATCTTTGATCAATCATGGCCACTAGGAGAAGTGCCAGAAGACTTAAAAAAGCAAAGGTCACTCTTATCTTTAAGAACGGCAAGGAGAACCCAGGGAACTACAGGTTGGTCAGTCTCACCTCAATCCCTAGGAAGGTGGTAGAGCAGCTAATCCTGGAAACCATTTCCAGGCTCATGAACAACAAAAAAAATCATCAGGAATAGTCATCATGGATTCACCAAGGGCAAGTCATGCTTAACCAACTTGATAACCTTATATGATGAAACAACTGGCCTGGTAGATGAGGGGAGAGCTGTGGATATTGTCTACCTGGACTTCAGCGAGGTTTTTGACACTGTCTCCCCTCAGATCCTCACAGAGAAGCTGCTGATGTACAGGCTGGATGAGCAGACAGGGAGGTGGATTAAAAAATGGCTGAATGGCCAGGCCCAGAGGGAGTCGATCAGTGCCACAAAGTTTAGTTGGAGGCCAGTAACTAGCGGTGTACCCCAGGGGTCAATACTGAGTCCAGTCCTGTTTAACATCTTCATTAATGACCTGGATGATGGGGCAGATTTCAAGAAAGAGAAGTACAAAGTCCTGCACCTGGGGAGGAACAACCCCAGGCACCAACACATGCTGGGGGCCACCCAGCAAGAAAGCAGCTTGGCAGAAAAGGACCTGGGGGTC
>JANHGO010000041.1:9191238-9223657 GCA_024606505.1 Aquila spilogaster | reverse complement strand
GATGTTCCTGCCCTTTCTGCAAGGCAGACCAAGCCCTTAATCCCACAGAGCTCATCCTGGCACGAGCTGCAGCGCGCATGGCTTTGCCCTTTGTTGTGGGCTCTTTGAGGGCCTTCGGTTTGCATTCCTGTGAAGTCCCTCCAAGCAACAGCCTTCCTGCGCTTAATTAATCCTCCCGCTGCCTTTGGTGATGGAGGCTTAGCTCGCTACCTGCAGTACATTCCATTTCAGACACTGCTGCTTTGTTTTGTCCTCGAAGCGAGGGCGCAGCATTCTTACAGCCATGGAGCTGAGGCTGAGGACAGCGCAGCAAAGCCATACAACGCACACTTTGTGCTGGCAGGGTGCACTTCAATCCATATTTAGGCTGGGCGTGAGCACTGGTCAAAGCCACTTGCTCTTCGTGTAGCTTTCTAAGAGCGTGTGGCCATGGGGGGCTAATGGAGGGCCATGGTCCTGGCAGGTGGCACAGCCTCAGTGGCAGTGTCAGGAAAGAAAGATTTGGAGACCTTCGAGGTCAGGCCAGACAGGGCTCTGATCACCCGATCGAGCTGTAGATGCCCCTCTTCAGTGCAGAGAGTTGGACCAGATGGCCTTTAATGATCCCTTCCAAGTCAAACACTAGAGTTACAATTCAGGTGAGACTTCTGTATTACACAAGTGTTTATTCTGCATACAGCAGAGGTTACAAAATGAAGTGAGAACTGACAAAAAATAGTAAATCCTTCATTTCAGTTTTTAAATAATGCTTCAGCGCAGACATCCGAACGCCCCAGACATCCCAAAGGCCAACATAAGAGACATAGCAAAAAAAGAAGTAGCTACAAACAACAACGCAGAACTTCTAGGATGTACAGCCGGGACTCCATGGAGCCCTCCAAGAGCTTCTAGAGCTGCCATTTCTCACTCCTCAGTAGGGTCAAAATGGAACATTCACCAAGCAAACACAATTTCTCCACCAGGGTTGGTGGCATCTGAAGACGTGGGCTGGACCCTGCTGTGACAAAGAAGGGCTGATGAACACCAGCCCACCTCCCTGCCGTGGATGGTAAATGCGGGAACATGGTACAGCTGCACTGACCAAGCAGACCAACAGCCACGCCTGCATGCACACAAAGGTCCCTCGTTGTCATTTTCACTGCACTTCCGTCGACCATCATATTTGAGAAGCCAAAGTAAAGACAGAGTCAACATCCACTTTTCCTCTAGCTTCACGGTCAATTGAACTCTGCACCTGGCAAACTGAGGAAGGTACTAAATATTTAGAATAGTAGCATATACTGAACCATCTTAGTTCATACATTGCAAATCTGCTTTCTTGTACACTTGTGTTGACTCTTACTACATATGGTAGCAGAGTTTAGCCCAAGGAAATTCAAGCATCAGTCGAGCAATTCGGTTCACTTTGTTTCAGGAGGAAAAGGAAGTTGTTGCCCAACCTGATGGCAGTTCATATTGATAGAGCCAACAGCAGTGATGCTCCTTTGTCACGGGTAACTCACAGCTTCAGCTTCATTACTTCTACTAAGGCTGTTCAACAACAAAAGTTGAGGGTACACCACATCTGTGCAAGGGGAGAGCAGTTTTCTGACTGAGATACTAAAACAGACCCATAAAATTCCACGGAATACCACCCGCAGTACAAACTTGGTCAGAATTCATCGCCTTTTTTGAAATTTTGAGAAAATGGATTGAAAACAAAAACTTACTGGAAAAAGTATTTGCACGATGGCAAAATGCTTTAGAGTCCCGCATAAGAGTATGTGCCCCATAAGCGTTTGTGCAGCTACCCTCCGTGTTAAGCTCTCAATAAACTGAAACTTGCAATATCGATTGAAGTTCTGTCTCTATCTACGCATTTGGAGGGTTTGTTACTTAAAAGGACTGATCCACACATGTGGGCAAGAACTGCCCCGAAGTTGTTTTCATGCACCAATTTTTAACTAACAGGACAGATGGACTCAGACAGAAGAAATTATGTCCTTCAGATGGAAAAATACCACTTCTCTTGATGTGTGAAAAAGCATCAAGCCTGCGTGTTCAACTCGCTGTTTCAGCAGGCTATGGGACCTGCAAGGAAGAGCTCAGGAATGCTGTAAATTACATATCCCGTGGCTTTCAGCAACAAATAGATAGTGTTTGAGTTTGCTCAAGGTGCTGGCAAAGTGCTGGGACAGAGATTCCTGAAAGTATCTGTCTGCCAGATGGTGTTTCCTCACACAGTTAGAACCAGACCATTTCTTGTCCTAGGAAAGCAGCCTTCTGATTTCCTTTCTGTTGCAGCCTGCTACATCTGATTCACCCCGCAGGTCTCCCTGCTGCACAGAGATCAGCCATAAATACGCTTGGAGGCCTAAATATCCCTGAAGATGCAATACAGAATCATAGAACTGTTAGGGTTGGAGGGGACCTCAAGGATTATCCAGTTCCAACCCCCTGCCATGGGCACGTTGCCACCCAGCAGCTGAGGCTGCCCAGGGCCCCATCCGACCTGGCCTTGAGCTCCTCCAGGGATGGGGCACTCACAGCTCTCTGGGCAGCTGTGCCACTGCCTCATAGCCTTCAACTTTTAAAAAACTGGGTTTAAAAAATCCATCCTCTCGCAGCGGTGGTGCCAATCCTCTGTGAATCGTTCCAATTGCAACACCGCACCTTCTGCAGAAGTGCCAGAGTCGTAGCTGAAAGCCATAATCAAAAGACAGAACAGGATTTCTGTCCCTGCCCCAGCACGAGGGCTGTGTACCAATGGCTGCCGGAAGGAGTCCTGTCTGCTGAGCTCCCTGGGCCACGTCTGGCTGCAGTTCCTGACTCCTTCACCAGCCTGACATCTGACCTGCTGCCGGCAGACAGAGCAACTCCTACCGCAGTGCCGCTGAGCTGCCTTTTTTGTAGCTTCTGGTGGGCTGTGGCTGCAGCAGCATACCTGCGGGTGTTAGATGTCAGCCCAGAACCAGGATCCTTCTCAGGGAAAAATAAAAATTAAAATAAAAAATGGAATTGCTCATTTTCAGAAAAATAGTTCTTAAAATCTAACTGTAAGGAAGTCTCATTTTAATGAACTACAAAGACTTTTATTACAGTACATTTTGCATTACCCAGATGGAAATAATTCCACTGATCTCCACCCATCCTCACAGGTTTTGGCTACAAACGCTTCTACGCACTTACGAACATTATGCAATAACACAGCCACTGAAGTGAAACTCTTAACGCGCATCATCCCACGCGCATTCATAAAAACGGAGCTGCATCTCGCTCCATCAAGCACAGACAGTAATGCAAATCGAATAGCAGTCAGACAGCAACATCTGCAGTGCCCTCACAATCAAATACCCAAACGAGATCCTCGCCATTAACATCCAAACTTTTTCCAGAATGGGAAAATGGGACTCCCTGAAGTCTCATAACAACACCCAACACACCAACCTCCTGTGCTCTGGAGCACACCCGGCACTTCTGAAAGTCACATTACAAATGAAAACTTCTTTAATATTCTGCATATTGCTTGTTTAACATTTTTAATAGTGCTAACAGCACCACGGCAGTACTAACAAAAAGAGAGAGGCTACAGACAGACGCACATCAGCCCCGACAGACTCATCTATCTTTGTGCCAGCAATTGCACAAATAGCAAGGCATAGCAGGATGCAGTGTTTATGCTATAGGTGGGAAAAAAGCAAATACAAAGCAGGGGGATGACCTGCCGTGGCTGTCAGGTTTTGCCTCAAGCTTTGCCAGTAAGGCTGGGCAGCAACGTTAAGCTCGTAGTTCCTGTTGGGTGCTGCCATTGGTCACCCAATTGGTCACCATCTTGCCAAGACCTATGTACTTCCCATAGCTGAAAGGGCAGACGGAAACATGCTGGTCAAACAGACACCATTTACACTGGGAATGACAGTACTGGTGGCTTTCCAGGTGGGATTTCTCTTTAGGGTAAGCCAACCTGAACATATAATCATAGAATCATTACAGTTGGAAAAGGCCTCTACAACTACCTAGTCCAACTGTCCATCTACCACCAATATTGCCCACTCAACCATGTCCCTAAGTAGCACACCTACACCTTTCTTGAACAACCCCAGGGACAGTGACTCCAGCACTTCCCTGGGCAGCCCGTTCCATTGCCCAACCACTCTTTTGGAGAAGTTTTTCCTAACGATGAACTTGTCTGGGGGATTTCCTCTGAGCTGTCTATTCCTGGGCAGGCAGGACTCAAATCCTTTTCTGAGTGGAATCTGAAAGAAAAACAAAGAAAATATATTAAAAGGTAACTCAAAGGATTAACAAAATCAGGTTTCGGGTCAGTGAAAGTGGAGGCAGCAACAGATTAAAAGGGAGGGCCCTAGCACTAGCTCAGGGGATTTGGCACGAGGAGGACTTTTCTCCGACAGACAGGCAGGAAAGCAAAGCTTCTCACCCACTCAATCATTTGCCCAGCATTTAGAGAGAGATGAAATAAAATTCTGGGATTTCAGCCAAACCACCAGCTCCACCTATGTGTGTCTCCCACTTCCATGTGCACAATGCTGTCGCCGTTTCGGGTCTCGATAAAGCAGCTGTTTGCATAGATCTCACCTCTAACAGCTCCCAGGAAAAGCCACTGCCATACTAACATTGGCCCTTGAAAACTTCATCAGAGCACCAGAGCTAACGAAATGTAAATGTGTTCTTTTGGTTGGCTGAGAGCACGGATGGACCTTCCAAAAGGTCATCACTCACCCCAGGTCCTGTAGTAGAGAGGAGCTCACAGCACGAGGGAATGCCTCCACCTCCTCTGTCCATAGATCCATCAGCATCTTTATGACTTTAGGTCTTCGAAAGAATGGATTCAAAAAAATTATTGGAGGAAACAGAAGTAGAGCATGGCTGCATGTCCCATTTCTGCTGCAAACCAGCCTAAAAACCGGGGGGAGCAATTAAAAAGTAAAGAGGAAAGCTCAAAGGTCCTGTTTATTTAAACAAGTCCTGCATTTCTGAACTGGTTACACAGAAATGACCTGTTATCTAGGATGTGGTGACTGGAATTTGAAATGCTTTCAGTCGGCATAAAGGGTCCCGATAAAGAGAGAAAGAGGTCTGATAAGACTTGAGCTTTTACAGACTCGCAGGGTGGTTGGGGTTGGAAGGGACCTCTAGAGGTCACCTGGTCCAACCTCCTCCTGCAGGACACCCAGAGCTCGGTGCCCAGGAACGTGTCCAGAAGGGCCACTACTTCGGTTGCTGATAGGCAGAAAAAACTGAATTTTCTTTTTTTGCAAAACTACAAAATCACAGAATTGCAGGGGTTGGAAGGGACCTCAAGAGATCCTTGAGTCCACTCCCCCTGCCAAAGCAGGCTCCCTACAGTAGGTCACACAGGTAGGCATCCAGGCAGGTCTTGAATATCTCCATAGAAGGAGACTCCGCAACCTCTCTGGGCAGCCCATTCCAGTGCTCCGTCACCTTTACTGTAAAGAAGTTCTTCTGCATGTTACTATGGAACTTCCTATGTTCCTGTTTTAGGCCATTACTCCTTGTCCCATTGCTACTCACCACTGAGAAGAGCCTGGCCTCAACCATTTGCCCCCCACCTCCCTTCAGATATTTATAAACATCAATCAGTCTTCTTTTCCCCAGGCTGAACAGACCCAGGTATTCAGCCTTTCCTCCTAAGGGAGATGAAGCAGATAAAGCTGGAGGTGAGAGGCAGGGTGAGAAACAAATGTGAAGCAGAGGAAGAAAAGAACTGGAATAAACCCAATGAGACATAGCCCTCAGAGCAGCTAGACTGGTACTTCTGACTGACCCAGGGAGAGACTCGGAAGACGGAATGGCTTGCTGATGGAGTGAGGAACTGTCAAGAGGTTGAACGCTCAGTTAGCAATTTCCCTGTATTAAGCCAGCTGACATCCTTTTTACACATACACTTGAGACAGCCAGAAACCAAATAAAGAGAAAGAATTAAGCAGATTATATTGGAAAACAGATTACAAACCAAACAAACTACTAAAACCACCTTGTCTTGGGAATTTGGCTTAAAAACGTGATTGAATCCAAGATAACTAATTTGATTAAGTAGAACAACTTATCTTAATCCCTATTTAGGGAAAACACCGCCAGCAAGCCGGCGCTGTGCTGAGCAGACGACCCGTGGTGTTAGCTGGGTTCAGCAGAGCCGTACAGCGGGCGTGTGGTTCCTCTCTGCTCGAGGGACGCGCTCAGCAGGCTGGCGGCAGGCCAGGACCAGGCAAAAAAATTAAACTTATTTATTTTTAAAGTTATGGGAAAATAAGAAGGATGGCGAGGAAACAGGTCTGAGCACAAAGCCTCTGCGGTTAGAGACATCTCTTACACAGGAGGCTTTTTATGTTCTGCTTATTTTTGTTCCTGTCTCTGACAACCGAGCTGGGTTACAGATCCCAAAAGTACCGCCTCTGTCTCGAAGCATGCAATTACATCTCACATTCTTATGCAATTTAAAAGGTGACATGCTATCCCTTTTTCAACCCCGTGGCGACAGTGTACTCTATTTGTGCAGCTGTTAAGAGGCAGCGAACTGTGACTTAAACTCTCGCTTGTAATGAATGCGATTTACCATGGCTAGTATGAATCATTTTGATAACACATATAATTAGTTTTATAGATGTTTTAGAGTGTTATAAAAGTTGCCGTATCACTTGTATCCCCTAGGGCTCTCTTATAAAATGACTTTGTTACGACTGTATTCTTCTGGATGCAAAAGAGAAGCATTTTAAGACATTCAAGTCAATGTTGCTGTCTTTCTTACTTCTAAGACACATGGGAAGACATGAGATCACTTCTCATTTCCTCTCGTATGCTCAATGAGATGCCTCTGAGTCTCATCGCAGCCCCGAGCCCATCCTGCAGCTCAGCTCCTGGGAGCTTCGTGCTTTCAATGAGCCTCAGGAGAGAATGCTCAACAGCCATAAATAGTGCAGGTCCTTAACTTCATTGTAACAGTGGAAATGTATCCTGGATGGGCACTTGGCTTCATGCTAAGAAGGGCAAGGTGAGTTAGTTGGATTCTACCTTCAGGGTTGGGTACCCTGGTCTGGTGCGGGGTGTCCCTGCCCATGGCATGGGCTGGAACTGGATGGCCTTTAAAGTTCCTTCCAACTCAAACCACTCTGTGATTCTGCAAGTCTATGATTCAGTAGAGACTCAGGTAGGCAGGAGCATGTACTGTCACATCAACAACTGCCCCTGAGATACCAAATGTGGTTTCCTTTGTACATATTTTACGTATTTGGAATACTGGAAGAGCCTTTGGTTACTGATGGGTACCATTAATAAACAGACTTTATTTATAAAAACTGCCCTGCTAACCTGATGGGAGGTCAGTGTGCCTGCCCAACCCTCGCATTACGGGCTGCTGCAGACATCAGGTAAAAAAGGGCCAACAATCAAATACCAACTCAAAAACTACTCCTGTTCATCAGATGCAGCTGCCTACACCTCACTGGCAGCTGCTGTCCCACGGCATGCAACATTAGGTGGCTCTGACCGACTTGGCAGTGCTTTGCCTTCTCAGTGAGTGATGTTTGGGACATTTCCTCCAAGGCCCAGTTCTCCCCACCATTGCCTCCCACCACCAAGAGATTCACTTCAGGCTGCATGGACATATGCCATCTATGGGCAAGGTGGGAAGAACGTTTCACCCACCATTTTGCCTTCCCTCTGACACCATTATGACCCCCAGGTCCTGGCTATGGCCCAAGCAGCTCCTCGCCTGCTCAAATTCTCACCCATTGGGTATAAGAGCAGAGAAGTGGGGCATTCAGTGGTGGCTGAGGAGTAAAGGAAGGAGTCTGAGGGACAGTTGCCAAAAGCCACTTCCGAAAACCTAAGATGTCCTGAAGATTAATTAAAAACACCTTCTCCAACCATTTTAATAGTGCTATATGATACTGTTTATTAATGTATAAACTCAGTCCTGTACGGCAGACAGGAAAAATGAATGAAAAATGGAAACTTCAAAATAAAAAATAATAAGTTTGGTGCTTCCAGGTGCTCTGAATTTAAAGTAGGATTCCTGACATTTGTATTCTGGCAGTCTGTGTCCTGGAGCAAGAAAAGCCATGTGCAGGGTGGTCCGTCCTTTCAGTCACAAAGGATGCCAGATGGCAAGCTCCAGCCATCTGCAAGTTGCCCCATAGGCTACAGGCTTACAGGCAACTGCATGGCAGCAGATATCCCACTGACATTCCCCTGTCTTTGACACTGCAGAGCAGCAAAGCACCAACCAGATCTTTATCAGCACTTTGCTTCTGGTCTAAGCGTTCTGGTTTTAACAGATTTTTTGGACACTCCCTGCAAATAATAAGCTGCAATGCTTTCCTACAAATGCACAGCTCCAGAGCTCCTCTTCAGAAGCCATCTGGGGAAGAGCAGCCACCGAGACGTGAAAGGCAAACAAATCTCAGCTGGGGCAGATCAGAGGGGCCGCTGTCGTCCTGCCGGGCTGATTTATACGGCCTTATCTTTTATCTCCTCCCCTCCCCCCCAAGCACACTAGCAGTGCTCCCACGGTGCTTCTCACTGGGAAACCCGTGAGTTCGCTTTCTGCAGTTGTTCATTTTAGGCTCTCAAGTTGACTTCTCATTTTAATGTAATATTCGTCTTCTGGCATACAGCGAATATGCCAGGGTAAAGCACTCAACTTGAACATGTTCCCAGCACCATGTAAATAAATCCCTGGCTCTGGGAAAAGAAAATCTCCACTACTTTGCCCAGAAGCACTCTGAAGTGCCATATGCACAGAGCCTCCCACTTAATGAGCAGCAAGGAAGCAATTTGGCTCCCACTGCTTTTCCAGCTCTCATCAACCCCTTCACAGCCACAAAGCTGTGAGCAGGACGGCGACCCAGCGAGCGGGGACCTGAGGCCCTCGTGGAGCAGCTTCCTTCCAAAAACACTCCGTCTATAGCCCCCAGGACCAGGAAAGATGACAGTCCACTTGAGTAACTGAGGCTATGGGGCTTCTGTGGGTTCATCTGAACTCTGGCACGTTTCTGAGAAAAACCAACCAGTTCGGACAGACATGCCTCATGCTGATCAACCAGCCACAGCACAGTCCTCCGCGTGTATCGCAGGCCTCAGTCGTCCCTGCTGTCAAAAAAGAAAACTAAAATTTAGGGGTAGATGTGTCTCATCTCGGCTATCAGCTCATTAGACGCTTACTTGCGACAGCAATGTTCAACCTTTCAACCTCTGTAACACCATTTAGGTATTTTAATCATCTGGTGATCTGTAATGCAACCTTCCTGAGCCATCAACACTACTGCTACGATGATCCATGCTCTTCACTTGCACCTCACTATCATCCATGATACTAAGCTCTATTACTTTGATGACATTCGGTTTTAATTTTGCACACTGATTTATGCTTGACCCGCTGGACAAGGTGCTACTCGACATCTTCGAATCAGTATTTTATCAACATGTAGCATGAGTTCTTCCATCTGGCTTTTCACTGCGCACAAAGCAGCAATCTTCCTGAACACCTTTTTGTCAGCACCAGTGCTGTAACTTCCACGTTAGTCTAACTGCTTTGTGAGTACACTTGGAAAAAAACACACCCCATTTGAGCTTCCCTGCTTCTAACTCAGAGGTTATTTTGCTTCTTTATCAACCATTCCTCGTGCCTGGTTTCTAACCTGTATTCAACATTTCCTTGCTGTATTTCCATTCTCTTCCTTGCCTTCTTTACTCAGCTGCCATACCACTTGCATTTACTCTACCAGAAAGCAATTATTAAGCGTTATTTCAGTCTACCGTAGGTGAATCAGAAAAACAATCACATCAAACATGAAAAAAAAAAGCATAGCTGACACCTCAGCCTATCAAATATAATCCATGTGTGTTTTTTCCGGCATGTCTTAATTGCATGTTATTATCTCAGAATTGCATAAGGGTATAATTTCCCCTAAAGAAAGATGTTCACTACTTATTTTCTATAGCAGCTAAAATCCAAAACATAGTACACTTTCAGATTAAAAGCGTGACACGGAGTTACAGGGCTCTCAAGCCACTTTTAGGCAGCCAGTTCAGCAGCCCCAGTGGGAAAATAAGGAATGCTGGAAAAGGATTACAGTGGTTTTTACATTTAAGAAGAGTTACGCTGCTGGTCACAAGAGAGATCTCACATTACTGAAAGTACACATATTTGCTGAAAAATAAAAGTCTCTCCAAAACAAAAAAGAAGAAAAAAAGAAAAGAAAGGAAAAAGCATCAGACATTTGAACAGCTGGAAGCATCTTTAGAAACTACGAAAAAGGAGAAAAAAAATCAGTTAGAATAATATGTCCCTTTCTGTAGTAAGCATCGTGGTGGTGACAGAATACGTCCTCCAGAGGCTTAATGATGTCTACTGTTCAGTCCTCAAAGGTTATTTCATAAAACAAAAATTAGTGGAGACAACAGTTTCTTCATAGGAAAAAAAAAACCTGAAATTGTCATTCGGAGTTACTTTTATTTTTCTACCAGCTCCTATCTTTGCCAAATGTCCCAAGAGCTACGAATCCATGACAATAAGCTAAAGTCCGCTCCGCTCTGCAAAAAGACAAAGTTTTCTTCATTTCTTTATCTGTATCAGATTTCAGTATCAGGAAGATGTTGTCTGTTGCCACTCTGACAAGAACTTGCAAGGACTGCTGTTTAGAGGAGGATCACGTGAGACAGCAAATTAAGGAAGCAACAGAGGCCACAGGCATAAACCATACTACATACATTTTGATAAAGGATGTAAATTCTAGAACCAACATCAATTCCTTTCAAATTAAAACCCACGGGCAATCTCTTAATTTAAAATGTTCTTATTCCACCAATAACAATGCGCTATTTTCTTTACAGTAATGCTCCAAGGTCCGTGTTAGCATTAGGATTTCCTTTTCCTAAGTTCTTTTTGTCTCAGTGAATCTTTTAACATATGCCAACTCCAGATAAACATTATTGGCTGTTTGCTTAGTACAAAAAATATGCAACTAACACAAGACTCCCTTGGTGACACCCTTTAATTCCCACACTTCCACTGAATACAAGAAGCTGTTAAGCTTACATTCACGATTTACTGTTTCCTCTTGAGAACTACCATCTTCCCACTGTGTTTTCACTCATGTCTAAAATTAAACGTATTTATTTTTTTAATCACTTGACTTACAGGGAAATACCCACCTGGTTTGTTAAACTCTTTCCTCTTAGGAAATAAGAGCAGATGCAGAATGCAGTCAGTCAGACACAACACGGAGGCTTCGCTGCGGCACATCTGAAAATAGGTCTGCTTGCCTTCAGTCAAAACATACCTAAAAATGTCCAAAATCAGATCAAATAGAATGGCAGTACTAATCGCAAAAGATAAATTCCCACTATGTAAGTTAGACGAAGTGAAAAGATGGGAAGAGAGTGTAAACTATCTAACAATACCCAACAGCACAAATTCTGTTAAAAAACGGGCCCCAATCACCTAATCAATTCTCATCCTCACTGATCCCTTCCCAAACATTCATTTTTCTTCCTGTTAAATGTCTATACCTTTATTTTTCACTTGCTTCTCTTCCAGCTAATTGCTGTCACCTCTCAGCCTTGGTTCCCCTGCTCCGAGCATATGAACATATACAAAACCTTTTGAAATGACATACACAGGACCTCAAAAAGACAAGGCTGCTTCAGAAGAGGAAAGCTTATCACATTCTTTTTAAATAAGCATTGAAATATTATTTCAGAATTTACTTCAGGAAGAAACCCTCACAAACAATGTCTCCTTTATTGCCCGCTATGTAACATATAACCTTAAGCTGCTCCACCTATCTGGAGCTAATTATACTGAAAAAAACATCTTGTTTCGAATGAGTTTTTTGCACCTAAACCCACCCTTCTATACAATTTCTAGTTTTCAACTGCAACTTCCAACTTTCTTTTCAGTCTCTCTTCTCCGCTGCAAACATAATTTGCTTTTCCCCAGTTCAGAGGCACCACAAGGAATAAACAATTTTAAAGAATATCCATGGCCATGTAAGAAGGACCCATGCAAACAGTTCTGGGTCATGACATTTGAAGGTTATGTGCTAACACTGAACCAATGCGTGTAATGAAAGACTCCACTCCACCAACCCTGAGGATGAGTTCAATTCCCTCTTCACCATCTGCTGCTGCAAGATCAGATTTTCTAACAGTATGTACTAGAGTATTTATTGTTTCAAATTCCATGCTTAAGCTCCTGTGGAATGGAAAGCCATCATCTTCATAAACAAAACCACGGGATCCAATAAAATTCTTTATTACTGTTCCACCAATGTGAAGATTCAAACACATACAAGTGTACACCAAGAAGTAAAACCAGTCACAACAACATCGTAACCACAATTATAAAGATATCTGTTATCTCCTGTAAAATATTTCAGTTCTGTTCAATACTTTCATGAGTCCGTGATGAACGTTTCAAAGTCCTGGTCTAAATCTGAAACAAGGGCATCCACAAAATCTTCAACTGAAGGTGATTTCTGAAGCATACCTATAAAACCAAGACAACAGACTCTTAGCATTATCACTTACTGCAAAAGCTTTGCCAATAATAAAGTTATTAAAATTAGCTAGCTTTTATTGTCACAATATGACAGAAAGAGCTATCTTTTTTTTTATTTTGTTTCTTTGGTCAAGAAATAAATGCAATTATAATGCACAGGGAGTAGCTGATTGTATCAAGCTGCCTGGTACACGTTATCACAGAACTGACAGGTTTCAAGACTGTGAACATTTTTTTATCACTACAATCTTCCTTAGGCTGCGAATTATATCTCCTGTAAAGGAATGCAATCAAAACACAAGCTAGAAGCAGTCACTTCCAAATGACTGGAAGAAATCAGTGTTTGGGAGGGATCTCAATCCTTATCTGCTGAGTCTCAAGATTGACACAGCCAGAGAAAAACAACATGTTTTTTCAGTGTTACACACCTTAAAAACATTTAATTTAGTATTTAAAGTACAAACATCTCTGGAATATTTCACAAGGCATGAAACATATCCAAGCATGTATTTTCTGCGTGCTGCAGTTTTAGTTTTGCTATTATTTTTTTTTTACAGTACAGGGACTTACCATTTATTAGGAATATTCATTAGTAGGTATGGCAGTTGTGTCACATGGTTACAGAATAACAGACAGGGAAATCAGCACAAGAAACAATCACACTCAAGTATTTTGTCATGTAGTTCTATGAGCAGAACAACTGAAAGACTCACACCTTCCTCCCCAGAATCCCAGTTTTCAGAAAGCATGAGAATCTCATGTCAATTATTTTCAGACGTTTCTTCATAACAAATACTAAATTAGCGCTGGATCTTTTCACTGTTCTTAATGTTTTCAAAATTATATATGAAAATCTACTGCATTACCGTAGCAGGAAAAAAAAACAGAATGGCTGCCAAATAATGTAAAATTTAATCTTCATACTTCTTTGAAGTGTTCTGTTCTTTCTGACAACTGCCAACATAAATATAACCTTGTTCTACCCTTTCTGATCAGCGTACCTACTGTACATAATTTTATACTCTTTCACATCCTCAACAATATTTGCTTTCAGTGGAAATTATAATTGCCTGCTGCTAAAAGACCGGAATCTTTTACTAAAGCACAATTATTCAAAACCCACCAGGAAACAGACCGGCTCGAGGTAATTTTGAGTGAACAACTGAAAGAAAGAATTTTCTTGCTGAGACCTCACAGAATCCCATTTCAATCTGATTTAAACATGTTGCAAGTGTCAACACAAGCTGCCATGACCCAGCAGATGATAGTGAGCACTCAAAGGAAAACAAATCTCATACTACATGTAGGTTGACTGAAACGCTGTTAGATGAAGTTTGCATCGAGACATTTTCAAAATGAAAGAGAACAGAATTAATACCTCTAAGCTCTTGATAAACTTGTAATCTAGTGTCAGTAAAATTGCTGTGGAATTTCTTCTAGTTCACAATGAAAACAGAAACAGATGTGCTCCAATACCAGCTACTAAGCCACGCTCCCTTGAGAGCCCACTGCAGACTGACTCCCAGGTTCCTGATGGGGGTGACTGGGAGATATGCGTGTATTTGCTCTGTAACAGCCTTAGAAAAATTCCCTCAGACAAACAGTTTAAACCCTCAGTATTTCCCTGCAGTGTGCTCAGAAGTGGAGAAAATGCCTTAAGGAGGTGACTCAAATGGCAGTCCACTGAAGATACATTGTCATGCATGACTAGAGGAGCTTCATCTTTCAGGGAGACGGAGTGGTCCAGTTCCAACATTGTAAATCATTTCACCTTTTTTTTTGCCTCATTTTATCTCAGGTATTTACATCTGAACAAATTGTCTCCATTTCTAGAGAGTGAACAGTAAGAAGAACTTCAGAAAGGAAACCCTGATGATTAGCAGGTATAAAAATGTGAAGTTAGCTGAAATGATTTCTTTCCTGGAGGTATTCAAGAGTCCTGCAGGCACAGCACTAAGGGACACAGTTTCAACATGGTTTGGACTTGGTGATCTTCAACCTAGATGATTCCACGATTCTATGAACCCTCCAATTTTTAAGATGCTCTATAAAGGAACCATTTTTTCTATAGCCAATATGCTATATGCTATCAGGTATCAACAGAGAAGGATGACTGTAGTACTGTCCAGACAACATTTTTCCTTAAAGTATAAAAACAGCCAAAATACAAAACCTTCAACTACTGAGTTTATAAGAACCAGCCTGGCTGAATGATGTTCAGCTAATTCTTTTGACATTCTAAATTCATTTTGCTATAGACCATTCTTAAAACACTGATTATCGGTACATCACAGAAGAAGAAAGGCAAATAGCACAATGCTCAGTTTTGAGGTTTGGGAGAAGACCAACGCTGTTATCATCTTTATGTAGATTTAATGTCCCTCTTGTAGAAGAATAGTGAATCATAATAAAACCATTCCACCCTTGAGTATTATAAAATGAATAAAAGAAACACAATTAACTACAACACTCTCAGATGTATTTTAGTGCAGCTGAATACAGTCTTACCAGATCTCTCTCAGAACTTGGTACAAACTACATTCACTTAGTCCCCCCACGGTTTATTTCAAATACGTAGCAGAATTCAGTTTTTTTCTGGCAATAGTGATGTCAAGTGACCTTCTAGCCCATACTTCCAACAGCTGATAATGCAAACAGATTTCAGATTTCGTGCATTAGCAACGCTATTTTCCCATCTCTGACATCAAAAGCAAACAGTAGAAGAATTTGCTTTTGAAAGGGAAGGACGAATTGTAACTGAGGTCATCACTGAAGAACTTCTGTAGTAAAACAAGCATGCGCTTATGAAATAAATAACTACAGATTTTATAGTAGACAACTGCAAAAGAAACAGATACTGATGCTATTTCCATTTTTTAACCTCTTACACTGCTCAGCCGTCCTATGAATGGTCATGTCTCCCTTTAAACCCCATTAAAATATATCAAAAATAGGAACAGTATGTACTCAGCCCTTCAGCCTAATGATTTAGTAAGATGTCCATTAGGTCTGATGGCTGCAGTTTTAAAATCTAGGAGCGTGTTTTATACATTCAGACCAACTCCTATTTCAGCTGAGTCTCTCCCAAGCCTAAGGCAACTACACAGCTTATCTTCCCTGCTTTGAAGTTGTCTTTCACATTACACCACTGTGGTTAACCACACCCTTTTGAGAGCTGGTTAGCTATAACCTACAATCACTGGAAGTTGGGAGAAGAATAAAGCCTGTGGCAGAATCTGGCCTCTGCCCCTTTGGAACATTAATTATTTTGAGCCCATGTACTTTGAGTTAACATATGTTACCACTCACATTGCCTTTACGATTTTTGCATATATTTTGTACTTTCAAAGAGCCATAAAAGCAATATCTGATGATCTTTACAGCCTCTTCAAATCATAATTATTCCACCAAGTACAATTAAAGGCATAGAAAAACAAATTTTCAAACTGCACTGGAGCAAATGCATGTTTATTTACAGATTTAGTTGGTCTGATTACTACGTGTGAACACAACTGAGAATGACTGTCTGCAATATGATGCAGCATTAATCAGTGAACAATACAACTGCATGTGGGTTTTGCACATGGGCTTCTTCACAAACCTGAAGGGCAATCTGACTGCATCAAAACCCCGGGAGAAGCACACTCCTGAGTCTGTTCCATGCTCTCAGTTCCAAAATTACCCAGCCCTGTACTTTCCACCCTGCAATTCACTTTCTGCCAATGCACCTGGGTCTCCTTCCAGCTGGGGAGTGCCAAGGGAGGGAGGGGGTTGGGGGAAGATGGTGCACACCTGAAGCTTGTTCAGACCTGTGACCAGACCTGGAAGAGACCTGGGTTCCCTGTCTTTGAAGGAGTTTGGAATCCCTAATGCCATGTAATCCTATGAAGGAGAACTATGTGGATATCCCAAATGAACAGAGACATCATCAAGTTCATCTCAGACTGTATTTCTCTTCAAGGAAAAAAGGAAACCTCTTGGACAAAGCTTTTTTTTTCTTTTTTTTCCTATTCCTCCTGTTATCTGCATGCGTAACTATTTTTGTATTGTGTAGGTTACCAAAGGGGTAAGGTAAAAGGTGCCACTTCAGAAAATGTTTTACAAGATTTCAAAAGGCTTTTTTTTTAAATGAGAAAAAATGCCAAGGGAATCAAATCCAAACAAAAAAATGCATATTGTGTTTTTCTAATGAAAGACTTTGTTCAAACACGAATCTTGTCACTGACTCCACCAAATGGCAGGTCAGATCCTTTATCTTCCCTAATCAGTACATCTATGCAATTGTGTGGGAGAAAGATGAAAAGCTAGGGTCACATGTAAGCACAAAAGAAAGACAATAGATAGCTTCTGAGAAGAAAATCATAACAAAGAAACTGAATAAATGAAATGTGTTTGTGAAGTTATCTGTTATCAGATCAATGAATAAGGCTAACTGCACAATGAGATACGGAAGCACTTCAAGGGTGAGGCTGCACGCATGAATCCAGAAGCCAAGCTTGTGCAAGTATGTTCCTTTAGTAAAGGAAAACAAAATTCAAACTACACAGAATGTAGGGTTTTTTAAATAGGACAGTAGTGAGCACAGAAGCTGAACTATTTCTCTGAAGTAGAATAAAATCAACAAGCTGCTAGGTCGGGTGGAATTTGTCTTCAGTCAGGAAACCATCTGTGTGTGGCACTGCAACTGATGAAAATCAACCAAAGATGAAAATCAAGTATTATGGAATATACACAAAGAAAAGGATTAAATACAGCAAAAGGAGTCAAGAGTTTGCTGTTCAAAATGGCAACCTAAACAAATGAAAGAACAAGTAATTGGTCCTATTTTTCTCTTTGGATTCTCATTTTTTTTTTCCCTAATAAATACAGAATGACTAAATCTAAACATACAATAATCTTTTCCATCATTTGCGTTCTATGCTTTAATCTCAAATAATCCAAAATAAGCAATCAAATTACAAACATGCTAAAAGACCCGAGTCACCTGAATCTAATTTTTCATGGAGTCACTCAAGCATGCTTGTTTAAGTTTCTACAAATGGAAGTCACAACAAGCACAAGCAAGGACTCTGCACTTAATAAAGGCGTTCTTCTAATAGTTTTAATGATCTTGAGTATCTTTTTAAATCTCTGCTTGAAGTAAAATCGAAGCAATTCAGAATATAGAATTGAAAACATCTTGAAAATATCAACTGTTTTCTGATACAGAGGATTTCCTGCTGTCTGGTTCTCCTCTGGTGTGCAAACAAACACGCCAGCAGGTGCACTGGGAAACCTTACAGTGACAGACAGTTCTTGTGAGTGATTTAAGAATTTACCAATTTAAAGAAAAAAAATGAAAAATCAAACTCTGTTTCTTACACGCACAGATTTTTTTAAGTCACTTCAGAAAAGATTACGTTATTCTACCATTAACATCAAATAGTACAACTATTCCTTAAACACAACCTCTCTTTGCAGCAAACACCAGGCTGCACAGCTATCAGTTTTTCAACATTCACCACTGACCCCGTGGGCTCACTGAAATGAACTGAGAACTACAAGCACGAGGAATATGAATACTGGAATGCCTAGAACATCTGATTATCACATTGCAAGGCAGGTGAATTTGTGTGCTTTCACTGCACTTTTCTATGCTTCATCAAATTTGGATTTCCTTTAAGCTTAAAATAAATTTTCAATTTCCTGAACTACGATGCCACTTCTTCAGATTAATTTCAGAGTAACAAGTTTTATCCAAAATGACTGATGCATACTTTCAACCCCAAACTGATCATACTAACATAGATTGGATAAGTCCGTTCACAGTTGCATTTTGTAAATTTAAATCAAATAATATTTGATTCAAGAGAACACACTGCCAGGAGCTTCAATATAGCCTCTTGGGCACTCCACTCCACACACAACAAGTGAAAATACATCCCATAAACAGAAAAGATAACAAATATAATTGGCATTTTAAAATGTTCCTTCTTCCTCTGCAACATGGCTTACAGTATAATTGGATTTGCTTGTAAAGTAATAATTGTCTTGCAACTGCCTAGTCCACAATCTCAAGCTGCAGTTTTTAAAGTTAGGTTATACATTTCAAGAGCATAAAAAAGGTAAGTTTAAAAGATGCAAAGTCATGGTGAAGGAAAAGTAACACTGTAGATCAGAAATAGAAATAGACTAATATAGAGAATATATATACATATATATGTAGTTTAAGGAGAGCAGAGGGTATGGCCTCAAATATAAACAGATAGGTTAAAGAACGGAATGTTCTTATTTTGAAATCATGCTGAGCTCATGATGTAATACAGATGCATTACCACTGCACAACTTTCGTGATTAAAAATGCAGTTTCCAGTCTTCAAAACTGCAGTGATCAGAGGATGATTAATTAATATTCATAATTAACAATATCAGAGTGAATTGAAAAATGTTCCTCAGATGAAACGCTTACCAAGTGATGAGATCAGTGATGAGATGACACTAATGCAAAATTGTTTGGTTTGAATAGTGCAACATTACAGTGGAGGAGTCTATCCTTATCTCACTGACAGATCTAAAGTTTCTCAAACCTTTTTAGTTCTCCTCACTTTACATTTTTTTAATGCATGAAGTGTATTTTCTGTTGCCATAAGTGAATTGAAAAAGTTATTTTCCAGACTCAAAAGGGAAATATAATACTGAGAGGAATAAATAACCAGGTTTCTTTATTATAATCTTCAGACTCCCATTTCAAGAGAATTTACATTCGAAGTAGTAATATAATTAAAGTTATTTTGATGATGCTAAAATTATATGGCCAGTACAAGTTCCATTCTTGCATACAAAATAAGTAGATCTATTATGAATTTCATGTATGTAAAAGTTACGCATTTTTGTTATCCAAAAATTGTCATCTGCTTACTTTCAAGTATATGTTACTCTCACTCTCAGTTCTTTAGACTACTTTGTCATACAACCCTTCCGACATTTTGCCCTAACTATTTCTATGTCTGTTTTGCTGTGTGCATCACTGACTGTGATGCAAAGCTGACAACCACTCCACTTAATTAAATAAATGAAAAGGTTTTCTTTCACAAATCTGATAAATAAAAGAAAACTGAACTATAAAGAACAAATTGGGAAATACGGTTACATTATTTCTTTCTTGATCAAGAGAATCAAACAGTTCTGAAATTTTTTCTACCTTGAACCATAAGAATGGGCTCTTTTCCACCGCCGTGCGCCAGCATCTCTCTACGGTAACGCTCACCCATTGCCCTGGAGAAACACAGACGTTAGAGCCATCTGCAAAGAGCCTGTCCAGCTTTCAGTTGTATTTGACTCTAGGATCCCTACGTAATTCAAAAGCAGAGATGGAATGAGATCTTCCACCCTGAAACAACGACCACCTTGATCCCACGTTGACTCCCTGAATTCAAATTACATTTAAAAATATACTAAGATTAACTGAACTAGACAAATTTTATACACGTGAATATGTGCTGGTGTTTAAGGAAGTTAAAAAGCAAACAACATTTCAGCTTCCACTGTTGAAAGGTAAAAAGCTACTTAGTTATAATGCCTAGAACATACACCTAAGATGTAAGAACAGTTAAATTTTTTGATGTCACAATTTACTTTTTAATTTCACAAAGCAAAATGGGTAGGATAGCTATGCTCAGCTTTGAAGCTGGTGACACGAAGCTTGTTTAATACCTGCAGTTGCTTTTGATTTCAATAGAAAATTACAATTAATTAAGCAATTATGAAAATCAAGCTCTCTAATTACATATAAATATGGATTTCAGTGCCTCCCAACCAGCAAGCCTGTATTTTAAAACACAGACATAAGTTCTTTGCATCAATGATTATGTCCCAGAGTATACTTTATCTCTGGTCACTTCCTATTTTGTTATACTCTTGAAATCAACAAAAATGCTAAAAATTAATTGGCATTGAAAAAGCCCAAGCATAACATTTGTTTCCCCCTTTCCATATGTAAGTAGAACAACACTTCACTGTAGTTAGTATTTTCTGTATTTTTACCTATCAAATGGATTGTGAGCAAAACACTGTTTCCACACCATGGAGGCAACGGCCCTGGACATGAGGTAGGAGTAGTATTTGGCACCATAGCCCACAAGATGACTAAATCTCAGCTGCCAGGCCTGTAAGAAGAAAACAAAATTCAGAACACAAGTCATCTTTCAAACCTTCTAAATTACTCTGTGGGTTTTGTTTTGTTTTGTTTTTTAAGTATGATAGAAAAAATCTGTTAGCATTACAAAATGAAATGGTTAAAAAAAAAGAATAAAAAACCCCAAACCACCACTAGAAAACCCAGAATGAACACATGCTTTATTATAAAAGCATTTTTTCAAGCTAAATGCTGTATATCCAATATGCCGATTATAATAATTGAAATCATACACAAATAGGGTCAGAAGGAGAGAAAAGCAAGAAGCAAAAAAAAAGAAATGTAGTCAGATGTCATAACAGCCATGCTGTTCTACTGGTCTCCAAAAAAACCACAATTACATTAATACAAGTAACTTCATATTTTATCATTTTCCATATGGGTAACAGCAGTATCACACCTAGAAAAGCCCCATATAAAAATATTTGCCACATACAAAATGATCACAGGGACTAGCATTTAATGCTATATAAAATACAGCTTCCCATATGCCAAAAACTCACAGGTAGATGAATTACATCCACATGCAAGTCATTGCTCAAAGATTTGTTTGCACGTTTTAAAATGCATATACATAGCAGATTACCATCTGTAATTATATTGTTATTCATTTATATGTTGTTACTTTGCTTTATGACTCATTCCAATAATGGTGGACTTCTTTTACCAAGCTCTTTGGGGTCAACAATTTTCTTATGTTTTTTCTTTTGACAGATAAAATCAAAACTATCAGCCTTACTTTCACAGAAACAAAATACATTAATTTTCTCTTTCTTTGACTTCAATAGAGTAATTTAGATTGGAAGAGGCCTCAGAAGGTCATCTAGTCCACCCTTTGCTCAAAGCAGATCCAACTTGATAAGGTTTCTCATGGCCCTAACTGGGATGAAAATATGTTTCCCTACAGGCTTAAATACATTTTTTGAACTGAAGATGATGAATCTTGAGATGAAGGAGTGAACTCTAAGGAAATCAAAGAGGAGTGAACTCCCATCTCTTATTTGTCCTCCTATCCCAAGACAAAGAACCTAACGTTATTATGATATGACTGTTGTCAAGATTCGTTCAGTACTACAGAAAGTGGAGTTTTAAAGAGGAACTGGAAGATAAACAATAAAGTATCCTAACAGATGTTTTAAATTTAAATCCATGGCCTGTCACATTCTTCTGTTCCTATCCTAAACCTAATGGCTGTAACTCTAAGGCAACCAAACTGAAAAGTGAGAGCATATTAGGACTTTTCCAGAAGTATTTATCTTTGACTGAGACTCATCTTCACACCCTAAGTCACAATCTCTCAAATTTGGACAGCTGAAATAAACTGTTTCTTTATTCAAGAAAGTGCCAATCACCATCTTGTTCTCCATTCACCAAGTCAAAAATGCATATATATTTTTTAAAAGTTCCTAACCAAGAGTGTGGAAAAAGAAACAAACTGGCTTTTTTACCTTAAAAAAGTAACAAACAGTGATCTATTATCCACATCATCACGAACAGCTGACAAAGCTGTCAGCTCCTTTTCGTCAAGAACACTCATAAGTAAAGTTCTCAGTCAGCTGCAATTCAGCTATTCAGAGGCAGTTACGTCCACCCTAAGGTAGGTGTCAAAAATACACCGAATTTGCTATGAATGAATCCACTAGCAGGATTCACAACTATTTTAAAGTAGAAATCTGACTTTTAGGGAAGATGAAAAAATGTTCCCAGTCCTCAGTTTTCCTGTGGGCTTTGTGGTGTGATGATGCAAATTCTTAAGAATGACTAATTTTCTTTCTTTAAAGTAAACTTCAACTATATCATATCTCCTTATAATGTAAACATACAAAAACATTCAGCTTGGATACAGATTCTCCAGTTTGCTCTGAAAAATGTTGTGGTTGCTGTGTTTGCATTTAATGCCTATAATTTTTCTAACTAGTCCCTTAATTATAACCATAATCACTAAACTAACAGCACAGTTTGAAACAGATCAGAGAGCCTACAGGAAAATCATGACAGCTTCCACTTTATTCCATACTAAGTTTTCAAAATGAGGATTCAAAGTTTCAAAGAAGTGCAACCCTCTCAGGCATGTGGAAAGCTTTACTGAAGAACTCGTTTCACGTACTCAGAAACTCAAGCAATTTCCAAATAGATCTGTTCAGTGAAAGATTCAAGTTGTTTTTTCTGCCACAAAGAAAAATATGTAACACATAAACTATAACCAGGACAGTATGTCTTCCACAGTCCAGATTACATTGTTCATCTTGCCTTCCTTATGTCAAATACCCATGGAATATCCTGGCGTAAGGAAGATCTAGTCCTTTTTGTACGACATTTAACTCTCTGTGATTAAAACAGCTCATCTTTACCTCTAAGCTGATCAGCTATTCCACTTATCAGGTTTACTGAAACTCTCTATCACAAGTAAGCAACGAAAACAGCTTCTTTGTAATCTAAGACCAAAAGCTCGTTCCAGTCCGCACGTAAAACAGGTCTCAGTTCCCTCTGCCCACATACAAAAAATTTTGTTTGACCTTGCGATTGCTAGTATACTTAAGTAAGAAACTTCATATCACTTCCTTTCAAAAGAGAAAAGGAAGAGATACAAAAAGACCAAGCAAAAATGCTACTCATCCCTGTCCCTGTATTTGGAGAAGCTCTCAAATTTAATTAACTTTAAGAATTCAAAAATTCATTGACAACAGGGTGATATTAAAAAAATAGAAAAATAAACGAGAGAGAGACAAAAATAGGAGATCGAGTCAATTTGTCTTAAGACAGATGCCTAACACAGATAAGGTATAAGCAACTTTCTCTTTGTTCACTGATAGTACAAAACAAACGCATTTTTAGATACCTAGTGTTACATAAGATCTCTCAGGGAAGACCTTATTGCTCTCTACAACTGCCTCAAAGGAGGTTGTGGCGAGGTGGGGATCGGCCTCTTCTCCCACGTAGCAGCAGTAAGATGAGAGGGAATGGCCTCAAGTTGCGCCAGGAGAGGTTTGGATTGGATATTAGGAATAACTTCTTCTCAGGAGTGGATGGGCATCAGAACAGGCTGCCCAGGAAAGTTGTGGAGTCACCATCCGTGAAGGTGCTTAAAGAAAGGGGAGATGTAGTATTTGGGAACATGGTGTAGTGGGTAATACTGGTGGTAGGTGGATGGTTGGACCGGATTATCTTAGAAGTCTTTTCCAACCTTAATGATTCTACGTTTCTATGATAATAACAATTTTCAAAGGCATCACACAACTGAGATTTTTTTTCATACTGGAAAAAAACAATCCAGGAAATCTGATAATAAACACACTACTTCCTAGTAAGGTTTGAAGCATATGTATGATTTTTTAATGTTTTCATAATCAGTACAGATTTTTCTGCATAGAGTATGGTAAACTCCAGCATGTTGTTATTCCCTGTTCTTATTTTTTTTCAGTCCTCACACACAAAGTTTCTGATAAGGAGTTCCCACAATTCATTCATTCTGTATCTTCAGTATTTCATCATTGTTCATTATCTATTATATTACTCAAGGACATTTTCCAATTCAATGCTGTTCTAGTAACTGACATTCCATACTGGATTTTGTGCAAATATTTGTTTGCAGGTAACATTAAAGTGCATCCACAACTCCCACAAGGAGTGACCCACCTGCATTAAAAAAACTATTCCTTATACAGATGAGATAAAGATACAATCAACAAAAAAATACCAAATCACAGAATCATCTAGATTGGAAAAGACTTTCAAGATCAAGTCCAACATCAACCTGATCTACTGAGTCCCATCACTAAACCATGACCCGTAGTGCTATATCCAAATGTCTCTTTAATACCACCATAGATGGGGACCCCACCAATCCCCTGGGCAGCCTATTCCAATGCTTGATCACCCTTTCCATGAAGAAATTCTTCCACAAGTCCAATATAAATCTTCCCTGGTGCAACTTGAGACTTTTTCCTTATGTTCTATCACTTGTCTCCAATGCAGACTGACGCTGTGGAATCTCCTTTGAGGTAGTAGTAGAGTTATAGAGCGCAATGAGGTCTTCCCTCACCCTCCTTTTCTCCAGACTAAACAACCCCAATTACCACAGCCACTCCTCATAACTAGTTCCTTCACTAGCTTCACTGCTCTTTTCTGCACATGCTTAAGCAACTCAATATCCTTGTCATAGTGAGGGGCCCAAAAGTGAACACAATATTTGAGATGCAGTCTCACCAGTGTCACAAACAAGGGGACAATCACTTCCCTAGTTGCGCTAGCCACACTATTACTGATGCAGGCCAGGTTGCCGTTGTTCTTGGCCATCTGGGCACACTGCTGATGCATGTTCAGCCAGCTGTTGACCAACACCCTCACGTCCTTTTCAGTTGGGCAATTTTCCATCTATTCGTCCCCAAGCTTATGCCACTGCATGAGGTTATTATGACCCATGTGCAAGATCCAGCACTTAGCCCTGTTGATATGTTTAGGCTAGTACTCCTTTAGGAAGTTCTATGATCAATAAAAAATAACCACATCACTGTAAATGCATGTAAAATTAAATGGTTCACATTTTAGCATGAAATTCCATTCTAATAAAACTACCTATAGATGAAAAATGACTCGATTTCATAACTATGTTATTCACAAAGCTGAATGATTTCTTCATAACAACTGACATATCAATTTCATTTTTGGAAAGGATAAAGGCTAGACGTGTAGTACTAGGGCACACTCCTTATTAAATGCTATATTTTTGGTAAGCAGCTAGAAAGTTAATGAAGACTGAGTAATCACCTACTTCAAAAAGTTCCATGAACTCATTCCAGGAGTTTATAAAACAGCACATTTTACAGCATAGCCCATGGGTCATGATAATATGCCATTCATGGGTCATGTTCATGCCTGCTTTTTATTCAACACAACAGACTGAAATAAAGGTGCGCGACTGATCCACTGCAGTTACTAAAGTGGTCTTTTCTCCACCATTATCAATCTTCCCTTAGGACCATGTCCAAAATGTTACCAAAGTGTGAAGGCTTTCCATTCCTTCCTGTAACAAACAAAAATACCTCACTGATACATGTGCCATACAGTTACAACATTACACCTTCTCAGGTATTTTCAATAGAGTACTTGGAGGATATACTCTTAGTTAAGATTCAGTTTATTTTTTTTAATAGCTATCTCAAACTAGGTGTCTTGCCCAAACTATTCATAGAGGCTGCCTTTGCAGTCAGGGGACAGAAATATTTATCCTTTTATCTTTCAAGGGTATAAGGGTATAAGACTACTGCTCAAGGAGGAAATAATTTACCACTTGTATTTAGAAGTTAATACACTTCATTTCTTTTAACAACTTCATAGTCTCAGTGCAACTAAACTGGTTTGAAAACTACATAAATTAAGATTCAATAATTTGATTTCTAAACTTACAAGGGTTAAGATTATCACAAAGACCAACTCATTTAAAAACCAATATGTGACCTGAGAAGACAAAACTAAAAGCAAAAAACGGCAGCTAAGTCATTACATAAAAGCCTGATTTTTCCTTGACTGTGTTCTACAGACTCCACAAATTACACAAAATCAGTTGTATAAAATCTTCCTACTTCCTTTGAAAAGGAAAAACAGACTATAGAAACTCTTGACTACTGCTTGGAGTTGTCAAAATGCTCTTCAGCAGTTTGTGCTGCGACTTACACTATTTCAAGGTACATTTAAGTCCATTTTATTATTTTGCATCTTAAGACAAAAACCACAAGTGAGAATGAGAACCTGAAAAGACCCAACACTAAATTAAGAAAAGTATTTACATTGTTTAAGTCTTCTAATTACAAAATGTGTGCTACAGTAATTACAACAAGCATGTTGTTGAACAGTTTCCATGAGGAACAGTATTTGATGGGGATGATATTTGCTGCCACCCCCCTCCCTTTCTTAATTAAATTCTTATTCTGGCAGGAAACTCAGTGGAGAAGCAGCCAACTTATCGCAGGGGCTACTGGGTGGAGAACTCCTGGATCTGGCAGAAAGTTGATAGTATTGCTCCTAATGCCCTTGAACTTGCCTATCAGCAGTGGTGGAATACTCATGAGAATCACAAAGAAGCTCCAGGCTCTGGTAACTCGGGAGACAGAACAGAACAGCAATTAGCACAGAAATCAGGACAAGTATTTCCTTCTGATGAGAAGCATGGCTTATCAATGGTAGTGAAACTCCAGCATGACACGCTTCTGGCGTGCAAATATGCACACTGAAAAATGAGCACAGGCAATGCTCTTGTGACACTGTGTCAGCCAGGCAACGCAGTGGGAGCTGGAGGTCAACAGAACGGAATATCCTGAGTGGATCGGACAAACAAGAATCAAGTTGAACCCCTGGCTCCACGCAGCACCACCCAAAATCAAACCCTATGTCTGAGAACATTGTCCAAACTCTCCCTGAACAGGACCGTGCCCACTGCCCTGTGCAGGCTGTTCCATGCCCACCACCCTCTGGTGCAGCCCCTGTCCCTAACCCCCAGCTGCCTCTCCCCTGCAGCAGCTCCATGCCGTTCCCTCGGGCCCTGTTGCTGTCACAGAGAGCAGAGCTCAGCACTGCCCCTCTGCTCCCTGTGAGGAGCTGTAGGCTGCCATGAGGCCTCCCCTCAGCCTCCATATACACCCTACCCTCTAGAACCCTCACAACCTTCATAGCCCTCCTTTGGATGCTCTCTAACAGTTTTATGTCCTCACACTGTGGAGTCTAAACCTGCACATGGTGCTCAAGGTGAGGCTGCATGAGTGCAGAGCAGAGTGGGACAATCCCTTCCCTCACGTGACTAGCTATACACATAGGGAACGCAGAGAGCTGCAGTCTACAGATCACGAACACTTAGCACATAAAAACAGTAAACGCATTGTGTGGTGCATCTGATAGGATGGTGCACATCCAGCTTAGCAGGTTTCCTGTTCTGATGTACTACATCATTTTAAAATACCAGTGGAAAAAAACACTTCTAGCAAATAAAAAACTATTATCCAATGACCAGGAGATCTGGTCTCATTGTTTTCCTCTGACTCCAGTTTACATTTTCATGCTCTTCAAACCCATATTCTTTCCCAGACAGAAGATCAACACGCTCCTAAAAACGCAAGGAAGATACTGAGAAGGTTTCACCGCAGAGAACTGCAACCACCACCAGTCATCAAGTACAGAAAGTTTAAGTCTCACTTGTGCATCCCAACAGCTCCTAGAATTAATGTGCTAATCTACTTGAATTAATGCTGTTTCCTGAGTCTCTATTGCACTCACTTTGCTAGAAGCATCGAGTCTGCAGGAGATGAGTTGAGAGGTTGGCCAAATAGAGCTCCTCTGGCTCTTTCTGCCTGTGTGTAGTGGCTGCAGCAAGACGCCCAGCGCTGCCAACAGAAGCCTGGGCCGTGCCTGCCAGGTTCCAAAGTTCCAGCTCTGCTGCCAGGAACATGTATTCTGGGGAGGCCAAACTGTCCTATCACAGAATTTATTTTTCCACAGTTAAGTTTACACTACTCATTCACTTCATGAAATGAGAAAAGGCTTTATAGCTTAAGGAATTCTCTGCTTCATTCTGTATTTCTTTCCCCTCTTATATCAGTTACATAAGCTTACAGCTTTGAAGACATCCTCAATTCATTCTCCCTTGAAGAAACAACTTAATGAGTTTTGGGGTGCAGATGTTACAAACAGTCTATGCCCAGGGCTACCTCTGAGGAGAACCTAGAGCACTTGCTGAGTGACAGAAACAATTCTTTCAGAGGTATGCATCTACTTCTTTGGTCAACTTACTTTCTGTATTTCTGACCTGAACTCCAAATTTTATAGAATTACATCACCGGGATTCTAGAATTTCACAATAATAAAAAAATCCAATAAAAAGTTCTAAAGCCACTTCCTTTGCTGCAGTTTCTAATCTTGTTTAGAATAACAGAAAGTTAATTTCATGAAACCACATCTTGTGCTGCCCTCGTAACTTGCTTAATGTCAGTACTCCTTCAGTTTTTCAGTGTCGTGCATTTCTGTGTTAGGAGTGGGAGAGAGCACAAAGTAAACCAACCCAGAGACATCGCTGACATTTTAGAAAGCAAGTCAAGCAAGAGATTAAGATTTCAATTTATAACACTTCTGTGTTTTTATTATAAAACGATAAATAAATCTAGCAAGGCATGGAATGTAAATATTTTTGCAGTTGTTTACACTAGGGAAGAGGAAAGGAATTTAACATGCAATTAACCACTTAGGTGATTCAAGATATGTACCATATGGTCCTTGGATTACTTAAATTAAAGAAAAATATTTCACTTTCATTTGTAAACCATTAATGCATTTGAACTGCTATGGCAAAATCATTTAAAACTATTTACTCTTCAGCCTCTTCTCTCCACAAAGGGACTGGGAGAAGGGGGCATGGGAGTCAACAAAGAACATCAGCATCAAAAAGTTGCATGATTGCTCCACTATCCTTAAAACACAGATTCAAAGACAAAGAGATGGGAAAATTGATTTTAAAATCTGACCTTACTTGAGCTTATTGGCAGCGTTAACTGTAAATATTATAACTAGTTTGAAAAGTAAAGCCTAAAAAATGTACTAACAGAGAATTCCATGTTTCTAACATGTAATTCCATACACATACACACACATGCAATACACAGTCAGACCACTCAATTCTCATTGAATAATTTTTAGCACTGCCTAGGATTTTAAGGTTCATAAGCCCCAGGTGACTGGATTCAGGCCACTGAGCTTTCCTCTGGGTACAGATTCATACTGAAGCCTAAGTTTTTTACTATACGTTCCCAATTAAAGCAAATTTTAAGCACTGACCTGTTATTTTAAAATAAACAACATGAATGCTTCTTAAAATAAGCTCTTATAAAACCCAAGAAATATGTTAAGCAATGTTGTAACTGCAAAATATTATTTGCCAGTACAACTTCATCATGTGAATTACCTGTACCTACACTGGGAGATGATATACCTACTATTTTACAGTAATGTTCACTTGCTATCTTTTGCCAAAGCTATAACAGAGAGAGATTTAGGGAATTGTGACTCTAAGCTTAAATCTGCCATAAAATCCAACATGAACTTGAAATGACTTCTTGGTCCTCTCTCAGTCTAAATGCCAGCTTCTAATAAGAGGGAGTGACAGTACTTCTCTTGTTCTTTTCTGATTTGACTGCAAGGTTTTTTACAGAAGGGAGAATTTCCCACTGTGTTTGAAGAGTATTTCATTCAAGTTCTTTAGCCTATATTTATGGAAATTATATAATTAGTTTTATCTATCACTATCAAATATAGCACCAATACTGCAATCCTGGGGGAAAAAAAGGAAACGTGAGATGTGAGAACAAAAATATGTACAACTAAACAAAGTAATCTGTATTTAAATATATATAAATATTTTAGGTATCTATAAAAACATATAGGTATCTCAAAACGTTACCAAGTGATGTATGCAGCTACTTCCTGCACCTTTTCTTAAAATGCTACTAAATGTAAATACTACCACTAATGTATGTTTGAGTTTCATGTGGCTAACACTTGCTAAAAGAATTTCCTTAAAAGTGCTTCATATCTTCTGATATCTGTAAACACTCTGCTGCTGTAGGTAGTTGACCAGTGAATAGTGTTATATTACCACCAGAAAACAAATCTTCATAATATTTGCCATCAGCATTTTCTTTATCATAAAATGAACTCAACTCCAGAAAGACAGAAACCTAAACAAACCTTGACGGGTGACTTTAAGAGCTTTTGAAAGATCCAGCGTCTACGTTCATAATGGATTGAGTAGGGCACCAATCCTTTTGAAATGGCTTTTAGCTATTAATTATTTATAGAAATATCACTCCCCTGGAGTTCACTGTGTACTTTTTTATTAATCTTTTCCTCAAACCCAGACTCTTCAACTTGATTTTATAGTATACTTTTAAGAAGGTTCATATGAAAACTAATCCAGTGATTTGCACTTTGTGTAAACAACTCTGGTTTCCAACATGGCAAGGTAAAAGATTACTTTGAAGGGGTTACACAAACTTCAAGAGGTTGAGTAATGATGCATGACTTCATCTCTCTTCAAAACACTCCAAAAAGTTGAATAAGAGCAACAGCAGTGTCTCTTCAAGTAATTGGTTAGGAGGAAAAGTAGAAAAGCAATCCATTAAGAACACCCTCCATCTTTATTATGAAATGTATGTTTCTGTGATCAAGAACAAGGGTTTCTTTAAGATTCCCTATAATGGAAATCCTAGAACTGCTGGGTGTGTCGCCTTTTTCAACAGAAGAGGGAAAAGATTAACAAGAGTTTAAAAGATT
The DNA here is from genome assembly GCA_024606505.1 of Aquila spilogaster. NCBI lineage: Eukaryota > Metazoa > Chordata > Aves > Accipitriformes > Accipitridae > Aquila > Aquila spilogaster. The sequence goes on along the minus strand of JANHGO010000041.1, from coordinate 9,192,653 downwards.
TGGTATTAACCATAATCACATTTGTTGTATATTAAACCATTTTTTTTCCCTTCCAGTATTGGTTGTTCATAAGAAACAAATGATTGTAGTCTCAATTCCAATTATACATTTTTCTTAATAGGTTTTCAATACCAGAACATACACGCTCATGTGTGCCCACCTGATCTTCAGTTTGCTAGAAAAATAAACTTAATTTTTTCAACTTTTTACAGAGTTCATGTTTCTAAAGCTATCATCTTTCCAAACTCTTCTTTGTACTTCTTTCAGGTCTATACCTTTTTATGTCATACACCTACTATAGGACACAGCGCTTGACAACTGCTAAATCCCCAACACAAAATACCAGAATATCCAAAAAGCATATATGCAAAGCTTTAGCAGCACCTCATAAATTGTGCTCTTTGGGCATTTAATGCTCTTTTAAATACTTATATACTTAATTGGTTGCAAACGATTTTAGATTTATTTTGAAAGGGTGAAATTCTCAACATTCTGAACACTCTCCAAATTCTCTGGATCGTTTCAATTCTGTTTTTCATGGTTTTTGCAATCTTTGTCAACTGAAGGATCTTCTATAAATATTCTAAGTAAACTCACATTCTAATCATTAAGAAAAACTGAGAACAGCAGTAATTCCTGGACAGATTTGTAAACTCCATTTAAAACGTCCCAGTCTGAAACTAAGCTCTTACCAGCTGTTTCAGTACATTTTCGTCAAGTTGCTTCAGCTATAACTCTTTTATTTCCTTTAACCTAGCTTTCAGTTTTGCTTATTCCCTAAGATTACCTTAGCTTAACGTAGGCAACCTAAGACAAAATTGGGAAGGTTTTAGATAAAGTAACACGAAGTCACAGTTAAATTTAATATATAGCTACTACTTTTCCTCAAGGTTTGAGAATTCAAAACCACTTTTACCTTCAGTGGTCAAGGGTTATCACTTATTTATTTTAAGACAGAAAGAACTGAGCACAGCCCTGCTGAAAAAGACCTGGGGGTACCGGTAGATGGGAAGCTGGGCATGAGCCAGTAATGTGCCCTTGTGGCTTGGAAAGCCAACTGTATCCTGGGCTGCATCAAAAGCAGTGTGGCCAGCAGGGAAAGGGAGGTCATGCTGCCCCTCTACTCTGTGCTGTGAGGCCTCACCTGGAGTACTGCGTCCAGATGTGGAGTCCTCAGTACTGGAGAGACATGGACCTGTTGGAGAATGTCCAGAGGAGGGCCACAAAACTGATCCAAGGGATGGAACATCTCTCCTACAAAGACAGGTTGAAAAAGCTGGGGCTGCTCAGCCTGGAGAAGGCTCTGAGGTGACCTGATAGCTGCCTTTCAATATCTACAGGGGAGCTACAGGAAAGAAGGGGACAGACTCTTTAGCAGGGTCTGTGGTGATAGAACAAGGGGAAATGGCTTCAAG
>JANHGO010000041.1:9167746-9183478 GCA_024606505.1 Aquila spilogaster | reverse complement strand
TATTTAGCTTGTTTATCTGCAGGGTGGGGCTGATTGGGCTAAGTGGGGTGGCCTCTGCTTAGTTTACGGAGAAAGGATATGATGATTTGAGCAGCTGGTGTTTATTGCAGTACTACTTCATTATTGCGAACTCCTTCCTGTAACTGCAGGAGGCTGCAATCTTCACTATCAATTCAGACCCTGTTTATCCTATGTCTCATTTTTTGTTTCCATATTGAACCAAAACCCACAGCAGGAGATAGGAATTATTATGCTTGGCACAGGACTAACAATGGTTTATCATTAAATTTTGATGACTGTCTCAAAGAAAGTAGTTTTTAAGTCTGAACTTTGAGGACAGGCAGGGGACTAATCAACAGACCAGGGGGAGAAACTTTGATCATGTTTCAGGTTGACCAAAGGTTCACCTGATACTTTTTAAGAAAGTCTCTCTGGACATCTTGGACACAAAGGAAGAAGAGACCAGGAGAGATAAGCTAAAAGCAGACAATGTTATCAATTGCAAGGCGGGCCACAGTAAATGCAAACTGGCATCACGGTAGATGAGAAATAAGCTATGATTTGAAGAAAAGTTGTCAGTAAATGCAGTGCACTGCGTTACCCAGAGCACACAGATTTTAACAGCAAGTACATTCAGGAAGATATGGCAGGAAAATGTGTGGCCATTATTATCTAGTTTATTTCTTAGAAGAGTCAAGAGGAAGATTGCCTCCTTCTTAAGGATTCAAGAATCCAGCCTGTGTAAAATTGCTATTCATTTTCAAAACTCAGTAACAGATCTCTGGCAACAAAACCACCAGACACTACAAAAACAGGCAAACAGATACGCTTCCTTGCCCCCCGCCTGGCAGCCATCAGATTCTGGACTTAGAACAAAGAAATCCCAGAGGAATTTCACCCTCCAAAAGCCAGCAGCAAACAAGGTATCCTTTTGGAAAGATAAGCATTGGTCAGCCAGAAATTGAGATTTGCATTCCTCAGGAAAACAAAGTCTTGTGGAAAGTTGTTTCTTTGTGCTCCTGTAGGTATAGTCTCTACTCTCTTTCCTTTTTGCCTTGCATGCGGCACTAGCTTCTGTGGCTGTGTCAACACAGCCAATGTAAATACCAGTGCACACACTTCCAACTGCCTCAATGCCTGTAAAACCTATCTGAATGGCAAATACAGACTTTGACAGGATTTTCTTCCCCATATCCCTCCTACTGCTGGCACACAAGACAGGATATTTCCTGAGGATGATACTTTGGTTTACCTTAAAATAGATATCATTACACAGGAACAGCAGCATTTACTTGTAGCAGCATTTTGTTGGTGTAGTTTAAGTTCCACATTTTGATAGTACTATAACAAAAAGGTGCACAGAAACTGTCCTACTGTCTGAGCTGTGCCTCTGAAAAACACTAATCCATCTGCTCAAGACATCTGCTGTGACTGCTTCAAAAAATGCACCTACATAAGACCGAAGCCCAAGGATATTTACTAAATTTATTTGCCTGTCAAGAACTCTAAGAGCGAATTAAGGTAAATTTTATCAGGAGATAATAATGGATGCTTGTGCAGCCCTGACAAACAATGCTACTATAGTAAACTGCAAGAATTACTTTTACCCAGCACCACTAAAATTTAAGATATACAGGCCTGAAATAATAATTCATAACTGAGTCTAAACCGAAAGGAAGCAAGTAACATTCTAATTATCAAAACATGTTTCTTTGTCACATTTGTATGTGCACAGCAAAATGACGAATGAAAACAAAAGGTGTTCTCTCTTACCATATTTCAATGTCTAGCTCCAAACCAAAAGGAATATCCTCTCATCAATTAGAAAAAAAACTTTCAATCTACGTGACATTTGCTTTTTTCTATATTGCAAATTAAGTGGAAAATATATCTTAAGTTTGGAAAAAAATGTTGCAAAATTAGCAAACCAAATTACAGGCAAGAATTACTCTACAGAGTGCTATCGCCTGTCTAATGTCATTTCTCATTAAATTTCACTGAAATTTAGATTGTATTAAAGTTCTTGACCAGACACATTAATTTTATATTCAATAACTGTGAAGAACATAGACAGTCTAACAATTCAAAAATGCACAGTATTTTTTGCTAGGATAAAGCTCCTTGCCAAAAACTTGTTACTGCTCTTCATATTGAGGCTACATTTATTAAGAGATGTTGCACTCCTTTGAAGGCAACAGCCAAACATAAAATTTTTTAAATAGAACAAAAAATGCAGGCTAACTTCCAAAGCAAGGAACTGCTTCATTCATAGGATAACTAACACCTGCAGATGAGTTGTATAAAACAACACTCATTAAACTCCTAAGATGTCAGACATCGTACTCTGAAGATATCTTGCTTCCTCTTCACCAGCTTTGACAGGCCAGCAGAAGCAGCATTTCAACAGGGAAAGGACTTATGGTGGATCTGCCAAATTTCCTCTCTGAGAATGAGAGTAACATTCTTGGCAAGGAAAAAAGCGCATGTTCAGATGCTCACATGAAGTGCAAGACAAATGCACTATTAGTCACAATGAAGATCAAAATTATGCAGTGGAGTAGAAATCAAGAGTTTAAGGAACACTTTCAGCCTGTGTTACAGGAGCAACATGAAAGAATAAATGATCTGCCAGATGCCACAGCAGTACAGTGGGAAAAACTCGCTTTGAAGTCCTGCTTCACACTGACTCTCTTTCACATACTGACATTGATGTTATGTAAAAACCAACATGCAGTGCCTTTCACAAACAGACCTTTGCAAAGCTAGAATAAACCTACTTTCTAATGTATTGTTTCCAGTGCTTTCCTTGATAACAAAAAAAAAATAAAGAAAAAACAAGTTATTTAGTTCAACGTGGTAAGCTATACTCATACAAAAATGAGTGTGGAAGCTTTCCTGTGCTGTAGGGAACCTACTTTAGCAGGGGCTTGGACTTGATGATCTCCAGAGGTCCCTTCCAACCACTATGATTCTGTGAAAAATGTGTTACTTATCTGTGATTTTTAGCTAAAAATTTCCAACACTCTACTCTCTGGATAAAGTAACTGAAAGAAAGAAAATTCATTCATCTTGACAATACAACAATAAGCAGGTGAGTATTGAGATTTGGGTGGAGGAGAAGTAGGGGTATTAATATGCAGAATAGCGTAGCATAACTTTTTTGTTGGGTATAGTTCTACTCACTGTATTAGGTACATGTGGCAATCCATAAACTTTCTCCTGTGTTTCCTTCAAAATTTCTGTCGTTGACTTCTGTAGAGGATGTTTCCCATGGTAGATTTGGTCCAAGGCAGCATAGAAGACCTAAAGACATAAAATACATTTGTCTTAGGCACATGGTATAGGTATGTGACAATCAAAAAAAGGCATGCTTACATCAAAAATGTGAATGTTTCCAAAGGACTATATTCCTTCCGTTTGAATAAGCTATCTTCTAACCAACTGAAAAGAGGTTAGCAGTGACTCACAGTCATTAATGACATGACTAGATTTGTGTTCTAGATAGAGACTGAGCAAGAGATTCAGGCATTTAACAACACCAATCTTAGAACAGAAAGCAGAGCTAGTCCCTAGCTCTTTAAGAAAAGTGACAGCACTTACAGTAGCAAGGGTGACTGAGAATAAGACCAACGGGAAGCACCATGAATAGGTCTGAAAACAAGCTGAACTGACAGCCCCAAAAGACTCCTTTCTTCTGTCAGCCTAGGCCTCTCTGGCTCAGCATGAGTCATTTTACACTGACATCCCTCTCCTCTTCAAAAATCCAAACCAAATACAAAGCACTTCAGCATCTGATCACAGAATGTGGCATCCTGCTTCAGCCCAACCTTGATTCTCTTTTTTTCTAACTCCCTGTTTTGTTAGGACTAGTCTGCAGTTGCTCCTAGTGCTCTGCACGAGACAAAGCAGACTGTACTGCTAAGGACCTTTTCTAAAGGAAAATCAGGAGTCGAGTAGCTTGTGGTCAGAGAGCTGGAGCAATACCTCAACTCACAGCCAGGAAGTGGGGAAACAGGAGCTGAAGGCCAGTGAAATAGCCTGCCTAAAGAACAATGCAGTAATAGAGAGCAAGGGAAATGAGTCACTGAAGCCAGCTATAAGCTTTCCCCTGATCCTGGCACATGTAAAGTGTGGGAAGCAAGCTATGAGCCAGGCCACCTGGAAAGCATTGTAAAAAAAATCCATCTCTGAAAATAAACTTGGATGAACTTTATATCCATAAGCATTCCCATCTATGAACCACAGTTCTGTGTGTTTACTCAGGCCTTTGAAATGGGAAAAGGAGACATATCCCAGGTCCGCAGGATTTTAGATAATACTGCTGGGGAGCATGCTAACACTTAACATTAAGCGGTAGTTAGACGACCATTTCTACTTGCAGTAAAATACATTTCCCAAAAGGCCTAAAAATATAAAAGGCCGTCAAGTAGTTATCTATCTACATGCAGTCTTCCCTTTCTGCAGTGACATTGCTATTTATCAGCTTAACTGAATTCTCTAGTTCCTTCTCACTCCCTGTCCACTTAATTACTATTAATATGTAAACAGTTATGGATCTTCCAGTGAAGCTACTGCTGACTGAAAGATGCTACATGGCAAAAGGTTTATGAGAAGACACACGGATTCCCAAGTCTTTCCTCTTGATTAACTGATTACTTGAGCTGGTAGAAAATGGAGAGATTTTATAATAAAAAAAACAGTGTCATTTCTTATTTTCCCATGACAATAGACTTATTTTCTGGAAGGACAACAAAAGAAACTTTAGGCATTTTTCGTGCCACTGAAAAATTTGCAAGCATTTTGAATTCATTTAAAGGTCAAATACTGCAAAGCATCTAGTTGTCAATACAGGCTCTTTGCAAAGCCTGCAGAAAAGGTACAGTCATCAATTACAGCCTTTTTAGACCGTATATTTAGTGGTATATACATACTTAGGCATCTACAGATTAAACTATGTTTTTATTCAATTAATTATTATACTTTCACATTAGCATGAGTAACAATAGTTATACAAAGGAATGCATGAACTTTACATTTGCCATGCAACCAACTTCTCTGGAACATTTTTTCTTAATTAATACAGAAAATGGCCTTGCCAGCCAATCTTTTTTTTAAATGAGTATATACTTTTGCAGGCATTATAATTGGAAACTCCAAAAATGCGGTACTGAAAGTAGGAAATGACTAATATTATTCAGTGTGGCATTGTGGTAGTTTGGCAGGGGTTGAGACTGGTTGAACTGTAGTTACATGAGCAATTTGAGGGCAAACAGCCCGCTTAATCGCTGTGTCACTGCCAGCACCAGTCAATTACTAGGCGCCACAGGAATCTGACTCCAAAAGAGCTGGGTTTTCTCTCCCTAGTTCTAAATCTACAGGGTCTGGAGTTACCCGAGGACAGAGGCAGCAGCAGCCCCATGGGAGGATGCAGATGCACCTGAGGGATAACAGCAGCAGGGGGATCACACAGCTCAGCCCATGGGATCACCACAATGGTGACCCCCGGCATCCTGGAGTGTGCCACCTCCCCTGCCACAGGACAGGAACATGCAAGCCGCAGCATGGTTTATTTGGTCTCAAACCTTGACAGGGCTATAGCAAATATATATTAAAAGTTGAAAAGAAAATCATATTGATGATATAGACACAGAATAAAAGAATGGGTGCGTGTGAAAGTATTTGATACATCACTCCAGTGATTACTAGTCCATACACTGGCAAATTACTCAACGCTGGTGGACTTTATGTATAGAGGACCTCCATTAAGCATTCTCAGCATGAATTTTCTTTTGATCCAGAATTGCTTTCTACCCCATAAACTCCTACGTGAATTAATTATATTCTTGACCACATTAATTCTGGATACTCCCCTATCTCTACATGAGAGCCTTTCAGAACCAGAAATGTGCATTTCAAAATCAGACCTGCTGAGAGGGCTCAGAAATACAGCTTCATGTAGCACCCTCCAGGCTCATACTGCCTGCACAGTCAACATTGTCCAGCAAAAACCAGCACCACACTGAAAGCACACGTCAAAAATCCCTTCAGGTTTAACCAATGAAAAATACATGTATACACTCGAAACAGTCTGGTTTTGATTAGTGTAACTGACATGTATACATTTACAGGTCCATGCTCAAGTATTCTGATTAGTTTTAAATCACTACAAATTATGGCAAAGAGCAAACTGCAAACATTTAACTAAGTTTTTCTTTTAAATCAACTTCAGTTAACCAGCACAACTCATGTTTGTAGACAAGGCTGAGATCATTTGCACACTTTTCAAACAGAAAATTTACAAGGGGTTGATCTTTGGAATTGTTTCTTTCCACATTTCAAAGACAATGCAAATCCTTTATTAAGGTGTCAGCAGAGTCACATCAGCTAAGCACTAGGTCAACTGTAGCAAGAAAAAATTAAATGCTTTTGACTTAAAGGGAAAAAAAGAGGAGAAAATGAATTTATAAAAATTCCACAGCATACTAAATGCAGCCAAACTCTCACTGTAAAAAAAACGTGGCTGAATGCTGTAATGTTACTGTTCACATCAGAGAACTGCCCTAGCAGGACTGAAAAAAAGTATGTATCTAGACAAGATAATACCCTAAATGCCTTTTCTTCCTTTGAAGAAAAGCAACAGTGAAAATTTATTTATGAGAATGACTGATCAATCACATCTGTCCACAGAAAATAAAGACATATGAATACAATTACTGCCCCAAACACTGAGAGAGAGAGAAGTTGTACAGCTGCAGTTCAGTCACCAATTTTGGTAACAAGTTGTCACTTTCATAGTGGAGCTGCAGATAACAGGGTACTCAAAACATAGTTCAGTAAACAAGATAGTTTGATTTTATTAAGGTTTATTTCTCATTCTCATTTAACGATCCAAAGGCACAGGATACTTCTACTGCAAAGAATTCTCCCTAAATAACTTTGTGAATTTAAGAACTCAATCTTAAACCACATTAGGAAATTCTGGTAGTATGGTCCTCTTTGAAAGATGTGTTTTACAAGATATTTTCCTTTAGATATAGACATTTAGCCTTAAGTAAACAGCATAGAACATGTTAATGAAAAGCATGAAAAAGAGTATCAAAATGAAATCATTTTCATTAATTTTCACACATTTAGGTAAAGTACCTATGTTAAAATTTTAGAAAGTAAAATTCTAAGAAAAATTAAAATGTTTTCCATATGTTTTCCATATAGAGATTAGAACACAAAGACAATACCTGGAGTTGCATATCAGCTGCAGCACACACCTTTTTGGACTCGCACAGTCTTGACACCATGTTTTTCGGTAGTGGCTTTAAAAAAAAAATCAGAACATATTTAGAATTGTTGTAAATTTGTTAATAGTGTGCCTACTATTAAAAGAGACTGAGACAGGAAAAAAGGACTTGGCAATAATAAAAACACCTTTGAAATGCATTGCATTGAGGAATTAACAATGAGGAAGGAAATCTCGTTTGCTAAAGCATGAAATGGGAAATTGAGGTATCAGAAATCATCTACATAGCAATCAAATCCCAGTGTTTGTTCTTCTATGAAATGTTTCTCTTACATGCCTGCTAAAAATACATGACTATCTTTAGAGATAAAGAACAACAGATTGGGCAGATAAAGTCCCCACAGGTCATCCTGACTAATCCTCAAACATAGATATTACAATAGATTCTCCCGCTGTCTTTGAGCACAGCTCATTTAGACTTACTTAACTTCCACTGAGCCAGCAGAGTTTTTATAAGATCAAATGGGACAGCATATGGCCTTCTACCCTTACCTGCAAAGATACGTTTGGTCATATTGATCAGTCAGTATCCGTCCTTTGAAATTTTTAACAAAGTTGAACTTACTCTCCACCTATGGCAATAAAATTATCCATGCCACCACAGACTGAAAGTCAGGGACATTTTTCAAGTCATTAAGAAAACTCCTCTTGACTTTCTCTCCAGATATTCATAAATACATCCAAAGACTGTTTAATGTCAGATTTTTAAGAATATCTGTATACGAACGCTTGACCTTAGACTTCTTCCACTGCTTCCTGAAACTTCTCAATAGATGTTTTTCCTAGTAAGCATATTCTCTTTTTTTGCCAGCAGTTTTATTAACAAAAATATTAAATATGGCTAAAATAACTGTGCTCTTGCTGAAATATTTTAAAAGTTACTACAAGTTGTATAATGTATTACAGATGTTTGGTATTACATTGAACTCTAAAAGCATACCTACAGTATTTTACAGTGTGTTGAAGTGTTTAAGAAATAATACATCAAAGTTTACAGACCCTGATGGCAGAGCTGCATGTTTAGATTCTGTGAAAATGATATAACTTCAAGACAAACGATGTTAATGTTCACAGAATAAAAAACTAACTCCAGGGAAGTTACATCTAAGTGAGGAAAATGTTATCAATTAATTCTGTGGAATCTGGAAGTCAAAGGAGATAAGGAAAACTCTCAAATTGCACAGCTGTTTTATGCAGCAGCTTGCCAAGGCTTGTAACCTCTTCTCCAAGACAAATGTTAGCTGGGTCAAGAATGGGATAGAACAACACCCACTATTTTGCCTGTCATAAATGTGCGCAGCTGTTACATTTCAACACGCAGAAATGAACCAATGAACATAAAGTCTATCCTACAGTATATCCGTGTTAGGCCAGCATTTACCCTTCCCAAATACAATAATTGTCTTTCAAATTATATGATGATTTTGGACTACCAAAATAAGAGTAAATAGGCTGTAATAAAGATGTTACTTGCTGAGTGCCTTGAGGTTCCATACTGGATTTAGTATTGTTCAAAATGTTATTTAATGATGTAGAAAACTTATTAAAGCAAGAAGGAATAGAAAAATGGAAATGGTAATAAGTGTTATGTCTGGGCAATTCTCCTGGTTCTATGGACATGTCTAGTCTTATCCCTTTATATAAGCCAAGCGAGGCATGAGCTTCAATGACTCTTCATCCTAGAACTAAAGCACACGTGGGTTTGCAATGACAGTTTCAGCTGTCGTGGGAGAAGCCTCTGTGTAAGGAAAGCTAAACAATTTTGAACATATTTCATTATTAAGCACCAAATCTCTGGAGGTGTTCACTTCCTAGTGAAGTAGCACAGTGTGAAATCAAACAAAACTAATTTCTTTGAGAGGCATTGCATTTTGGATATAGTAAAGCATGAGAAAACTGTACGGGAATTCACTGATTGTGATTCTTCAGTGTGAAAAAACTGAACTCCCAAAAACTTGGCAATGGCAAATAATGTATTTTGCACAGTTAAAATTTAAGAGTGTTAAAGCCAAGAGCACTCCTACCAGCAGTGTCAAACCAGCTCTTCAACATAATGGATTTTCAACTACATTTTCAGCTACATTAAATAATGGTAAGAGGAAGCTAAGCATACAAGCTCTCAGTTGGTACGCAAAATAAATAAAAAACAAAACAAACAAAACAAAACACACTTAGACTTTGCTAATTGACATTTTGGTAAACCACAATCCCGCAGATCCTCAATGAATTGGGAAATTCAAGTTCACAGCTCACTGGGACACAGGGCAGAAAGGTTTGGCGACGCACACAAACACCGCGTGCTCCCTGGGAGAGCCAGTCAAAGCCAGCCCTGTTCAAGAAATAGCAGGTCTAACTCCCAGCTCAGAGCTAAGTATTTCTTACAGACTCTCCGTCAAGGAAAAAAATTCACTCAACTACACTGCAAATAGCAGACCTCAAGCCAGGGAAGACTGCTGAAAAGGCAGCCTCTGCATTCATCCGTTTCTTCCTTATGTTCTGCTTATGTCATATTCTAGACCAAAGTCCCGAAGGGAAAGACAGAAATGCTCTTTAATGATTTCAGGGTCCTAACAAAAAGGAATGTTCAAAGCTACCCCGGTCACTTTCCACAGGAGATGGCTTAGCAGTACCTGTGAGAGACCAACTAAAACAGAGATAATACCAAGAACCTCCAGGAAATCTTTCATCTTTTTTATGGCCATATGAATATCAAACAAACAATGCAGATCATCTCTGCCGTGCAGAACAAGCTCTACTGCTTAAGCAGATTAAAATTAACAGGAAATCACAAATAACTCTTTTGACAATACCTATTGAAAAAAAGGATGTGAGAGAAATATAAATGTTCTTTTGTTGAAATTAATCAGTGCTAAAGCTACAAATGAAAGACAGAAATGTTCCTTTGTTTACATCAGTAAGTGCTGATGGTCTGGCTCAGAGATTATGATCTGATCACAATTCACAAGTCAAGAAGAATTTGACTGGCAAAAATTAGATTAAATTCAAGGAAACTTGAACTTATTCCTCTGGGATTTTAAAATTCAACATTTCAGGAAACTAAAATTAGACTCCAGAGAGTTTTTGAAAGACGACAGCTTCGAAGCTTGTTTCTGCAGATGTCAGGCATACGGATACACTGAAGTCTTAAATATACTATGGAAGACGAACTGTGTCAGGCAATAGGAACCATTTCTCCATACTCTGTTACAACCTCACACAGCCCCTTAATGAGTAGCTGATTAAAGAAAAAAATGCATCAGTACTATTATTTTACTTATTCTGAACGATGAGCTACCTGACAAAATCAAACTGTCATCTTCATTCTAAAAGAAAGACTTCACTGAGCTTCGGTTAAAGCTATTTTAATGGAATACTCATTCCATTTTTCAAATTTAAACATTACATGCTTTACTTTGGGTTCCATTTTTCCATCCTTTTATATTAAATAACCTTAAGATCTTGGCATGGACTTTTTAGCCTGTTTGCCACGGTGGGTAAAAGAACAAAATTCCCTGTGTTCCAAATTCTCAAAGCAGACTTAACTCCTTACTGCCGTGTAGTAACAGGGACACGTTAGGACTGTTTACTATCTGTGGGATTCTTCTTGTAATCATGATAACACAATACTGCCTTTGTAATTCCATCTCTGTGAAAAATGAAGTCGGCTCAAATTTGAACAGCTGAAATACTGGCCTTTGTTCAAGAGAGCCTCCAAAGACACGCAAGCTTAAAATGATTTAGCTCAACAGACCTACCACATATCTGAACATTTAACAAACAAAATTAAATGCTGTGGTATAGAATGGTACACATTCATCAGACTGCCTGCTTAACATTGTTACAACCACACTTTGGTATGACTTGACTTCATGAGCCTACCTGAATAATGCAGCTTAAGTAACTAACATAGTTTTCTCCATTCCCTTTTTTTTCTTGGGATTTTTTCATTTTGAGTTATCTTGGAAGAAATATTTTTGTGCTGGCCAGCTTTTTGAACTAAATTCAAAAGACTTGCTCCTTTTGCCAGAAGAATTTGCAAGCTTTTGAGCTCTTCAGTACGCAGAAGCAGAGCTATCCAAAATGCACAGAAAGTAGAGACAGGCTTTCCTTCAATATAGTTTGGATCAGATCCTCGTGATCCATATATATATATATGCATAATATATTAACATCTTTGAAAGCCTGCCCACTATATCCTTTTTCTGCAACACTACTTAAAAAAAAAAACAGTTTTCAACTGCTTGCATGTTTTACCAGTCAAAACAGTACACCTTTACCCTTCTCTTTCCACAAGCGTAAGCACTGATCCTCCGTAAGAACTGCAGCTCAGGCAGAACCGGTCCTTCTACAATTTGCTCATATGGCAAAGGCAATCAGAAGCTGAGATTATGTTTGAAAGTTATTCTGACATAATTTTGTTTAGTAGGAGTGTTAAAAATGACACCACCTAATTCAGTACATATAAGCAAAAACTATAGCATAAATGCAGCAATTCATTTATGTTTTTTCAAATTATCTGCAATGCCTCCTCAACTAGTTAGGTAAGTAAAAAACCCTCCTTTTGTCAACATCCAGTAGAGCTATGTTGGTGCTGTTTCTGGTACAGAAAAGCTCAGTCTCTTCATTCATAAGAAACTAGGTGTTCTCGTATGCGAGAACAAATGGATGAAACAGCTTCACAAATTTCACATTTAAACTGTTTCACCCACCTTCCTTACTCCCTCTTGGAAAGAGGGTAAAGCGGGCTATGTTTTCTTTCAAGTAACTGAAAAACTGGAGAAAAAAAATGTTTACATTTCTATTTGCACATACAAAAAAATACGTCAGGGAACAAACACAGTAAAAGTAAAATCAAAAAGGGTTTCTATAAAGTTGTCAGTACAGAAGAGCAGAATTTTTCTATTCAAAGTACTTTTGAAAGATATACACAATGGATAAAAGTAATTGCTGAATTTTAGGAAAATAAAAATGACTTCAATCTGTTTGTATTTAAATGACAGACACAGAAATCCAGTATCAGATTCTTTAACTCAGCTTAGATGACCAACATAAGCAAAAGCAGATTTATGTAAGTTGGATAATGATTAAAAAATACACTCTAAAACAGCAGTTTCATCTGTCCTCATCTTCCAGCATAATCCATTCTTGTCACTCTTCAAGACTAAACTTCAACAAGAAAATTCTGAAAGGGCAAGATTTCACCACCAATAAACAGAAGATGTTTTTTTGGAAATGCCAAATGGCATACTGTGCCTGGTTCTACAATTTTGCACTGCAACTAAACATGGTTTAGTTTTGTTAAGCCATTTTGAAAAGGCAGAGCCATAAATAATGTTCCATAAATCTCTTTCAGATGTTTTAGTTAAGATCATTGTCTGAATTCACATGCAATTGGATTAGCTCCACAATGTTTCAATACTACATGAACGTTATGTAGTACACTAGAAAGCAGTAATTTGCTATGTGGATTCAAACATACAAGGGATGAACGCTCCTGAACTGAGTACTTTCAATCCCTAGGTGTCAAGAAGACTTATGCAGAACTGAATTCTCATATAATACTTATTTAAATAGACATTATGCAAACTATTTTTCTAATTAGCTGTTACAGCAAAGGCAAACATAATTCCACTTTCATTACACTGAAACACACCGAATGCTTGGCATTGGATAAAAAGTTTAAATGAATTGTAACACTAAACAATGTAAAACCTTCTTGCTTTTCCATTGGTAAGTAGTCTATCCAATTGTCACATCTGAGTATATTTTCAACACTGAAATTTGCCTCAGTCAAAAGAACTGTAAAAACATCTTTGGTTATTGTTTTCTGGTTTGTATCTTTGAAATGGTTGTGCAAAACTAAACCATGTCACAGCGGCATGCATGAATAATTAAGCAACCACTGAAAGTCACTGTCCCAGACAGCAATATTTTCTAAATTCTTTGTTGAAAGCGGACTCTTAAATTAGACTTGCATAGAACAGCTTTATGCAAAAAGGATCACAGTTTTAATGCAGAGATTCCTGACTACCAAAATCTACATATATCATATCTTAAATTAAGCAGTTCCCTTTTCATCACAAAACATTTCAATCACTACTCTCCACTGTGTTAAAAATGAGAGCTTTTAAACACTGCAGATCATCTCCATTTATTTCCATGACTTATTATCTGAGCTTTATTTTAAAACAGACTTAAGAGAGTTTGATGTGGAATAACTACTCTGTCATAACTTACCTGTAATTAAATTAAAACAACACACAAAACTTCACCTACAAGACTAGGTTTGTATAGTGCAGAAACGACACAATCTTTGTAGGAAAAGATTGCAAATTTTAACTATTTTAACAGAACTTTAGATTTTAGGATCTGTTATAATTCAACAGATTACTTTTATCTTTTCCGCAATAAGAATAGTAACTTTTTCTTCAGATTAATTAAAATTTTAACATCATATTAGTTTATCATCTCATTTTGTTTCTACTTTAACAGTTCTAACAAATAACACACAAAAATGTGACTCTTCTCTTACATACATTTATTCCTAATTTCAATAATTTACATATTAGTTTTCCCTACCTGTCCAGTTTTATAATGCCTTGCAAATTGGTTAACCACTCGATAGTCATTCGCAAAGTACTCCATCAGAATGGAGGGAACTTCAGCAAAATCAGTAGGACATCTGGTTCCTAGAGGTAGAATAATTGAACACGTTAGTATTTGCCATTTCTATTAACACAAACAGTTAACTCTTTCCAAAAGGTTTTGCAGTTTTCTGTTTGGCCTTTCGGTGAACTTTAATGTTCTTTCATTTATTTTCTTTCCATAGCATTATTGTACATACTGCCAGAAAAGCTTCATTATAATCCTACACATTTTACTATAAATCACAAAGTAAAACAAAATATTTGAACAGCTGGGTGAGGCACCTTATAAAGCTCTGGATCACACCCTTTTTAAACTAAACCAGACTGCAGCCAAACTGGCCTTACATGAAACACGGAATCTATTTAAGTGTCCTAAACCTAAATCAAACTACCATGTAAATAAAACACTGCCTTAATCCCATTCACAATTACAATTTTTAACTTCCATCAGTTTGCTGAGCTTACTTATGCTTTATATTAGCCTTACTTTACAATACAAAGTCATTCATCCAAGGAAAACTCTTGCAGATTGAAGACATGTTCTGAATAAATGTAGAGAGGTAGTGTCTCTGCAGTTAGTATCTTCAAAAAGCATATTATCCAAAATCTTATTTACTCTAACCTTCATCAGCATCTTACACAATCAAAGATATTAAGAAGTATAACACACCACCAAACCAATTTCTAATTTCTAAATTAAATTTAGGAGTGCACAAAGTTGTTTTAATGACAAACCCACCTGGTCATCACATCTATCCCTGTGTGCTAGAGGCAATGTCAACATACAAATCTAGTCTTAAATGCAATGTCTTTTGCTTTGCTATTCCTTCTCAAGGCCTATTTTTGAAAAATAACTCATCTGGTCTTTACCAATCTTTGTCTAATTTTTAACTGAATTCACCATTTGTTTGTACTCCATATTTACAGACCAATACTGTTCTTCAGTATTAACTGCATCTCCCAGACTGGTTTTTACCTCCTAAATTGAGAGAAACAATATTCCCTCTCAGCTGACATTATCCAAGGGAAAACAAAGTCTAAAAGACCTGCAGCTCTTCTCTGTACCTGCTTCGTTTTGAATTCACCTTCAGGCCAGAGATATGAAACTATGCTCCAGCACTGCACAAGGTTTCACCTACATCTTTCTTCATCATTCTAATACTTAATTCTGATAGAAACACTCTCAAATCACATTTGGCCTTTCACAGACCATTAAGTTACCTGTAATTCTCCATTAGCACTTGCAACAGCTTTTCTGCCCCTTCACTGTTTAAACATCTATTTGATAGCAGAAATTCTTTTTGTATTCTTTAAACATATGATCTGCACTGTGTAATTCTGAATTACAATTTACTTCTAACAGTGCAATATTCAATCATCCAGCTCCTCTAATACAATAACCCAATCCTTCTTTTGTGCCATTACATTTCATTAGCACTGTCTTTTATTTGTTTGAAAATCATGAGGAAAAAGCCTTACCTAAGGCTGGTCCCAAAACCACTGTCCCAAAAATGCCTGCAGAACTACCCTAACACCCCTCTAGCCTGTATATGCTTTCTCAGTATCTCTTAATAAAATCATATAAATCTTTCAATAACCATTAAAGAGAAACCTGAACAATCAGAATATCTGAAAGTCAGAAAGGTAATAATTCAGACAGTTATTTGGGATAATTGAGTTCTTCTATGAAACAACTGTAGGCATTCTCTACTGCATGGGTGTTATGGTTTTGCAATTTGGTTGGTGTTGGTATTCCACATCAGAACACCATGCCTAATAATGGGGGTAAAA
>JANHGO010000041.1:9146237-9167646 GCA_024606505.1 Aquila spilogaster | reverse complement strand
TTAATAAAAAGACTTAAAGTTATTTGAGTGGAAACAGCAAAATAAGGTATTCACAATGCCTTTGCTCGTACTTTTCATCCTCAGAGCTGGTCTCTAGAATCCCAGTTCATTTTTTAACAAAGTTTAACAAAAGCTACAGCATTTGTGGTAGCAAGGGTGACTGAGAATATGACCAACAGTAAGTACCATGAATAGATCTGAAAATTACCTGATGTAACAGTCCTAGAAAACTCACTTTCTCCTGCTACCCTAGGCCTTTGTGACTCTGCAGGAGTCATTTCACACCAACTTTCCTCTCCTCTCCAAAAAACTGAAACCAAACATGAGGAACTTCAGCATCTGACAACAGACTTCAGCACCCTGCTTCAGCCCAGCCTTGATTCTCTTTCTTCTATCTCCCAGCTTTGTTACGGCCTGTTTGAAGCTGCTCCTCAGTGTTCCTCACAAGATGGAGCAGACCGCACTGCAGTGGACCTTCTTCTAAAGTAAAATTTGGAGTCGAGTAGTTTGTGGTCAGGGCAACCGTCAGCTGAGCAAAAGCTCAGCTCACAGGTAGGCAGTGGGGAAATGTCAGCTGAAGGCCAGTGAAATGGACTGCCTAAAGAACAACGTGGTGACAGGGAAATGAGTCACTGAAGCCAGCTATAAGCTTTCCCCTGATCTTGGCACATGTAAAGCGTGGGAAGAAAGCTATGAGCCAAGCCACCTGGACAGCATAGTTTAAAAAAAAAAATCCATCCCTGAAAATAAACTTGGATTAACTTTATAGCCATAAGCATTCCTATCTACAAACCACAGTTCTTTGTGTTTACACAGGCCTTTGAAATGGGAAAGGGAGACACATCCCAGGACCACAGGATTTTAGGTGATACTGCTGAGGAGCATGCTAACACTTAATATTAAGCAGTAGCTAGAAGATGATTTCTAATTTCAGTAAAACAAACACATTTCCCAAAAGACCCAGAAATATAAAAAGGACATCAAATAGTTATCTATCTTCATACTATCTCTCCGTTCTGCACTGACATTGATATTTGCTTCACTTGATTCCACTTATTTCTAGCCCCTTGCCTGCTTAATAGCATTAATATGTAAACAGTTATGCATTTTCCAGTGAATTACTACTGTCTGAAAGACTCTGGGACTCAATCTGCATGGCAAAAGCCTCATGAGAAGATGCATGGATTCTCCTATCTGTCCTCTTGAGTACCTGATTACATGAGCTGAAAGAAAATGCAGAGGTATTATAGTTATGATGAAAAAACAGCATTATTTCTTATTTTCACATGGCAATAGACTTATTTAGTGAACAGACCACAGAAAAACCTTTAGGCATTTTCCCCACTGCTCGAAAATTTGTAAGCATTTTTCTTTCTTTTAAAGGTCAAATAAGGCTTACATAGCACCTAGTTGTCAATTTAGAATATACTCTTTGCAAAGTCTTCAGGAAAGGTATTAGAGTCATCATTCACAGTTTTTTTTCAGGTGTATACATTAGTAGTACATACATATTTTGGCATCTGCAGAATGAAATACATGCTTTTCTTCAAGGAATTATTATACTTTTAAATCTGCATGAGTAACAATACACACTTGTACAAAAGGAACGTATGAACTTTGTATTTGCCATGCAGTCAACTTCTCTGGGATGTTTTTTCTGAATTAATGAACAGAATGGCTCTGCCAGTCTGTCTCTGGAATGAGTGCATACTTCTGCGGGTATTACATTTGGAATCTCCAGAAACATGGTACTGAAAGCAGGAAATGAATAATACTATTCAGTGTGGCATTGTGGTCATTTGGCATGGATTGAGACTGGTTGACCATTAGTTACACAAGAGTAATTTGAGGGCAAGCAGCCTGCTTAATCACTGCATCGTTGCCAGCACCAGTCAATCCTTAGGCGCCCGCAGGAATTTGAGCCCACCAGAAGTGGGTGTTCTCTCCCCAGTTCTAAAGCTATGGGGTCTGGAGTCACTCCGGGACAAACCCTACAGAGATCCCAGGAGCAGCTGAGGGCCAACAGCAGCAGGGGGATTGCACAGCCCATCCTGTGGGACCGATGCAATGACCCCTCCTTGACTTACTTCTGGAGCACACCATCCTTCCTGCCACAGGACAGGGAGGCCATGTGTCTTGTTAATATATCTGTGACTTAAAGTATTCTTGGTATCCAAGCCCATTCAGCCCCCCCCACTGTCAATTTGGTCTCAAACCTTGACAAGATTATAGCAAATACATATTAAAAGTTGAAAGGAAATCTGTCAGATCTTTGTACAGCTGTTATGGACACACCAGAAAAGAATGGGTGCATGTGAAAGCACTTGATCATCACTTTGGTGGTTAGTAGTCTGTACATTGACAAGTTATTCTGTGTTGGTGAACTTCATGAACAGAGGCCCACCACTAAGCATTTTCAGTATATTGAAATTTTATTTCAATCCAGAATTGTTTTTTTTCCCCTGAAAACCCCTCCTATATGAATTAATTATATTCTTGCCCACATTCCTTCTGGATTCTCAGCTATCTCTATATGAGAACCTTTCAGAGACAGGAGTGTGCATTTCAAAATCAGACCTGCAGCAAGGGTGCAGTTATTTTCATGTCACAGAGATATAACCACAGGTAGCACCCTGTTGTTCACACTGGCACAGCCAACACTGGCCACCGACGGCCAGCACTGCACTGAAAGCATAATTCAAAATTGCATTAAGTTTAACCAATGAAAAATGTATGTATACACTGAAAACAGTGTTAAGTCTGGTTTTGATTAGTGTAACTGACATGTATACATTTACAGGTCCACACTCCAGCATTCTGATTAGTTTTAAATCACTATAAATAACTGCACAGAGCAAACTGCAAATATTTAACCAAGTTTTTCTTTTAAATCAACTTCAGTTAACCAGTGCAACTCATGTTTGTAGACAGGGTTGCAATCATTTGGGCACTTTTCAAAGTGAAGAATTACAAAGACCTGATCTTTAAATTTGTTTCCTTCCCCATCTCAAAAATAATGACTACCCTTTATTAAGGTACTAGCAGAGTTATCTCACCTAAACACTAGACCAACTGTAGGAAGAAAAATTATATGCTTCTGGCTTAAGGCAAAACAAAGAAGAAAACAAAATCACAAAAATCATACAGCAGAAGCTTGTAGCATACTAAATGCAGCCAAACTCTCACTGTAAAAAAACTTGGCTGGATACTAATGCTACTGTTCACATCTGAGAACTGCTATTGCAGGACCGAAAAAAACTAAACACCCATTTTAGACAGAACCCTAATTTCCTTTAGTTCCTTTGAACAAAAGCAACGCTGATAGTTTGTTTATGGGAATGACTGATCAATCACATCTACCCACAGAAAATAAAGGTTTATGGATTTAATTACTGCTCCTAACACAGTGAGAGAGAAGTCTTACAGCCTTATAGCTCAGCCACCAATTTTGATGGCAGTTAGAAGCTGCCACTTTCATACTGAAGCTGAAGAAGACAAGGAGCTCAAATCACATTCTAGTAAATAAATGAACTGGTTTGATTTTACTAAGGTGGCCTGTAACTCTCAGTCTTGCTACACTTTAATGATCCAAAGGTACACAATACTTCCTCTACTGAAAGTTCTCCTTAAATCATTCCGTTAATTTAAGAACTCGGTCTTAAACCACATTTGCGAATTCTGATAATCCAACCATTTTCAAAAGCTGTGGTTTTCATGATATTTTCATGCAGATTTAGACATTTAGTTTTAAGCAGACAGCACAGAATACATTCACAAACACAAACACAAAAATTAATCTAAAAATGAATTATTTTTCACTGATTTGCATATAGTTAGATAATGTGTCTACATTAAAATAAAAATTTGGTAAACTTTTAAGAATTAAAATATGTTCTGTAAGTTCTGGATAGAAAGTAGATACTAGAATGCAAAGAACATACCTGGAGTTGCATATCAGCTGCAGCACACACCTTTTTGGACTCACATAGTCTTGACACCATGTTTTTTGGTAGTGGCTTGAATTAAGAAAAAAAAAAAAAAAGTCAGAACATATTTAGAATTTATGTATATTTGTAAATAGTATGCTTACTAATAGAAAAGGCTGAAGATGAAAAAAAAGAGACTGCTGGTGGTAATAAAAATATGTTTGAAGTGCTTTGCATTGAGGAAGGAAATCTCATTTGCTAAACAAAGCATTAAACTGGCAATTAAGGTATCAGCAGTAATTTATATAGTAATCAAGAAATCACTGTCTCTGGGTATTGGTTTTTCTATAAATTGATCCTATGTTCCCTTATATGTCTGTTAAAAATATTATGACCATCTTTAGAGATAAAGAACAGATGGGACAGTTAAAGTCCTCCAGGTCACCCTGATTAATCTTCAAAAGCAGATATTATAATAGATTCTCCTGTTGATCTTTGAGCATAGTTCATTTAAATTTACATGGAGGCCCACATAACTCCCATCGAGCTGGTGGGGTTTTCATAACTTCAGCTGGGACAGCATCAGGCCTTCTACCCTAACCCACATAAATGTTTGGTCATACTGCACAGTAAATATCTACCCTTTGAATTTTTAACAAGTTGAATTTATTCCACATCTATGGCAATAAAATTATCCATGCCACCACAGGCTGAAAGTCATTAAGCAAACCCTTTTTGACTTTCTATCCAGACATCTACAAGTACATCCAAAGACTTTTTAATGCCAGATTTTAAAAAATATCTGTATATGAATGCTTGACCTTACACTTCTGCTGCTTCCCGAAGCTTTTCAATAGATGTTTTTCTTAGTAAGCATATTCTTTTTTTTGCTAGCAGTTCTGTTAACCAAACGTATTAAATATGGTTAAAATAACTAAGTTCTTGCTAAAATATTAAGAAAGTTACTGCATGTTGTACAATGTAGTACAGATGTTTGGTATTACACTGAACTCTAAAAGCATACCTACACTTTTACAGTGTGTTGAAGTGTTTAAAAAATAACACATGAAAGTCTACAGATTCTGATGGCAGAGACATATGTTTAGATTCTGTGCAAATGATATGACTTCAAGGCAAACAACGTTAATGTTCACAGAATAAAAATCCAACTCCAGAAAAGTTACACATAAGTGAGGAAAATGTTATCAATTAACTCTGTGGAATCTGGAAGTTAAAGCAGATAAGAAAAACTCTCAAGTTGCACAGCTGTTTTATGCAGTAGCTTGACAAGGCTTGTAACCTCTTCTCCAAGACAAATGTTAGCTGGGTCAAGAATGGGATAGAACAACATCCACTATTTTGCCCGTCAGAAATGTGCACAGCTGTTAAATTTCAACACAGAAAAATGAACCAATGAACATGAAGTCTGTTCTACAGCATATCCTTGTTAGGCCAGTATTTACCCTTCCCAAATACAAAAATTCTGTTTCAAATTACATGATGATTTTGGACTACTAGAGTCAGAATAAATGGGCAGTTATCCATAGTAATAAAGATGTTAGTAGCTGACTAACTTGGGGTTCCACGCTGAATTTAGTATTGTTCAAAATACTACATAATTATGTAGAAAAGTTATTAAGGCAAGAAGCAAAGTAGAAAAAAATTACAAATGGTAAGACGTATTTTGGTTGGACAATTTTTCTCCTGGCTCTATGAATATCTCATCTTATCCTCTTACACAGAGGGAGGCATGCACTTCAATGACTTTTCGTCCTGGAACTAAATAACATATGGGTTTGCAATAACACAGTTTCAGTCGTCGTGCAAGAAACTCTTGTGTAAGGAAACCTATAGAAATTTTGAACAGATTTTGTTATTAAGCACCAAACGTATCAGCAAGTTTTGGCAGCTTTTTTGGAGGTTTTCATTTCCTAGTGAAGTAGTGCAGTATGGAATTAAACAAAACTGATTTCTTCCAGGGGCACCTGTATTTTGGATACAGTAAAGTCTGAGAAAACTGGATGGCAATTCTTAAACTGTAATTTGTCAGTGTTAAAAAAGCTGAACATCCAAAAGCTTGGCAACAGCAAATATGTATATTTTACACAGTTATAATTTAAGAGTGTTAAAGCCAAGAGCACTGCTACCAGTAAGGTCAAGCCAGCTCTTTCAACATAATGGATTTACAATTTTATATTTCAGCTATATTAAATGATGGTAAGAGGAAGTTAAGAACACAGGCTTTGAGCTAGTACACAAAATAAATAGAACAAAAGGCACTTAAGACTTTTCTAATTGGCATTTTGGTAAACCACAGTCCCACATATCTTCAACTGAATTGGGAAATCCAAGTTTGCAGTTCACTGGGGCGCTGAGCAGCAAGGTTCGGCGATGCGGACAGACTTTGTACATTCCCTGGGGCAGTTGGTCACATCCAGCCCTGCTCAAGAAACAACTGAAGCAGGTCTAATTCTCAGTTCAGAGCTAAGCATTTCTTACAGACTCTTCACCCAAGAGAGCCTTGCCTTCTTTTGACTGTACTGCCAATAGCTGACCTCAAGCCAGAGAAGACTGCTGAACATGTAGCCTCTGCATTCACCCGCTTCTTCCTCATGTTCTGCTACAAGTATCTACCCTATTCTAAATCAAAGTCCTGAGGGAAGACACAGAATGATCATTAATAATGTACTAAAATCTCTTTGCACAGGAAATGGCTTAGCACCACCTTCTAGAGACCAAGTAAAATGTAGGTAATACCAAGAGCTTCCAAGAAAATATTTTTAGCTTTTTTGCAGCCATATGCTGCAAAACAACGTACATCTAATCTGCCCTGAAGATCTAGCTTTACTGTTTAAGCAGATTAAAATCAACAGGAAATTACAAATCATTCTTATGACAATACCTATTGACAAAAAGGCACAGGAAAAAGACATAAGCCTTCTTTCATTTAAATCTATCAGTGCTACTGATCTGGCTCAAAGATTGTGTTGTGATCATAACTCACAAGCCAAGCAGAATCTGGGACCAGAAAAACATTGCAAAAATTAGGTTAAATTCAAAGAATGCTAAAAAGGAGATCACTTATTTTTCCCAAAGCACCTTTGGGATTTTAAAATTTAAGACTTCAGGGAACTAAAATTAGGCTCCAGAGAGTTTTTCAAAGATTACCACTCCTCTCCAAAATTTGTTTCTGTGAATGTCAGGCATACAGATATGCTGAGGTCTCGAATGTATAAGGAAGATGTACTGTTTCAGGCAATAGAAACTATTTCTCCTTGCTCCATTACGATCTCATACAGCCCCTTAATAAGCAGCTGAGTGAAGGAAAAAAAGCATCAGCATGATTATTTTACTTGTCCTAGAAGATGAGCTCTCCGATAAAACCAGAATCAAACTGTCATCCTCCTTCTAAAAGAAAGACTTCACAGAGCTTTGGTTAAAACTATGGTAATTGAATAATCATTCCATTTTTTAAATTTAAACACTACATGCTTTACTTTGGGTTCCACTTTTCCATCCTTCTATATTAAGTAACTTTAAGATACTGGCATGAATTTTTCAACATGTTTGCCATGGTGGCTAAAAGAATAGAATTCCCTGTGTCCCCAAGCACACTTAACTCCTTACTGCTGCGTAGTAACTGCAACACATTATGACTGTTTACTATCTGTGGGCTTATTCTTGTAATCATGCTAATACAATACTGCCTTTGAAATTCCATCTCTGTGAAAAATGAAGTCAGTTCAAATTTGAACAGCTGAAATACTGGCCTTTGTTCCAGAGAGCCTCCAAAGACACACAAGCTTAAAATGATTTAGCTCGACAGACCTACCACATATCTGTGCACTTAACAAACGAAATTAAACAAACAAATACAGTGATACAGAATGGTACGCATGCACCAGATTGTCTGCTTAAGCGCTGTTACAGCCTCATTTTGGTACTTCATGAGCTTACCCAAGTAATTCAACTTTAGTAATAATTAACACAGTTCTCTCTATTCCTTTTTTTTTTTTTCTCAAGGATTTTCTGGTTTGAGTTATCTTTAAGATGAAAGTAAAACTAGGCTTGCTACTTTCTTGGAACAAATATTTTTGTGCTGGCCAGTTTTTTTGAACTAAATTCACAAGACTTCTCCTTTTGCCAGAAGAGCTTGCAAGACTTTTCACTCCTCAGTACTCAACAGCACAACCATCCAAAATGCACAGAAAGCAGAGACAAGCTTTCTATAAACTTCAAGATATTTTGGACCAGATCCTCATGATCCACATCTATATGAATAATGCATTCTCATCTTTGAAAGCCTGCCCACCAAATCTTTTTTCTGCAAAGCTACAAAAAACCAGTTTTCAACAGTTCATGTTTTAACAATCAAAACACCACCTCTTTCCCCTCCTCTTCCCATAAGCCTAAGCACTGATCCTAAGTGAGGATCCTCAGGACCAGTCCTTCTACAATTGGCTTTTATGGCAAGGGCAATCATAAGCTGAGACTACGCTACCAAGTTTTTCTGACGTAATTATGTTCAGTAGGAGTGTTAAAAATGACACCATATGAAATTTATGTGCAAAACTTATAGCATAGATGTAGCAATGCCAAAAGAAGGATGCTTTGTCAAATTATCTGCACTGCCTCCTCCACAAGCTAGGTCAGTAAAAGAACCCTCCTTCTGTCGACATCCGGCAGAGCGCTATGTTGGTGTAGTTGTTGCAGGAAAGATCCTTCTCGCACAGAAAAGCTCAGTCTCTCTATTCATAAGAAGAAACTTAATGGAAGTTCTCAACATTTGGATGAAACGGTTTTACAGATTTCACATTTTAGCTGTTTCACCCACCTTCCTTACTTCCCCTTGAGAAGGGCACAAAGTGGACTTATTTTTCTTCCAAATAACTAAAACACTGGAGACAAAAATGTTGATTCTAACTTCTATTTGCACACCAAAAAAATTAGTCAGGGAACAAGCACAGAAAATAAGCCCCAGAAGGATTTTTGTGAAGTTGTAAGTGTAAGAGAGCTGGGATTTTCTATTCAAGCTACTTCGTAACTTACACACAACAGATAAAAGTAATTGCTGTAACAATCAACTAAATTTCAAGAACCAAAAAGATGACTTCAATCTATTTGCATTTAAATGACAGATACAGAAATCTGATATCAGATTCCTAAAACTAGCTTAGTTGAACCAAAATAAGCAAAAGCAGATTTATATATGTTGGATAATGGCTTAAAAACACATTCTAAATTTTAAAAAAAGCAATTAAAAGGAAGCAGTCTAAAGCCCTCAAAAGCCACACAGCAGTTTCAGGCTCTTTTTCTCATCTTCCAGTATAATCCATTCTTGCCCCCTTCAGGACTGAATTTCTACATTAAACCTCTCTCAATTGCTCTCTGAAAGGGCAAGATTTCACCACCAATAAACAGAAGTTTATGGAAATGCCAAATGGGACACGGCATCTGGTTCTTAGCTTTTGCACTGCAACTAAACATGGTTTAGATTTGTTAAGCCATTTTGAAAATACAAAGCCATAAATAATGTTCCACAAATCTCTTTCAGATGTTTTAGTCAAGCTCATTCTCTGAACTCATATGCAATCAGATTAACTCCACTATGTTTAAACACTACATGAACTTTATAGAGAACACTAGAAAGCAGTATTTCGGTATGTGGACTCAAACATATAAGTGATGAACACTCCTGAATCAAGTACTTTTAACTCCCAGGTTTCAAGGAGACTTTCTCAGTGCAATCAATTCTGCAGAAATGATTGCTCTGTTAAAAAAAGAAAGGCAAGCAGATTTACAGAGCAAATTTCTCAGACTACCTATTAAAATAGAAGTTAAAGTACCTATTAAAATAGAAGTTAAGCAACATATTTTTCTAACTATTCAAAGGAGGCAAACATAATTCCCCTTTCATAATACTGAAATACACTGAATGCTTAGTATTGGATAAAAAGCTTCAAGGAAGTGTAACACTACACAACTTAAGAGGCTTTCTTGGTTTTGCATTGATGGGTAGTCTATTCTTCAACCATCACATTTGAGTAGACTGAAACCTGCCTCAATTAAAAGCACTAGAAAAAGACCTTTGGTTATTGTTTACCAGTTTGTATTTTTTAAATAGCTGTACAAATATAAATCATGTTCTGCTGCCATGCGTTAAAGCGACCACCAAAAGTCACCTTGTTCCAAAGAGCACTGTTTTCTAAATTTCCCATAGAAAGTAGATCCTTGCAGTAGACTGGCATAGAATAGCTTATGTAAAAAAGGAATCAGAGTTTTAATGCAGTACACTTTTCATCACAAAATATTTCAATCACTACCCTACACTGTGCTAAAAATGGGAATTTTTAAACACTGCAGATCATTTCCATTTATTTCCATGACTTGGTACCTGAGCTTTATTTTAAGACAGACTTTAGACAGTTCAATGATGAATCACTATTTTTGTCATAACTTACCTGTAATTAAATTAAAACATTCCACATAACTTGATTCACACAGACGTTGTTCACGTACTACACTAAATTCGTGTAGTGTAGAAACTACACAACCTTTGTAGGAAAAAAGGTTGAAAGTTTTAAATATGTAACTGGAACCTTGGATATAAGGATCTGGTATTCTTTCACAGATTACATTTATCTTTTCTGCAATGAGAATATTAACATTTTTTTCTGAATAAATGAAATTATACTATTAAAATAATTTATATCCATTGTTTCTACTTTAAACATTATTAACAAATAACACATGAAAATATTATTCCTTTCCTGAATACATTTATTCCTATTTTCAATATTTTACACATTAGTTTTCCCTACCTGTCCTGTTTTATAATGCCTTGCAAACTGGTTAACCACCCGATAATCATTTGCAAAGTACTCCATCAGAATTGAGGGAACTTCAGCAAAATCAGTAGGACATCTGGTTCCTAGAGGTAGAATAATTGTACGCATTAGCATTTGCTATTTTCATTAACACAAATAGTTAACTCTTCCCAAAAGGTTTTGAAACTTTCAGTTTGGACTTTTGGTGAACTTTAATGTTCTTTCGTTTATTAAGTCAATATTTTATTTCCTTAGCATTATTGTACATATTGCCAGAAAAGCTTCATTATAATCCTACACATTTTACTATAAATCACAAAGTAAAACAAAATATTTGAACAGCTGGGTGAGGCACCTTATAAAGCTCTGGATCACACCCTTTTTAAACTAAACCAGACTGCAGCCAAACTGGCCCTACATGAAACACCAAATCTATTTAAGTGTCCTAAACCTAAATCAAACTACAATGTAAATAAAACTCTGCCTTAATCCCATTCACAGTTAAAATTTTTAGCTTCCATCTGTTTGCTGAGCTTACTTATGCTTTATATTAACCTCGCTTTATAATACCAAGTCATTCATCCAAGGAACACTCCTGCTAAGTTCTAAGTAAGTGCAATGAGGTAATAGCTTAGCAGTTAGTATTTTCAAAAAGCACTTTCCCAAAAACCTTATTTACTCTAATCTTTATCAGCATCTTACATAACGGAAGTTACTAAGAAGTATATCACATCACCAGATCAAAGCTGCATTTCTATTTCTATATTAAAGTTAGGGATGTACAAAGTTGTTGCTTTAATAATGGACCCACCAGGTCATCACCTCTACCTCTGTCTGCTACAGACAACGTCAACATTCAAAACTAGTCTTAAATGTAAGTACAGTTTTTGCTTCAACTATTCTTTCTTGAACTGTATTTTTAAAAATCACTCCTTTGTTCTTTACAAATCTTTCTCTAATTTTTAATCTGAATTCATAATCTGTTTATATTCAGTGTTTTCAGACCAGTACTGCTCTTTAGTGTGAACAGCGTTCCCCACAGTTTTTTACCCCGTAAATTGAGAGAAACTATATTGTCTCTCAGCCATCATTATCCGAAGGCAAAGTCTGAAAGACTACCCCTTGTAGCCCTTCCCTGCACCTGCTTCAGTTTGAATTCACCTTCAGACCAGAGACACAAAACCATGCCCAAACATTGCATGAGGTGTCACCAGTATCTTCTTAATCATTCTAATACTTATTGCTGTTAGATACACCTCTCATTTAATTTCAGATCACATTCGCCCCTTTCAGACACATTAGCTATTTGTAGTTCTGCATTAACACATAAAACTGTTCTTCTGTTCCTCCACCACTGCTGAAATATCCATTTGATAGCATAAACTCTCTTTGTACTCTTTAAATGCATGATCTGCACTGTGTAGTTCTGAATTGCATTTTACTTCTAACACTGCAGTATCCAGTCATTCAGTTCTTATACAATACCCCAATCCTTCTTTTGTGCCATCACATTTCATTAGTAGAGTCTTTTTTTCTTGTTGTTTGAAAATAATTTTTAAAAAGCGTAAAACAAGGCAGGTCCAAAGAAAAATGCCTGCAGAACTACACTGACGTTCCCCTAGCCATTTATGCTTTCTCAGTGCTCCTTAATAAAGCAACAGAATTATTTTAATAAACATTAAAGAGACTCCTGAAAAATTACATCATCTTAAAGTCAGAAACGTAAAAGGTTGGGCAGTTACCTGGGATAAGGTAGTCCTCCTGTAAAACAAATGTAGGCGTTCTCTACTGCATGATAAACTAAAATGGAATACCAGCTAGGTTTTTAAAAATCTTATACACACACTTATGCATTAATCAATAAATGCATATAATAAAATGACATATTAACTTAAAAAGAAGCACATCTTAAGTCAAAACCGTACAGTATTATACAATTTTTCGGCCCATTAGCAGCAGAATGGGTTTCTGAATATTTGGGAATGTTATTAAGAAAAGGGAGGCACGGAGAGTAGGAAAGATGCCAAATACTCAGTGCATCTCAACTAGAATGTCGAACTTTTTGTTCTCTTGATAGCCTGTAGTCATCTTGTTTCCACACTTCGCCACCCTAGTGTCTCATGAGAGCCGATGGCCCCTAACTGACATCCCTGGGATGAGCCATTTGATTGTCACACATTCCAAACCCTAAAAAAAAGGTCCTCTGCAGAAACAACGCCAGTGACCCCCAATGCTGCTTTTGCAATGCTAGATCTGGAGTGAAATCCCCTGGGACACAGGCCTGCCTGGAGCTAAGGCAACGCTGAAACCATACACAGGGGCTCACGGAAAATCTGAGCCTCAAAATTAGCCATTTCCTGCCCCTTCAAGACTTTGACATGCAGATGCATACAATTCGCCACAAGAGGAGAACCCCACCAAAGCAGTTACTTTGGACATGTAAGTACACCTGGAGGTCAAGATGAGCAAGGCCATATGAGTGGAAATGGTGGGGGAGAGCGGTTAACCATCCCAAGGAATATACAGAGCTTATACTGAAAACAGCATATACAGTGTTCATATGTTTTAACAATGTCCAGTACTGACATACTTACAAACAGCTCAGTGTATTTTAATTTTAAGTGGAAGATTTAGGAAAGAATAGTGTGTCACTGGGTGCAAAGTATCTGTTGATAACGCATAACTCTACCATGGACTGCCCTGTGTATCATTAGCATAATAAAAAAAAATGGTAAACCATAAAAAAAATCCTTCAGACAAGGGAGCTACAATTTCGTCTGTTTGGTTGTAGGGTTTTTTTAATAAGTAAATGTCTGCTACAAATGGGATTTCCAGCACACTATTATAGAAGAGGATATGCCAAGCTGTCCGCAGGTAAGAAAAGTAGCATGCCAAGCAGCTTTAGCCAGAACATGTCTTTGATCCATTTGCTGCAACTGCAGAAGGCCACAGCAGCCTGTGAGCTGTCAGCCAGTACACTCATTGCCACTGTTTGAGAAGAGGGACTAAATGAAAAAAGGCAATATTCCTTTTCTGTGCATCCACTAAGCTATGATTGCCTATTCATTCATGTTCATTTACGTATGATAGAAAGACCTACCAGTTAAACTTGCTTGCAAATACAATACATTTTTAATTTATCAACTTTGCTTTAATCAGGATCAACTAGAAAAGGCCTGGCTTTACAGATTTTCCATATTGCCAGTGTCTGCTTTTTGCAAGAACTAATTTACTAATTTTCCTTCATTCAATTTCCTAAACCATTTCCAATCCAGGATTCATTGTGTTTTTACACTAGGTACAAGTTTAAGCTCAATTTATTTTCAATCCTCCAACTATTCCATTACTATAAACTCCATATAAGGCAAACTTGCAAGAGTGGATACCACCACTAGAACAATGATCAGCAGTACAGAAAGAAAAGATACAAATGCCTAATTCTTATTAGAAGAATATTCAAGTGTTGTTTGGTTGGGTTTTAGATAATATCTGGGGATCTGATATTGTATTTTCAAGTCAAAGTCGTAGAAGTATCAACATGACTCAACCGTTTCTGGTTCATCCTCTTTTTTTTTTTTTCTTGTTTTGGTTTTTTTTCTTTCTTTTTTTTTTTTTAAATCTACTCCCTTCTTCTAGAAATTAAACATTTAACTAAAACAAAATAATCACTATTCTAACTTTCTTACCAGTGACATGCTGGTACCGAGTTCTTCCCAGCATAGAATGCATAGCATGTCCCATTTCATGGAAGAGATTCTCCATCATGCCAGGACTTAGTAGCGTTGGTGCACCCCTGGTTGAATGGGGCAGGCTAAGCATAAGAACAACTACGGGCAGCTGGTACTCTCCATTTTCCTTTCGCCTGCCTCCACGAACTGTAAAGTGACAATCCTTTTCAAGATAAAAGCAAACATATGGACAGCCAATGTCATTGTATCAATGATATAAAACAATGGTAAAATTATTAAATTAAACTTAAACTATTAAATCAAACATAAACATACATATACTCAGTTACACAAGTTGAATTCAATGATCATTGACAGTGTTGTTCAATAGCAGCACAGTTTCTCCATTTTTATTATTTGCTTCATATTCATAAGGAAAGTACCTTATTCCATAAAGAAAAGACTGTGTTGCTTTTAGAAAATAAAATTTAATTTTTTTTGTTTTAGAATTATCAAAACTTCTCAATTTTTCTAAAAAAATATCACTAGCACAAAGAAATTTACTGATGTGCTGTCATGGTTTAACCCCAGCCAGCAACCAAGCACCATGCAGCCACTTGCTCACTCCTCCCACCCAGTGGGATGGGGGAGAGAATCAAAAAAACGTAAAACTCGTGGGCTGAGATAAGAACAGTTTAATAGAACAGAAAGGAAGAAAATAATAGTGATGATGACAATAATATAACAATAATAATAGTAAATAATTGGAATATACAAAACAAGTGATGCACAACGCAATTGCTCACACCTCGCTGACCAATGCCCAGTTAGTCCCCAAGCAGCAATCCGTCCACCCCAGACAAGTCCCCCCAGTTTATTAACTGGGCATGACGTCACATGGTATGGATATTCCTTTGGCCAGTTTGGGTCAGCTGACCTGGCTGCATCCCCTCCCAACGTCTTGTGCCCCTCCAGCCTTCTTCCTGGCTGGGCATAAGAAGCTGAAAAATCCTTAACTTAGTATAAACACTGTTTAGTAACAACTAAAAACATCAGTGTGTTACCAACTTTATTCTCATACTCAATCCAAAACATAACACTGTACCAGCTACTAGAAAGAAAATTAACTCAATCCCAGCTGAAACCAGGATATGTGCCAAATCCATAATTTATAGATTAAGTTCTCTCCTCGTTCTTCAGCAGTAACTACTTCGTAAAATATACTGCACAGCACTCCTAGTATATTGTGAAATATTAGCAAAACAGAGTAATATATTAAATTAATATAAATTTAAAATTTGTCCACTTACCACCTCGCTAAAGGTGGTAATTTGCAGATACTTCTGCAGAGTGAAGTGTCTATTGTACTGCATCGTATAGTTAATATACTGGCACTAGGCAGCATGAGTGAGCGAGCCACAACATTTGGAACCATCTACAGTTTTAAGTAGAATTTTGAATAAAAATTAGTTGTCATTATGAGCTTTCACCTTGAGAGAGTATTAAAATTTCATATTGGTTTTAGTTGTAAGTAATAGGCCAGAAAATAGGTGTTTAAAAATCTACCATTTCTCTAAACAGAGTTCTACAACATTTCATAGTTTCTATCATTCTGTAGAACAGAGTCAGAGTTCAACCTATCAGGTGACATTTTTTAAATGAAAGGTTACTCACAAAAATATTTTACCTAAAACCACATTTGAAGTTACAGACTTTCCCTGTTTAATTTATTTTAAATTGAGATAACTTTTACTAAACTTACATTGAATGCGAATGGCCCTAACACTACAGTCATTACTCAAATAAAACCCAAACTGGAATCAGATCATAAATGTTACCTGATGTGGTTTATCAGGTCGCTGAAAGAAGTCACAATAGATGTATCCTAGCAAACCTTCAGTTTCATGAACAACAGCCTGAAGAAAAAAAAGGTATCATTTCCACAGTGAAAGTACTGATGTGTAAATTGAAGACATAATATTCTAATCCAAAGATTTATAATGAATAAATGACAAATAAACTGGGAATAATTAATGTAAAATCTGCTGGCAAATTTAATTGGAAAAAATATATATACAAGATTCACAACTTGTCCCTCAAACTACAGCCATTTCTGCATTTGACTCAAAAATAATTAGTCACAGATTAGTATTAAAAGTAACACTGTCTGTAGCCCCTAAATGACTTCTGAGAAGTCAACAGTAACAGAAGCTGATTTACAATGGAAATAAAAATAGAAAGAGTAAGGAGTAATTATAAATTGACCCACAGGATATAAAGAACAGCAGCTCTTGCTGGAGGTAGAAGAGCAGTGAAGAAGATCTGGCAGTGAATACATGGAGGGAAGACAACAGAGGAACCTGGGAACCTGATGAGTAAATTACTGCCCAAGTTTTTATTTCCACCCTCCCCTAAAAAGAGGGCACAAAAATAAAGACATAAAAACCAATCTCAAAGTAAAGATGACATACAGAATAAAAAAATGAGGCAAAGACACATGACTGCTAGAATATGCACCTACAGCATTCTAGTCATCTACAAATCCAAACAAAAAAAACTAGCGGAGCCCATTCAGAAGTACGGCTTGAAAGGTAGAACAATAATCTCCGAACAGAGAAACTGCTTCTGATTCAGGCACCCTTCACACAGAGACATACTATAAAGGTCATAAAATACCAAGCATACAAAAGGCACTTAGAGAGAGTATAAAGCCCTTGAGGTCTAAATTCAACTAAAATTAGACAACTAGTGTGTGCTTTTGATAGGTACCCAAGTAATTTAAAAACAAAATCTGATTCGTGGCTCAGAGGAACACACCATCTGATCTAACTTCCCTTTGTCGTTTCAGATGCTGGGAACAAGAATACTTACCAATTTTCGAACATCTTCAGACCAAACCTCTCCTCTCTGTGTCTGTTCAGCATAAAGGGAGATTCCTAGAAGCTGACTGAACAAAGAGTTCAAACCTTCCATGCATGCCCCAAGAGAGAAAAATGGACAGTACAAGCCAGGATCAATGTTGTACCTAAGGAAACACAAGAATCCCAAACCAGTCAGTTAGTTGAGCTACATAAACTACAGCCTTCACCTCCAAGACAGAGGATGTGACAAAGTACACCAGATAAGCCTCAAGGTGATTATTGAACATGCTTGGCTTTATTTTTCAAATAGTGAAACCAAGTCACAGACTAGTTATGGCACAGTGCTTCACAGTAACTCAGTTTTTCTTATATTCGAATTTGGATACCAAATTTAGCAGATGTTGACTATGATTTTTAGAGATGTGGCAAACATGTAGCTCAAACAGACTGTAGCAACACCATGAGTGGCCAGGCTGTGGCTTTTGATCCACAAGAGGCCACTGGCACTCAAGTGCCATTCCCATGCCAAAGCTGCACTGTGTGACTGATCAGAAAACGGAGCCAGCTTTGGCTGTGGTGTAAGCCAAATCCTCAGCTAGGGCAGGAAACCAACCAGTAAGCACTGCTGACTCTGCACTCTTGCCTTTTGCTGGAGTGATAGAAACACCCAGGATGACACAATCACCTCCCATGCATGAATCACACCTCAAGCTCCGAACCATGTGGAAAGTATCTTACAACTTTGAGCCACGTAAAGATTTTAGTATGTGACATGGAGTTCAAACACGGCCAAGCTTCCCGAGCCTAATATCAAACAACCATGTTCACGACACTGTAGCACAGAAGACACATGTGGGGAGGAAGACAGCATGCATCTGCACCGACACACATAAACCGAGGATGAACAAAAAGCAATTATAAAAGTAGTTCAGAGAGGTATGCAGCCTATACTTGGGCTGAAAATTCCTGAGACTCTGACCCTAAAAAGCAAACAAACTACAAGTGTATCAAGCAAACAAATGCTTTGCAAACTTACACCTTCCACAAGCTGCTCAGGGCCACACAACTCTTTGGAGATGACAGCAAAATCAGAACTGGAATCTGCTAATAGTTGTGTGTGCATCCCAAATGGCAAAAATGTTCTTGCTCCCTCATTTCACATACAAAGTCCAAGGGTTAAGTTATCTATACCATTTTCTGTGGTCTCAGAGTAAAGACTGTTTCACTCTAGAGCATCACAATCTCTCCCTTCTATCTTCTTTCTTCTTTCATGCTCTTGTGCTTTTGCTTCTTAATGACATGGTAGCTAGTCACTGAAATTTAAACACGCATCAGCTACACTACAATAGCTGAACACCAAAGATGAGAGCCATGCTATGTTAAGGCCTATGATCAAAAGGCTTAGTTAGAGACCAGCTGTGAAAGAGTCAGCTAGCCCCTATCCACTTACCCACCCTTTCTTCCTTCACACACACACAAAAAAAAAAAAAAAAAAAAAAAAAAAAAAAAAAAAAGAACTCCACTGGGAATACTGCATTTGCCAATATGCTGCTTACAACTGCAGCTACAATCCACTACCCAGTCTCGCTGGATGGTGATGCACAGCAGGGTAGAGTTACTTCTCTAAGCCATGGCACTCATTCTTGAATATGTCAATGTATTTTGTTTATTTTTCTAGTATCCTTTATATTACCTTTATCACATACTCTAGTAGCATTTTGCAAATACCATAGCAACATGTCAAAAATACACATACGCTCAGTTACAGGATTTTGCTTATTTTCACGCTACAAATGCAAGAAGCTAAAGCCGATGTATTCCATTCTAATTTTAATTATACTGTAACATAGAAAATAAAGCAGATTTTGCTTCTACTGTACTGACATAACTTCTTCAAGATGCGTAGCAACACTTAAATTCACACTCTGCATGCTGCAATACACATTCTCCTTCTTACTCAAAAAGCCTTTACACAAAAGAACAAAAATAAGCACGACATAAATCACTTTAGATCAAGTTAGATAAAAAGATTGGAAGCAAGTCTCTAAAAGAAAGCAGAAGAGATGAGTTAATTTTGATGTAATAAGCCACAGAAATCTGGAGTACAAAAGACACTGGTTTACACCCGGAGCCTCCCAGAAGTACAGAATTACAGTGTACGTGTTGAATATCCTCAGATTTTTAAGTTGGTAATTCCCAAGAACTGCAGCTCCGTCAACATTTGAACACTTTGGAAAGCTGTAGTAGGTAAATCTCAGATGTCTCCAGATTTTTATAGTATCACCCTGTGATCACTTTCTGCTCAGACTGTTACCATGAAAACTTAAATCCACCACTAATGGCTTCAGTCCTCCTGATTCTGCTCTGAAGCTTTCCCTGCCTACAGACTACAAGACCTGTTAAAATGATCCTTTTATTAAAAGGAGAAATAACACCTTTTCGCAGCAAGTCCTAACAACCTCCATAATAGTTTAGGACTGTTTTTTGTCACATCACTTTAAAATCTTATACCATCATCCTACACACTACTATGAATACTAAATTGAGTTTCCCATTTGTAATTCAAACAATTGCTTCTTTAACTAAGGACTGACTATAAATGAAAACTTCACTACAAAAGTACTGTCTCAATAGAAGTTTACTATAATGTGAAGCATGATTTCTCCGCGTACACCCCTCCAAGCTGCAAAACATGATTATCCTTATTTTTAAAATTACAACATTTCTTTCAAAATTAATTAAGAATGAAATAGTAGGTAATGATACTCTTCTTGTATAGCTAAAAAATTACATGGAAAAAAAAGACAAAGTTCTACACCACTTTTAGTCCTAATTCAGCCTTGAGTTGAGTAGTAAC
Organism: Aquila spilogaster; assembly: GCA_024606505.1. Lineage (NCBI taxonomy): Eukaryota > Metazoa > Chordata > Aves > Accipitriformes > Accipitridae > Aquila > Aquila spilogaster. Next base: position 9,147,507 of record JANHGO010000041.1, on the reverse strand, counting down.
CTAGAGCTCAATCTCCTCAGAGTCAATTCAGATGAGCAGCATTTACTAGTTCTGGCTCAGCCCCAATCCTGCTTGTCCGACACTAGTTTCTGCAGAGCCATTCAAATTTACTGTACCTTGGTTTAGGTTCCAGAAAGGTTTTAATCCAGGTGGAGCACAAGGCCCAGCTACCATACTACCTCAGAACCAGGGGAGTAATACAGACACACTAAAGTGGTTTCACATGGAGTTTGCACGAGGGCTCTTTACAGAGCTCATTTCAATCAGCCCTGCCAGATCTTCGCTGACCATGTGCAAAGCCCACCGAGTACCTTCACATCCTCCTCCTGCGACATCCAATATCATCCAGGGTTTCCCTGCCATTTCCTCCCTGTCAACTGGGAGAAGAGAGTTGATTGTATGATATATTTCAAGAAAGAACCCATATGATATAATACCACAAACACACACTTCAGTAAATCAAAATTCAACTCCACCAACAGCTCACAGTCATAGCAAACCATCAGATTTTCACAGTTGCAGGAAATTAAAACATATAACTCCTACAAGTGAGTTCAGTTGAAGGAAAAGAGGATACGAGAATGATAAGAAAGTCAAGAACAGCACCCTTGAAAACACTTCATGAAATTAAGCCACATTTCAAAAAGCACGTAGATGAGGTACCCCATAACATGGTTTAGTGGGCATGGATGATGGTCGGACTCGATGATCTTGAAGGTCTTTTCGAACCTAAATGATTCTATGATTCTATGATTTACACAGCAAGCAAGAAAAAAAATCAAGAGAAGTGTGATGTCAAGAGACCAGACCGCTCAAAATTTTCTGAAGAGCAGAAATTTTTTCTGATGGACCAGCTAATCCTGGAAATTATTTCCAAGCACATGAAAGACAAGAAAGTCATCAGGAGTAGCCAGCATGGATTCACCAAGGGCAAGTCATGCTTGACCAACTTAATAAACTTCTATGGTGAAAAAAATGGCCTGGTGGACAAGGGGAGAGCAGTGCACATTATCTACCCAGACTTCAGTAGGGCCTTTGACACTGTCTCCGTAAGATCCTCACGGACAAGCTGTTGATATACGGGCTGGATAAGCAGACATGGAGGTGGACTGAAAACTGGCTGAATGGCTGGGCTCAGAGGGAGTTGATCAGTGGCGCAGAGTCTATTTGGAGGCCAGTGACTAGCGGTGTACCCCAGGGGTCAATACTGGGTCCAGTCCTGTTTAACATCTTCATTAATGACCCGGATGATGGCCAGTGTACCCTCAGC
>JANHGO010000041.1:9116234-9146137 GCA_024606505.1 Aquila spilogaster | reverse complement strand
GGCCGCGCCGCGCCGCGCCGTACAGTGCCGCTAGTTCCCGCTGTCCCGGAGTGAGCTCTAGAGAGAACTCCGTGACAATGGGGAAATTAAAATGGAATACAAGCTAGGTTAAAAAAATCTTGCACGTATATACATTAAAAAAATGGATATACTAAAATTACATATTAGCTTAAGAGGAGGCATATCTTAAGTCATAATGTATGGTATTATGCAAGTTCGGGGCTCAGCAGCAGCAGAATGAGTTCCTTAATATTTGGGAATGCTAAACAGAAAAGGCAGGGAGGAGTAAGAAAGGTGTAAAGAACTCAGTGCATCTTCACTTGAACTTAAAACATTTTTGTTCTTGCAATAGCTTGTAATCATCTTTTTTCCTCTCTTTGCCACTCTAGTGTCTCATGAGAGCCCTCAGCCTCTAAAAGACATCTCTGGGATGAACCATCTGATTGTCACACATTCCAAACCCTAAAAAATTGTTCTCTGGAGAAACAACACAACTGACCTCTGAAGCTGCTTTTGCAATGCTAACTATGGAGGGAAGTCCCTTAGGAAACAGGACTGCCTAAGGCAACTCTGAAACCCTACACAGGCTCACAGAAAGTCTGAGCCTCAAAATGAGCCATTTCCGGCCCCTTCAAGTCTTCTTGACATGATTATGCATGTGATTCACCACAACTGGAGAACCTCACTAAAGCAGCTACTTTGGGTATGTATCCCTGAAGATCAGCAAGAGTGAGGCCAGGTGTGTAGAAGGGGTGGGGGAGAGCAGTTAACTGCCTCGAGGGGTATTCAAACCTTATGTTGAAAGAGTATATATAGCGTTTATTTGTCTTAACCATGTCCAGTAATAACACACTTACAAATGGCTTGGCCTATTTTAACTTCAACTGACAGACTTTAGAAAGAGTACTTTGTCTTTGAGCATGGAGTATTTGATCACAGAATCACGGAATGGTTTGGGTTGGAAGGGGCCTTTAAGATCTAGTTCCAGCCGCCTGCTATAGACAGGGACACCTCCCACCAGACCAGGCTGCTCAAAGCCCCATCCAGCCTGGCCCTGAATGCTTTCAGAGATGGGGCATTCATAATCTGGCTGGGCAACCTGTTCCATACTCTCACCATAACACACAACTTTAACACAGACTTCCCTCAGTACCAGTTGTGTAGTATAAACATGGTAAAACATAAAATAATCCTTAGATAAGGGAACTACAATTTCATCTGTTTTGTCATTGGTTGTTTTTTTAATATATAAATGAATAAATAAATGTCTACTCCAATCTGATTTCCAGTGCACTACTATTTAATAAGATACACCAAGTTGTCTACAGATAAGAAAGGTAACATGCTGAGCAGCTTTAGCCAGTACATGTCTTTAATCCATTTGCCGCAAGAGACAAGACATTAGCCTGCTAGCTAGCATCCAAACCATTTCCAAACCAGAATTCATTGTGCTTTTACATTAGGCCCAAGTTTAACTCAATTTATTTTCAATCCTCCAATTTTTCCGTTACTATAAACTCTACCTAAGGCAAAAATGCAGGAGTGCAACACGCCACTGTAAAAAGATTAGCCTTACACACAGAAGAAATACAAATGCCTAATTCTTATTGGGAGAAGAATATTCAAGTATTGTTTGTTTTTTTAGATAGTATTTGGGAATCTTATAATGTATTTTCAAGACATTAAAGACACAGAAGTACCAATATGATTCAGTCAATCCTGGTTCATTCTTTTTTGGCGTTTGTTTTTTGGGGGAGGGGTGTTGTTTTTGTGTTGTTTTTATTATATTTTTTTTAATTTACTTCCTTCCTCTAGAAATTAAACATGTAACTAAAAAATCACTGTTCTAAACTGCTTACCAGTGACATGTTGGTACCGAGTTCGTCCCAGCATAGAATGCATAGCATGCCCCATTTCATGGAAGAGATTCTCCATCATGCCAGGACTTAGTAGAGTTGGTGCATTCCTTGTTGAATGCGGTAGGCTAAGCATAAGAACAACTACAGGCAGCTGGTACTCTCCATTTTCCCTTAGCCTGCCTCCACGAACTGTGAAGTGACAATCCTTTCAAAGATAAAAGAAAATAAATGGACAGCAGAGGTCATTATATCGATGATATTAAAACAATCATCAAGGTATTAAAATTAAACTATTAAATCAAACCCAAACTCGTACTTAATTACACAAGTTAAATTAAATGGTCATTAAAGTGTTGTTCAACAGCAGTATACAATTTTGACCTCAAACCTTCATTAACTTTCTCTACTTCATGATTTGTTTCACATTCTACTTTATTCTATAAAGACCATATTTCTCTTAGAAAATAAAATTTAATATTTTTGTTTTAGAATTATCAGAACCTCTCATTTTTTTTCTAAAAATGTATCACCAGGTCAAGTAACTTTATATACAGAAATTATGAATTTGGCACATCAGTGAAATTCATTTCTCATTCTTCAGCAATAACTTCTTCATAAAACCTTATGCGCAATGTTTACAGTATCTAATAAAATTTTAGAAAAATAGAGTACACTTAAGAAAATATATTAAACTAATGTAGATTTAAAGTTTGTCCACCTACAACCTCACTGAAGGTGGTAATTCGCTGATATCTTTTACTAACATCAAACATAAATGGCCCTAACACTACAGTCATTAGTGAAACCCAAGCTAAAATTGGACCATAAAACATTACCTGGTGTGGTTTATCCGGTCGTTGAAAGAAGTCACAGTAGATGTATCCTAGCAAACCTTCATTTTCATGAACAACAGCCTGATGAAAAAAAGTATAATATCCACAGTGAAAGCACTGATGAGATTTGTAAACTGAAGGTACGCTATTCTAATCCTAAGACTTACGATGTATAAATAAAAAATAAATCAGAAATGATTCATGTAAAATCCACTGGTAAAGAGGGTTATAAATAAGGTTTACAGCTTGTCCTTCAAACTGCAGCCATTTCTGTATCTCACTCAAAAATAATTAGTCAGAATTAGAAGTAATACTGCCTGGAGCCCCTAAATGACTTCTGAAAAGTCAACAGTGACAGAAGTTGATTTACCATGAAAATAAAAATAGGAGAGAGTAATTATAAATTGACCTACTGGATATAAAGAACAGCCATTCTCAATGAAACTAAGTGGTGGGAGAGAAGTGAAGATCTGGTAGTCAATATATGGAGCAAGAACAACAAAAGAATATGGGAATGTGATGAATAAATTATTGCCCAAGTTCTAATTTGCACCCTCCACTAAAAAGAGGGCAGAAAATTGGTATTTACCAATGTAAAATATCAATCTAAAAGTAAAGATGACATAGAACAAGCATTAGAAAAAGATAAGTGACTGTTAGCATACACACATACAGCATTCCAGTTATCTATAGTCACCTACAAATTAAAACTAAAAAAACAGAAGAACGCATTCAGAGACCACGAGAAAAGTAAATAAATAATCTCTGAACAGAGAAACTGATTCTGATTCAGGCACTCTTTGCACACAGATATATTTTAAAGGCAGTTAAATAGCAACCATACTGAGAGCAGGAAGCCCCAGAAGTCTATCTTCAACTAAAATTAGAAAGTCAATGTTTTTTTTTATAGATAACCAAGTAATGTAAGAACTCATTCATGGCTTTTAAAGACTCTTGTCTAACTTCCCCGTCATTTCAGATGCTGGGAACTTGCACTTACCAGCTTTCGAACATCGTCTGACCAAACCTCTCCTCTCTGCGTTTGCTCAGCATAAAGGGAGATTCCTAGGAGCTGACTGAACAAAGAGTTCAAACCTTCCATGCAGGCCCCAAGAGAGAAGAACGGACAGTACAAGCCAGGATCAATGTTGTACCTAAGGAACATAGCAGAATCCCAAAACAGACAGTTCCAGTGATTGAATTGAGCTATAGTTTTCACCTCTAAGTCATAGGATGTGACAAAATAAACCACATAAACCTCATAAGGCCACTACTGAGTATGCCTGACTTTATTTTTCAAAGTGAAACTAAGACGCAGATAAGCTATGGCACAGTGCATCACGATAACTTTTTTTTATATTCAGTTTTGAAAACCAAATTCAGCAGATGCTGACTGATTTTCAGGTGTGGAGAAGACATAGCTTGGACTGAGCATGGCAAAGTCATGGGTGGCTAGGCTGTATCTTTGGAGGCCACTGGCACTCAAGTGCTATTCCCATGCCCAGGCTGTGCCAAGCTACTGACCAGAAAATGGCTCTGGCTTTGACTGCAGTGTAGGCCAAGTACTCGACGAGGGCAGAAAAACAACCAGTAAGTGCTGACTCTACAGGCCTGTCTTTCAGTGGAGCAATAGGAACACCAGGGAGACTCAGTCACCTTCCACATGCAGATCACACCTCAAGCTCCAGGGACTTTCTGAACCATGTAGAAACTACCTCACAGCTTGAAGCTATGTGAAGATGAGAAGATTTTACTGCGTGGCTTGGAGTTAAAGCTTGGCCATGCTTCCTGAGGCTAACATCAAACAACTTGGTATTTTCAAGACACTGTAGCACAAAAAACACATGTTGGGAAAAGACACTATGTGTCTGCATGCACACACATAAACCAAGAAAGAAAGAAAAACAACTGCAGAAGTAGCTCAGAGTGTATGCAGCTGATACTTGGGCACAAATTTCCTAAGACTCTGACCCTAAAAATTAAACAGCCTGCAAATGCATCAAGAAAAACTGCTCAGAGTCATTCAGCTCTTTGCAGACTGTAACAAAATCAGAACAAGAATCTGCTTGTGCTCACGCATGCACTCCAACTGACAAAAATGTTCCTGCTCTCTCAATTCACATAGGAAGTCCAAATGTTAGGCTTTCTGGGGTCTCTGAGTAAAGACTGTCCTCTTACCTCTAGAAAATCACAATCCCTCTTATCTCTTCTTTCATGCTCTAGTGCTTTTGCTTCTTAATGACATGGTAACTAGCCATTGAAATTTAAACATTCATCAGCTAGGCTACAATAGCTGAACACCAAACATTAAAACCACACTATTTTACAGCCTATGATCAAAAGACTTAGTTAGAGATAAGCTGGGAAAGAGTCAGCTAGTCCCTATCCATTTGTTTACCCTTCCCTCTCTCCCACCCCCCACACAAAAGAAAAGCCCTATGAACCAAGCCCACTTGGGATGCTGCATTTGCCAACATGCTGCTTACAACCGCAGCTCCAATTCAGCACGCAGCTTCACTATGCTGGGATTCACAGCAGGGTGGGATTAGCTCTCTAAACCATTGCACTCGTTCTTGAATATATCATTGTATTTTGTTTTATTCTTCCAACACCCTTTATATTACTTTTATCCCATGCTCTAGCAACATGTTGGAACTGCTATGGCAACATCTGTTGAAAATACAGGTATGCTCGGTTACACGATTTTGCATATTCTCAAACTACAAGTGCAAGAAGCTAAAGCCAAGGTATTTCAATGTATTTTCAACTATATCAGAACACAAAATTGATTTTGACTCTACTATAGTGACATAACTTCTTCAAGATGTAAAGCAACACTTACACTCCGGATGCTGCAATACACACATTTTCCTCCTTACTCAAGAAAGAGCATTTATACCAAAAGAACAAAAATAAGCATGAGTTAATTTTATGTATGATATGTATTTTATGTATGATAAGTAAAGAATAGAAGATACCACTTTACACACTGAGCTCATTTCTATTAGCCCTGCCAGAACTATGCTGACTCTGTGCAGAGCCCATGTAGGAGCTTCACATCCTCCTCCCCTAGGCATCCAATATCATCCAGGGTTTCCATGTCATTTCCTCTCTATCAAATTGGAGAATAAAACTGACTGTACTAAAAACATGGAGAAAGAAATCATATGATAAAATTATACAAATGTACAATTCAATAAGTCAACATTTAACTCCACCATTTCATAGACATAGCAAACCATCAGATTTTTGCAGTTCCAGGAAATTTAAGCACGTAGCTTCTGACAGTGATTTCAGCTGCAGGAAAATAGGATATGAAAACATCAAGACTAGAGCCCTTGAAAAGTCTTTATGAAATTAAGCCAAACTTACAAAGAATTTTCTGAAGAGCAGTAATCTTTTCTGATGGAGCAGCTAATCCTAGAAACCATTTCCCGGCACACGAAGGAAAAGAAAATGGTCAGCACAGATTCACCAAGGGAAAGACATTCTGACTGACCAGACTGACCTGATACACTTCTACAATGAAAAGACTGGCCTGAGAGATGAGGGGAAAGCAGTCCACCTGGAATTCAGTAAGGCCTTTGGCCCTGTCTCCCATAAAATCAGCATAGCAAAGCTGGTGGTTACAAGTGGTGCAAAATCATGTTGGACACCAGTAAAGAGTGGAGTACCACAGGGGTCCAATCCTGAGTTAAATACTGTTGTGGTTTAACCCAGCGGGCCACTAAACATCACACAGTTTTAGCGGTCCTGGCTGATACCAACTTAAACATGAGCCAGTGATCTGCCCTTGCTGTTAAGAAGGTATCCTGGCATCCTGGGCTGCATTAGGAAACGTATGGCCAGCAGGTCAAGGGAGGTTATCTGTACTCTCTACTCAGCACTGGTGAGACCATGCCCAACGTACTGCGTAAAATTCTGGGGTCCTCAGTACAAGAGAGACTTACTGGACAGAGTGCAAACAAGTGTCATGAAGACGATTAAAGAATTGGAGCATCCTACCTATCGGGAAAGACTGAGAGCCAGGACTGATTAGCCTGGACAAGAAAAGGCTCAGGAGATCTTATCAATATCTACAAATACCCAAAGAGAGGGTGCAAAAAAGACAAGAGACGGGCTTTTTCTAATGACAGTAACAGAATAAGGCAACAAAACAAAACACAGGAGACTCTGACAGAACATCAAGAAACATGTTTTTCCTGTGCAGGTGATGGAGCACTGGCACAGATTGCCTGGAGGCTGTGGAGTCTTCTCCTTGGAGATCTCCAAAAGCTGCCTAGATGTGGTCCTGGGCACTCTGCTCTGGGCATTTCTGCTGGAGCAAGGGTTAGGCCAGGTGACCTCCAGAAGGCTTTCCAACCTCAGTCAACCCATGATTCACTGAATAGATGATATGGAGCCTAGGTACCAGAACTACGCAACTCCAGAACAAGACAGATTTCAGCTTAATCAAAGGAGGACAACATGTTCCATGCAAACTGTAAAGGATTACCACACTGAGATGAAATACTTGATTAATGTGTCATTGCTGGGGGGCAAGGGGGAAGAATACTGAAACTACTTTTTGATTTGTTCTTCTGTAAAAGAAATACTTGCTAATACATAAAAGCACGAGAAACGAGTGATATTACTTCATGCAAAGAGTTGACATGATGTATTACATGAAGGAAACAAATAAATGTCTACTTATTCTTCATTCTCATTGTTCCCTGAACATACGGATTGTCTCCGTGATCTTAATCCATGATGAAGAAGATGGGAAGAAGGCTTTCTGATAGGTATTTTGTAACATGCTGTCACTATCCAAAGAGGGGAAAGAAATCAGTCTGCAACAGTTTAGTCTTTTGGAAAAAGCACAATACTTATCCACCCACACATGAAAATAGCTGTAACAGACTACACTGGCTTGAGGCAGACTTCTCAGGGGAAACAGTCCCTTACCCTAGCTAATGTTTGAAGATGTCACAATCAAATGTTTTGAGTACAATGAGGCTCTGATTAGACAATTGCTTTAATAATAACAACATAAAGTTAATGTCAGCCATTTCTAGTAGAACACTGTCAGGATCTAACCTCTCCATACATCTAATGAAAGATGTATGTTAATGTCATTTTTGCCAAAGAAAAATAGCCAAAAAAAAAAAAAAAAAAAAACCTCTGCAAAAACATTTTTTGTACAGAATGCCAAAAAGTGGTTCTGGTTCTGATTCCATTTATTTCTCCATCTGTGCCTTGCCTGCTACATCAGTGTGAGAACAAAGGTCAAAGATGAAGATTTTGGAAAATCTTCAATAGTGTCTTATGACACAAGTCTGATATTTAAATTACTTCTGGACAATGTTGACATCAGTCAGTGGCAACTATTATACTTTAAGTCATCTTATAATTGTAGTTTGGTTTGGATTTATTTTTTGCTTTTCACTGCAACGTTGCAGAAGTTCACAGAATCACAGAATATCCCACACTGGAGGGAACTCATATGGATCATCGAGTCCAACTCCTGGCTCCACACAGGACCATCCCAAATTCAAACCCCGTGTCTGAGAGCATTTTCCAGGTCTGACTGAATGGCAGCACAGCCCTCTGGTGTGTCAGCCTCTTATCTCTGCATCATCAGCAAACATGCTGAAGGTGGACTCTACCCCTTCATCCAGGTCGCTGATGAAGACGTTGAACAAGACCTGACCCAGCACCAACCTCTGGGGAACACCACTAGCTACAGGCCTCCAACTAGACTTTGTGCTGCTGATCACAGCCCTCTGAGCTCTGCCAGTCATCCAGTTCTCAGTCCTCCTCTCTGTCTACTCATCTAGCCCACGTCTCCCAAGCTTACCTACAAGGACATTACAGGAGACAGCGTCAAAAGCCTTGCTGAAGTCAAGGCAGACAACATCCACTGTTCTCCCCTCATCTACCCATCAGGTGATGACATAACAGAAAGCTACCAGACTGGTCAAGCATGATTTCCCCTTGGTGAATCCATGCTGACTACTTCTGATAACCTTCTCTTCCACTTGCTTGGAGATGACTTCCCAAATAAGCTATTCCATCCCCTTCCTAGGGACAGAGGTGAGGCAGATTAGCATGTAGTTTCCTCCTTCTTGCACTTTTTGAAGACTGGAGTGACACTGACTTTCCTCCAGTCCGCATGCACCTCTCCTGTTCTCCATGACCTTACAAAGACAATACAGAGCAGCTTGGCAGTTTCCTCAGTAATTGCAGGTGCATCCCATCAGGACCCATGGGTTTGTTTTCATCCAGTTTGCCTAGATGATCTCTGACCAGATCCTCCTCAGTCAAGGAAGTCTTCTTTTCCCCAGATTCTCTCTCTTATCTCCAAGGTTTGGGATTCCTGAGAGGCAGTCTCAGCAGTAAAGACTTACAAAGGATCACTGGAGTACTGAGCAATTATCAACAGCATGAAGTTCAACACAGGAAAATGCCTGGGGTGGAGCAGTGCCAGGCACAGGCACAGATTGGAGCCTACTGGCTGGAGAGCAGCTCAACAGGTAGGGACCTGGAGGTGCTGGTGACAAAAGCTCAGCATGAGCCAGCAGTGTGCCATAGCAGCCAAGAGGGCAAACTGCATTTTGGGGGACGTTCTGGAGGTCAGAAGACATGATTCATTTACTATATTTAGTGCTGATGCAGCCTCACCTTGAGTATTCTATGCAGTTCTGGGTTCCACAATAGAAAAAGGATACTGAGGTGCTTGAATGTGCCTAAACGAGGGCACCACCACTGGTGACAGGGCTGGAACCACATCCTGTGAATAAAGATTGAGGACATTCAGGCTCCCCAGCCTGAAAAAGAGGCCAAGAGATGACCTCACTGCTCCCTGCAGGTCCCTGAAAAAGGAAGCAGAGAGAGGTGCCAGGCTCTGTGCAATGGCAGGTCAGGAATGGCACAGAGCTGAACTACGGGAGGGTCAAACAGGGCATTAGGAATGACCTCTGTATCATGAGGGTGGTCAGACACTGGAACAGGCTTCCTAGAGAGGTGGTTGATGTCCTGAGCCTGTCAGTGTTCATGAAACATTTGGACAACACCCTCAATAACATGCTTTAACTTAGGGTTAGCTGTGAAGTGGTCAGGAAGTTGGAATCAACGATCTTTGGTCTTTCTAGGTTCCTTCCAGCTGAACTCTTTTATTATATTCTATTTTATTCCATTATAATTAATAACACAAACTAAAATGAGTATGAGGTACTGAAAAAAAGCTACTGTTCTGAGAAGCAGACAGAACCTCTTCAAAATCTTTCTTTAACACCAGTCAATACCCACCAGCAAGTAATCATTCTGGACATGAAAATACAGAACTAATTTACATCTTCTCAATTCAATACTACCTTATATATGAACCCCCTTCCTATATCAAGTAAGACTAACTATTACTGAAGAAAGTTCAACCTCAAACTTGCACTGATTCCAGGAAAACTTTCTTTTTGGGCCTATTTAAGAATTAGCCAAAACCTCAGATAACTGAAGCTGACGTCCTATAACCAAAAATTCAGTTCCTGGAATTATTATTAATAAATGATCTTGCCTTTTAGTGGCAAGAACAAGCATAAGACTGAATTTCTTCTAAGTCCCCATTTCCAAGATTTAATGCTAATCACTGAAGAATGAAAGGTGTAGCACTAGGTATTAAAGAACAATGATGAAAAGGGAAGAAATTAATTTTAAAGCCTTGACTCCTTCCCAAAGAAAGAATACTCAATGAGTAGAACAGGAAACCCTACAATCTCTTCTAGATATGTAAAACTGAGGTCTGACTGGAGGATGTGGGTGGAAAAGTACTTGGAAAATTTGCAGACAAACTGCATGCTCCTTATTGAAGATTCTTGCTAGATTCCAGGCACTCCAACAGTAGCAGCCATTAGCAACTTCATCACTTCCAGATAAAGGAAAAAAGCATCTGTTTGCTAGTAAATGATTCCTTAACCTCAGTTATTCACAGTTTCATCACCTTAGTGAAAATGCAGGAACATAACATTTCTCAGGCACAATATTTCAGTGCTCAAATCTGTATTAATCTAAAACACCATAGCACAACTTCCTGGCAGCAATGGTGACTGAGACTGTGACAGCAAGCCAAACTTCTCTTCCCTCAGTCCTCTGAATTAAAATTCTATTGGTGTTCAAGGATTTGGGATTGTATTTTCAAAACACTCTGTGACCCTGGTCAGATTACCTAAAAGACCACATAAAACTCTAAGATGCAGACTTCTACCAATACACTATTTAAATGCTATATAAGAAAGATAGGAGATTGTCTGTGTAGGATGCAGAACCTTTTTGAGGGCAGATCCAAGACTGTAAAATGAAATTCTCTTAAAGCTAAAAGGGAAACTCAAAGTTCACCATCTTCTAACCCAGGTGTATGGCATTTCTCAGATTTTTTTTTTCCAAACGTGAAATTCATTTGAAAATACACACAGAAGACTCCCAACAAAACCCCAGCAAAACGAGTCATTCCACTGCACATACTTCTTTACAGATAGAACAAAAGGACAAAAACTTTAGTTAAATACTTTAGTTAATGAATGAACTGATAGTGGCTGACCCTGCATCAAAAGGAACAGAATTTCCAAGTACTTTAGCTTAGCCTGCCCCAAAACTGTCCACTCTTCAGAGCAAAGCAACCTCCATAATCTGCATGTTAATAGCTACTGATGATCCTATTATGCATTTTTATACCATATGTTATGGCAGTAGCCATAGAGAATCACTTTATGCAAGATTTTCAAGCTGTTATCAACTGCGTTGTCTAGCTTTCTTCTTCTATTTAAAGCAGTATAAAAGTCAAGCAAACCAGCAAGAAGCAGCTGCTTTAATATAAACACTTTCTGGTCACTCTTTGGCAAGCTGCCTCTGAATTTACTCAGCCAAGTTACAACTTTTATCTCCAACAGGAAATGCACTGAAGTGTTTTTGGGAAAAGAAATCAGAAAGGAAGTTAATACAGCTCAAACTGAACTATGCTAACAGGCATTGTGCTACCCGTAAAGTTTCTTCTAAGGATTACTGCTACTGGCAATAAAGGTTAGTGCTCTGGAGACAGACAGCTAAAGTCTATATTGGAAACAAACGAACAACCGGAACTTCATTTGGTGACAGAAGCTATAGAAAAGTGCCAGAAGAACAGTTTTCTTCTACGCCATAATTCGCAGCTTGTTTGCTGCAGCATCTAAGCAGTCAGGAAGAATTCAGTGAGGATGGTGATGCAAGTAGCATACTAACATCATTAGCAGAACATTCTACCAATGTCTCTAAAGCTGGCAAATACATGGAGACACAGTTAAAGGATTCATGTCAACTAAGCAAGCACAGGTAAGAATCAAAAATCCTGGCTGGACATTCTGCCCCTTAAAACATGAGCTCTGGGCAACAAGCAAGGTGACTCAGAGTGCTTAAAACAGACACTTAGTGTCTGTGTCCCCAGAGAAAGGTTGATACAATTCTGAGGCCACACATGCTTTGCAGGGTATTATCTTGAGCTACCTAGCAGAAGTCTTGCACTGAGGTATGTCCAAGCTCTTGGCTCCTCTCTGAAACTTACACTTCTATGGCTGAACTGCATAGCTGAATCCCAACACGATGAACAGCACAGCTTCTTTCTATGGGAAGAAGCCTCTGAAATGTAGGTGGAGATGGGAGAATGGTGATCTGATGCATCACAACAGAACCTTGTGAAGAAATACATACTCTAGTCAAAAGCTTTCTTCTTGGGTATCAGAGGTCAAAAACACAGTTACGGACTGATTTTCAATACCTGCAGTCAACAATAAATTTTCTGAACCACTCTTGAACTTAAGCACTTGATTTTCTTAAGTCCTTACATGAAACTTAAATGATCTGCCTGCATTTCTGGAAGAGCAGAAAAAAGGAAATAACAATACAGATAACACATCAGAAAACACAATTCTCAGTCTGAAAGATCATTTCCTGAAATTCAGACACTTTTACACTACTAGATTTTCAAAAAAGATTGCTTCTAGTTTAGATGTAGGAAATATCATACTCCTAAAAAAAAAAAAAAAAAGGGAAGTATAGTATGCCAATATAGAATTCTTGCTCTGAACAAATCAGAAGCAGTGTCAAAAATATATGTGAACTCATCTTTACAGTAAGAGTATTTTCCTCTACACCAAACTTACAGTTAAATAAATATATCAAAAATTAGAAATAGTCCTCTTTATTTTAACAATGAACCTTCAATTACCTTGTTGAACGTGCACAAGTGCATAATGCAAGTAATGCTCAAATGTCCAAAAGTGTGAAAGACTGAGACACAAAAAAAAAAAGAAAAAAACAAGTCTGTTTTGCTTTCATTTTGTCTTAAAACATATTCCAATATCTCACTTCACTCTGAATGTCTGAATTCAAACCCCAAAGCATTAGTATTTATAACTGTCCCTAGAAAAGAACGAAAATTTTCTTATGCACTTTATTGCAGCATGTAAGCCTAGAAAGTTTAGAAAGAAAAATCCTAGTACTCTCCTAAAGAAAGCAGAAATATCAAAGAAAACAGTAGTTTCTTTGATGTAAATTCCTGCTTTATATTAAAGGATAAACTATGTTCAAAAATCCAGACACCTCACTTTTACAGTATGCAGCCCAGCAATATTTTTAAAAGAAGTAATGTAGCCAAACCAATTTAAAAACCAATTTAAAAAAAGAAGTTAACTGACACAGTGAGGTTTGGTTATTCTTCAAGAACAGCAGGCTTCAAACAAAAAGGCTGTGTCTCTGTGAAGAACAAAGATGTAGTATGTCATTATAAATAATTATTTCTAAGCTTGTATGACTTCACTGAGTCTAAATAAAATACAGACTTCTAAATCACTTTCATTTAAGCTGTATATTTGGAAAGAAACTAAGACTGTTTTGTGTAGCATGACTTTCATCTGTTTTATTAAGGATGCTTTTGCTAACTTGGACATTAGGGATATTTGAGTAAGTACTGCTGCTCTTCAGAGCTAAGCCTTCTGATTCTTAACAATTGCAAATCAGTTCCTTGGCAAGAATTCTTATCTGTGGCTATTAAATGCGGTCCCTGATAAATTCTGGTGCTTTGTTTTTGCTTTTGAGAAAAAATATTATCCTGCTGACTTCCATGAAAATTCAGAACACTAAGTGAACTATCTCTAATAAAACAGATTCTCTCAAAACTTTCAAATAAACTTGAAAAAACGTGAAAAAAGAAACTTCTTAGTAGAAGATAAAAGATGAACCCCTCAGGTTAACTTAAAGAGATCAAGACAAGGAAAACCCCTTCCAATTTTCATTACATGCCAGACTATGAAATTTAATTCTTTACCTCAAGGGAGACTATTAACCATGATTTATAGAAGACTCTGGATTTCTTAAAAAATAATAATAATACTAGAAAGCCTTTGTACTCTCATCAACTGTAAACTAGCACCTGTATCTTACACTCCTTTTTTCCTTGTGTTAATCGTATCTTTTAGACTATTATGGAGGAGGTCAGGGGATAATTCAGAATATTGGTTTGCTATTGACACTTTATACAACTATTATTAGATTAACTTTGTTTTCATATCAAGCAACAATTTCTTTGACATTCCACAGCATTTTGAATAAATAAATAATTCTTGAAATGTATACAGTGCTTTTGAATGATTTGTCATGCAAATAAAATATCCTAAAGTCAGGAAGAACAATCACTGACTTTAAAGCTTTTTACAATGCTTTTAACATATATTATGCTTTGCCTGTATTACATTTACTACTTTAACTTTTCAGTAAAGAAAACAACAGACTAAGTACTCACAGATAACAGGAAGAAAAGGGTAACAAATTATTTGAGAAATTCCTTTACTGAGATATTTCAAAGCATTGTATGTGAACCACCAAGTAGTAGTATCTTCTACAGTATACAGTGCAAGTTTGAGCACATAACAAAACTGAATTTTCTTAGCCTTTCTCACAATCGCAGTACATATTTGTTAAACAACCATTCTACAATGAAAAATATAGCAAGGCTTTTCATTAACTTTCATTTTTTCCTCCAAAAACTCTAGTCCACCATCTTAGTGACTGGTAAGTTGATTTAATAAAAGACATGCCTTCCCTTGCTTATAAACAGATAGTTATAGAAGTTACAGTTTTCCTTCCCTATGGGCATTTTGGTTGAAAGATTTCATGCTTCTTTTACAATTTTGCATTATTTTTTCATTTCGGGATTCAATTTGACCAGAAGTGACAGCTTTCTCACATATTCCACAAATGCTTTGGGCTGTTTTTCTCCACATGACATTCCCAACAGAAAACATTCTTTCATAAAGCTAAAAATAATGTAGTTACAGCTTTTAGTGAATGTGCCTTTAGAAACACTCACAGCCATGTTCAGGTACCTGGGTATCGCCCCTGCCCCTGAGAAAATAATGTGCTTCCCTGCAAGCCAGAAGTCTATGTACAGTCCCAACATGAAAGGAAAGAATTATTCCCAGTTTCTGCTGAGCTGGTTACCCCAGGATCCAAAATGCCTCCAGTTGTCATGGTGGCTTCTCTTTCCTACAGAGCAGGACGCTGGATTGTTCTGTATTGATTTGTTCATCCCCAAGGCCAATCTTACTCATTTCTGCAGTCCCAAATCAACAGACCAGCACACAGAGCAAGACCCTGAGAGCACATTCCAATTGTTTCTTGAATAAAGTCTTTCACAGTTTGGCAAATTCTCCCAAAGTGAATTATAGCCAACGAAGTCAGCCCAGTCTCATAAGCAACAAAGGTTAGGAAAACAGGAGTCAGCACCAAATATTGTAAGCTCACCACTGACAGTTCTTACAAAAAGTTCTGCGCCTCAGTCAGAAGTGACTTAAGTATAGTTAACCACACCTTCAAGACAAATAACTGACTGTAAAACATCTCTTTCATCAATTTTTATTTATTTTTTAATGACCCAAAAGAAGTCATCAAGGCTACTACATCTTCGCAGGACCAGGGCCTTCAGAATTACTTATAACTGCAGCAGCACTTACTGAGAAGTAATGGGATTTAATTAATACCATGGTACTTGCCTGCACTAAAACTCAACAGCATTTTTTTATAATATACATATTAGACACCTTCTTACTTGTTAGAGGCTGAAGCATGTTCCAGCATTCACTGTTTTATTACCCTTAGTCTGCCAAAATTCTTGAGGTTCTTCTAATTATTCTACCTCCTTTTAAGATACTTCTGCCATGGATTTCAGACTTTTGTCTCCAGCTTCTGTCAAATGTACAACATTACGCTGTCGTGAGTTTAAAGCCAGAGAGGCTACTTAACATCATTTTCAAAAAAAAAAAAAAAAATTGGAAGTAAACTATCCTACCGTCCTGTTACCAGCAATGGGAGAACTGTGCTTTTTGAAGTAGGATCAAGTTTCCAGGGAAAAGACTTGGTGAAAGCTGACAGAAACAAAACTGCAGATGAGTTTATAGAAAGAAAAAAGTATTTCCTGAGCTAAGTCTGGAGCTCCTCCTGCTGTTCAACTTACAGAACAGCAGAAACATTCACTAAACTATAGGAGTGAGAAGGGGCAAATATCATTCTAGTCATCATGTGGCTGATTAAAATCTGGAGGGAAAAAAAAAAAAAAGCAGTAAAAGATCACATTAGGATCACATTGTCCAGTGTTTGCTCACAACATTTATGTGAAAATATAGTTGTATAGATGAAAGCAGGGAACAGAATCTCTCTTCCAACAGACACAGGCACTGTCTCATCTAGTATTTCACTCACCCCTTAGAGATGCTTGTGTGACATGCTAGAACACTGCTACGTTACATAAGCACTAAAACCCTTTATATCCTTGGTTTATACTTACGATTGCAAAGATAATTTGCACCTTACGTACCCAACAGTAACTAGGGAACTATAGTTCTGTACATCAGCTGGAGCCACAAAATAACCGTAGTCCAAAAGAAACACTCAAAAGCATGCACTTGGTTTCTTTTAAACAGAAGTATTTTTCTCAGAAAAGCAGAAGAAATGAAATTCATAGGAATACAGAAATCTATCACACAAACTACTGAGTGCCAAAACACGACAGAGACAAAAATGTAAACTAGGCACTGTGCACAGTACTACTACAGACATAACCGTGTCACTTCTCTAAAAAGCATAAAGCTGAAAGTAATTTTCTCCCCCTTCCCCCCCAAAAAAACATCACAACAATGCAATGAAGGCAAGATTTTTTTCTCTTCCCTTTTGTGAAAGCAGCACAGCTTTAAATTATCTTTCCAACACAATAAAAGGTCAGCAATACTGATCTAATGAACACAACATGCAGCACTCCTGCCTTTCAGTTGCCACCTCTTTTCTTGTACACAATTTAAATCTGTGTGGTGGACCTATTGGATTTATTTCTTAGTCTTTGCAAAAGAGATGAGAATGAATTCTACCCAGAAAGAGTGAAAATCTAACCAAAAATTTTCAGTTTGAGGTCCACAAAAGGGGATGACAAACACAAGTTCAGTAAAGAAGTAAACTAAATTATTGTTTGAAGAGGAGTTAGATTGTATTCCATGATCAAACTTTATTTTTAAACATTACAGCAGTTCAGTTAAGAGTTAAAAGCAAAGTGAAAACAAGGATTTTCTATCTCTTGTGAAACTATTTTATCCTTCTGTATCACCAAAGAGGACCAATACTTTGCTGTGAAACAACAGAAGAGCCAAAAATTTATAGGCATTCCAACAGTAACTAAGCAATGTTGCAAACAACTGCCTCTTCACACATTCTTTATATTTTCATATTGAAGTACATCTTCAAAGAAGGAAACCCTGTTTACATTGAGGACTTTCATTATACTTACTGCAAGGAATGAAATAAAGCCACTCATTTACATCACAATCATGAGCATAAGGAGCTTACCTCTCAGCACGAAGGACGCCACTGTAGTAAGGATGATCCCACGGCATCAATTTCTGAAAGAGAATTCCAGCTTATAATTACAATAATGAACAACAAGTGAACCCAAAGTAAACGTTTTCTTTTCGTTCGCATATTTTTGCAGTTTCTGCAAGACACAGAACTTTAAATCACAGTGGGAAACAATCAGTACTAAATTCATCATAAATAGTATCATAATCCAGAATTTGAGAAGTTATTTTAACAGTTTGCGTTATGATCATACTTCTTACTCAAATATGCAGCAGGATCAGACTCCAGGAAAAAAAAATACTCCATTAATTAATCAAAAAAGAAGTATCACTTTGTATAAGCCAACTACCATCCAGGGCTCAACGCTTGGTTTCAATACTAATAGCAACTAGGAAGTCAAAAAGTACTTTAAAGCAGAAGGTGGAAAGCATCTCTCTATAATTACACTACATGTTGCATATGAAAATATAGCTGATTTTTCATACAGAACATGGTTAGCTTATGCTATATCAAACAATAAGTGTAAATTTAACTTACTGAATTCTGAGGGTTAAGCTTCATTTTCATCTTTGTCATCATTTCAAAATCTTTTTGAGTTCTGAAAAATAATTGTATGATGAAAAACTTCATGAATGATATTTCAGCAATGGAATGCAGCATACAAGAATACTTTGTTCTACTATCAGGGATTGGTAGTACTCTATAAAACATCAGGCCCATATACTACAGTAAAAGAGCTTTCCTTCCTGCTTTTCTCATTCAAGTACTTTCAATCAGATCTTTCCTACCCTCTTTTCTTAGTCATGTGGTTGTGCACATCCCAAGCATTCTCATTCTGACAACACACCCCATAATACACAGTGATGAAAGTGTTCTGTGCTGTGTGGAACTAAGGGGAAGATAGCAGGACAAAGGGAAATTTGCTCATAAATGTAAAATGGAGTTGTACATATGGGAAAAGGCCATAAGAGGTGTCCTTCAATACTTAAACTGTGCTGTTGCCTGCACTTCTTGTCACATTACATTTATTCAGTCTTGGCTGTTTTCCAATCATAACCACAGAATACATTTTAATAGTTCACCTCAAAACTCTGAGGCAGTCTTGCTTTTTATTTCATCAAAACATAAGCAGCAATGACTGATTTTCTAGTACATGAGTACTGCTGCTCTTGAAATAAAAGTCTGCATACAAAAATATCTTAGTGAAAAAGACATACCTTTCAGACAACTGGTCAGAAAGCTTCTCTAGAAACTGTGTTACTGTCTCTAGAAGTGTGGGGGGGGGGAAGCAAAAAAAGGGAAAAAAAAGGTGATTCAGTCCCTTATAAGGTGTTAGAATTAAATCAGAGCATCCCAAACAAAAAAAAGTGCCCTTAGAACATAAGGAGAAAATAAAAACAACCCAGCTGTTTTTAGAATAACAAATCATATTACTGACCACTATGCCATCATTTTAAGGGAATTCAGTACCATATTTATATTATTGCATTCCAGGATAATGGCAACTTTATATAAGGACTGCACATTCATTCTGAACAAAAAACACTGGACCCTACTCATATTATTGCCATTTACAAGGAAACATGAGTATTTCACATAGCAAAACGTAAATGAAATAAGAAACTTCACTAGAAGAAATATGCATAAACTTAGCAAAACAAACAAGCAGCTGTTGACCTCACACTTAACACAGTTCATTTGCTTTCTCAGCTTATTGTTCCACACGTGCCTTATACCTGGATTTTTAGCCATTGTTCCCTGAAGAGCCCTGTGGGCAAAGGTGTCATACCCAACCAACTGTGCCAGACTGTTTCGGCTAGCAAGCAATTCTTCTAGGCAGCTCAGTTGCTCAGCATTTGGGTAAAGAAAAATCTTGTAAGCAGCTTCTCGCACCTAATTTGGAAAAAAAAAAGTCACATTATTACAATCTAACTTCTAAGGAAACAAGCAATGCAATTGAAAATCTGGTATCCATTGATATTGTTAGAAAAGCCTGAAGTATTTTAATAATAGTAATTACGACTCTTCATCAATTACTGCTCTCTTATTCATTAAAGATGAAATGCAATGAGACATTACAGTTCAAGAGAGCTAAAAAGGACCCTGTTCTCTGCTCCTGTCAATTGCCTCTCATTGCCTCTCTCTTTGTGCCAACATCTGTGTTTCTCAGACCACTCTTGTTAGCTGTCTTAGCTCATAAAAAGCTCTGAAAATAAACTCAAAGAAAGTCAAATTGTCCTTTGCACGTCATTCAGACTGGCTCCTGGAAGGATCTGATGAGAACCAGAGACAGGGTCAGGGGGAAGAAAGAGGAGGAAGAGAAAAGCCTTATTTCTTTCAAGGTAGCAAGCTATTAGTCTCCCCATCTGCACACAGACAATCAGTCGTTCTCCTATTTCTGATTTATTTTTATTATACGTCAAAAAAAATCACCTCAAGCCTCAACAACCTTGGTAAAATGCTTTCTCTGTTCCACAAACCAATTTAAGAAGACCTTTACTTTTAACATTTTGTACAAAGAGAAGATGCAGCCAGACCCTTTTTGGTGCAAAGCATGAGATGTAACAGACACAAGCTGGTAGATAAATATTTCCCATTTAATACTACGAAAAAAAAAGGTGTGGTCAAACACTAGGGGTACAAGTTGCCCAGCAAGAAAGTACAATCTCCATACTTTAAAAGCGTTCAAAACTCAGTTGGATATTGGCCATGAGCAACCTGACCTACTTGATTCTGTTCTGAACAGGACAAGCTCCAGAGGTCCCTTCCAATCTGCATTTTATGATTTCCAAAGAGCCTCTCCAAATACCTGACTCAAAGAATTGCATTCTTTATTGGAAGTTTAAGTAGTAATATTGCAGATCACACTGTTTTCAGTACAAGTTTATAAATGACATGCAGTGAGTATTATTCCTTCATTTACATCCTCTCAGTGCCATAATTTTAATTCAATTTTCATTTCTTACAGAGAATAAACAATACAGCTTGGGTTCCACTACAGTCAGCTTTTCTCTTTTTCACGATAAACAACATTTCAGTCACCTCAATTACTTCAACTGTGCGTGAGAAAATTTGAGTGCTGTAATATGTTCCTAGATTCACATCTAAAAGACTAGATAACCACTGTCACATTTCAAAGAATCTAAATCCATTACCAATTTATAAATAAACACTTCCTAAATGAATTCTTTTGAGAAAAATATCATCAACAATAACTAAAATAGAATCATTTGGGATAATTCAGGTTGGAGGGGACCTAAGGAGGTCTCTAGTCCAACCTCATGCCAAAAGCAGTGTCAGCTATAAGGTAAGATCAGGTTACACAAAGCTTTATCTATTTGGGTCTTGAAAATCCCCACTGACAAAGAGACAGTACAACCTCACCAGGCAGCCTGATTTATTCCTTGGCTATCCTCATAATGAAGAAGTTTCTCCAGTTGGAATTTCTAATTTCCAATTGTGCCTCCAAGTCACTCCAGTGTGACGTCGTCCTTCTTGGAGGGAGCAGTGAGGGGTGTTCCAAACTGGATGTGGTAATCTAGGTGGGGTCTAAAGTGTGCTGAGTAAAAGGCTATACACTTTTCCTTTAGTCTCTGGTTTTGTCCGTTCACACAGACTGTTCACTCTGCCTGACTCACTGCTGCCTCATGCTCAGCTTGTTGCCTAGACACCCCTCATTCACACTAGTCATTGGGGTTCTACTCTGGTCTTCACAATCTTTCAAGGATTTCAAGCCAGTTCTCTCCAAACCCTTGGATGCAGCTTGTCTGATTGCAAGGACTTCTGCAGGCTGAATTCTCTCAAGTCATCCCAAACTGGATCTTCATCTATGGCTGGCTGTTCTTCTCTCTGAACTCTTTCACTAAGTACAGTGGCCTGGAAGACCTTGTAGGTGAACAGTGAGGCAAAGGAAGCAATTAGAATCTCAGCCTTATCTGTATCTGCTGTAACTAAGTCACCCATTTAATAGAATCATAGAATCCTTAAGAGTTGGAAGGGACCTTTAAAGAACATCTAGTCCAGCACCCCTACAATGAACAAGGACACCTACAGCTAGATTGGGTTGCTCAGAGCCTGGTCCAGTCTGGCCTTGAATGTCTCCAGAGACAGGGCTTCCATCACATCTCTGGGCAATCTGTTCCAGTGTCTCACCAGTCTCATTGTAAAAGACTTTTTTCTTACATCCAACCTAACCTCCTTAAGTTTTTCACTCATCAAACTTCTGTTTTCCTTTTTCAGCCTGCTAGTACCAATGCATCAGTAGATGCTCCCCCTGTTCCTTTCGAGCTCTACTTGAGCTCTACGTGAGCTCTGGTCTTTCTAATCTCATCCCTAGACGTACAGGCACAGTTTCTAAATTTCCCCCTTTTACCTGTTTGTATTCTGCTTCTTTTCCTCACTACAGTCAGGATCTTCACCTCCACTGTTTCATGGTTATGAAAGTCAAGGCTTCCAATGATTACTATGTTCTAAAGCAGTTCTTCCTTGTTACCCATAACATCATAACCCTAAACCATATGCATTTGCCTAGATAACAATTAAAATGACTAATATGCACTTCTGCTATAGAGTATGCCAAAAGTGACTTGGGGAATACTCACCAGATCATCGGGACAGTCAGCATGCAGACCAGCAACTTGTAAGTAATTGCCTTCGGCTGCAAAATTATACCGAATATGCTCTGGCAAAACATGTTTGTCAATCTTGTTGGGAAGGTGAGTTCCTGTGAGAAATTCATTACATAAATCCAATATTCTGACGTTGAGGTTGACTGCCTTTTTACGCTGTAAGAAAATTAAAGTACAAGATACATAATATCTTCAGATATTAAGTTTAAAAAACCTTAAACTTCCCAGAAATGATGCAGAAAATGGTACATTTTAAGATTAGACTTACAGCATCAACAAATTCTTAAGGTATAGCTGATGTCAACAAAGGAAAGATCAGCTGTTCAAACATACTTCATGTAAAGAACAGCCAATTAACATCTAAAACAACATTAAAAAGCACTACAGAAATGACTTAAGATGGACAAAATTCATCACCAAATTCTCCACAGAAGACAAATGGTTTCTTAGAGAATGAACTGGCCCAGAATCACAATTTGTATCCTGCATATATTGTTACCTGGACTTTGATATTCACGAAAATTTCTATTCCCATGTTGTAGCAAAAAATTACCTTTTCTTCATCCAAATGAATGCCACTGATCTCAAAATCAAACATAAAAAGTTCTGCCACTCGCCTAAAAATACAGTAAATCCCTGTTAAAACAGCCTCATTTGATACTGAGCATAATTTCTTCACATCTTTTATCTTTATTAGTTAAGCTTGATATGTTTCATAGAGGATACAATTATTTATTCCACTGTTATGAGTATTGCTGTTACAGACACAGACCTCCTATGTTTTAAGCCCTTAACAGTTTACACAGTGAAACAACATTTTTCCTTCGTGGCTATTTGTAGTCATCTGCATTGATCTGATCTGTCATCCAGATATTTAACCAATTTGTGCAAATTACCTTTTTAATTTGACACTTCATTTATTCAAAATAATCAAAAAACAATCTCTTCAAATCTATCATCTTTGATTATATGGAAATAACTTACTCTTAACATGGGCAAACATCAGGCATTAGGCTTGTCTAACCATGTCAAGAAAAACAATTAAAAACTATAACTACATAAGCAGCTAATAAAACATTTTACAGCAATAATGAAGTAAGCTTTAAATATACTGATAATCTGATTTTGAGAGAAAAAAAAATCATCTTGCAGCTCACAAGTTCCATTAATAAAAGCATTCTTATTTTTTCCTGAAATACCAACAACAGTACTATGAATTACAAATTTTCTAGTGGACTCATGATTAAGCCTAAAAATCAGGAGTTCCACCTGATACTCTCAGACTGAATAAAGCCCCTTGATTACAGATTCAACAAATGGAACTCACATTACATAAGTCTGCTCCCTATTATTATTGCTAAATATTTACTTTGTTGCATACATCACAGAAAAGCACCTCATTTTAATCAAGCTGGTATTATTACAGAAAATCTTGAATTCTCATTTTTTATTTTCACAGATATCAGTAATGTGGTGCTCTACAGTCACAGGGGCATGCTCCAAGACTGCAAAACTAAAACCTTCCTAACTCATGTACAGGTAACTCAGTAGTAACTAACACATTTGTCACAGAGATGTGGTATGTTTTCCAGCTGGACAAAACACAAACTATAAGCTCAGTAAGGAATAAGATATACTATCTAAACATCTAAATCTATGAACATTAATAAGTACCTGGTTTCTGGATCTAGGGAATTCATAACAACTTCATCGGCTAACAGCTGTCTCAAACTTCGGCACAGTTCAACATCTGTATTTAATCTGGAAAGACACAGTAAAAGAATCATACATTTGCAACCACTATAAATATTTCAGTCTCTTGATAGTACTACTTAAAGGCTGAGTTTAATCTTTACCAAGGTAACATTTAAACCAAAGTTTCTAGTTCACGACAACACTTAAAACCTACAAATTTAACAAACAAAGGACATGTAGACAAACGTAGCATGGAAATAAATTTAGCGTTTCTGATAGGAAAATAATTCTGGATGGCATTTAGTGGGAAATACAAGTATAGTCCTCAAGGCCCCTTCCAATCCAAGCCATTCTATTATTCTATAATTCTGCTCTATGAGACTGAGGTTAATTTGTCAATACTTTCTTCGTTTTACAAATTTAAAATCAGAAATATCATTCAGATATTGAAGTCACATTGTTACAAATGGCATGCTCAATCTAAGTCTTGAAAAATCCAGTTGCTAGTGAAAGGTTTCACAAACACTCCGGCAAGACCAAAGCAACAGTTTTGCTGAAATAAATTTTAGAAATTTCTTTTCAACCAGATATTTCAGCCACAAAGCTTACCAAACTGATATACTGCTGGATCACATGGATAACCTTCTGAATTTAGATTATGTTAAAAAAAAAAAGAAAAAATATACAAATGTCCAGAAGCAGGTCCAAACTTTGAATACAGAAGGTTTTAAGAAAAAGTTCTATGAAATGGAATTATACAAGATTTCACATGTCAGGGTAAACCAGGTATATATATATCACAGTCCTACACAGACACATCCCAAAACATTCAGTTTAAACAGAGACTGTCCTCTTTCACACGTTTCACTCACAGGCTGAAATTCAAAAGTTTGGCACATCAGGGAAAAAGTGTTGTGAAACACAACAGCTTTAAGCTTAAAATCAAATTAACGTTTTGTACATATGTCCTACAACATCTAACTAACTGTCATGAGTCTTAGAAAAATGCAGTTTTAAATCTTTGATGCCTTGCAGTGACATGGAGTCAACTGATAACCTAAGCTCTGTAATGAACATAAAATCAAACATAACTAGAACATTTTATTAGACAGTGTAATAAAATTAAATTCTCAAATATCTGTAACAGGAAGACTGAAAATTTGTTGCCATACACAAATGTTTCTTACATTTTTTTTTGGAACCATGTTATCACAGATGATCATACATTATATTTTAAAGATGCAAACAGCAATAGCAAAGTAAAGAAAACATACTTTTCAACCATAGTACTGATATTCCGGCAAGCTTCTTCGGCAGCCTCTCTGAATGCAAAGTCAGGATGAGCAATTTTCACAAAATCAGCCTAACAAAGTAAAAGAAGTAAACAGGGAGTCAAAAAGTCATATTCAATTTTTTTTCATTATAAGCAAAGTTGCACTGAAATAGTTCTACTTACATTAATGTTTACTTATATGGTTCTACATAATCTATTTGAATAATTTGCATATTTTTTTCTCAAAAATAAAGCTTATTGGAGAACTGTGCTGACAAGTTTTAAAGGAGACAGTGATTGAGTCTTCCCAAAACTATCTTCAATCTATGTACTTCTTTAAACTGTGTTAGTAGAGAGTATACCTTAGAGGCCTTCTAACATGGAGACACTCTGTTGT
Source organism: Aquila spilogaster (assembly GCA_024606505.1). Taxonomy (NCBI): domain Eukaryota; kingdom Metazoa; phylum Chordata; class Aves; order Accipitriformes; family Accipitridae; genus Aquila; species Aquila spilogaster. The sequence continues at coordinate 9,120,554 of JANHGO010000041.1, read as the reverse complement.
CTTCAAACATTGCTCCAAAAAAAACATAAAATTAAACTTCACAGATATGAAGAAAGCACAACACCAAGTACAGTTAACAAGTTTCTTTTCAAACCCTTTTTAGTCTTGCATATAGAACATCAAGTTATTCTTTGAGATCATTATTTAGTAGAATGAAATACTTTCAAAGATAAAATCCTAAGGTTCTTATGGATTTAAAAAAGGTATTTTGCTTCACTCTTGCTGACACTGATTTTTAATGTCTCCAAATACTTAGAAGAGTTCCTAAGGCTGGACAGATGCTGAAAAGGGGCTTAGGGGGGGATACAGGCTTCCATGACTGCTAACATGACTTCAAGGCAAGTGGAGGTTCTAGCATTCAAATGATAAAGAATAAAACACTAGAAATACATCGAAGTCATCCAGCATGGTTTTACAGAAAGTACATGAAACAAAGTTTTCCTTGTTTAACAGAACATTTCCAGTTTGATTGAAAAGGCAACCTTCAAAATGTTAATACACTTAAGAATTTCACTTCTTAGGGCAAGAGTTTCTGTTTAAAATCCTGTATAGTAGTGCAAGAGCAGGTGCTGAATGGCAGATCTAAAAAACCTGCCAAAAGAAAGACCTCACAAAAGAGGTCTTGAAAAGAACAAGGAACAAGATTTGAAAACTGAAACCAAGAGAAATTCCAATATGAAAACCAATGGTAAAAATTTCAGTGAGCTATTAATTATTAATAACTAATTTCAATTGGATATGCTTTCTACAGATGAAGAGCAATGCTCCTCTAACAAATCTATTTCAGACAATTTCTAGTGAGTAATAAAGAGTACATGGTAAAACTCAACATTCTGTGATAAAAAGCACTGGACTCAGTACTGTAATTCTGCAGACATCAGAAATTGTAGTCTAGGAAATAGTTGCATTGTGTTAACAAAAGGCAATACTATTTGCAGTCAATGTGCTTCACAATCCCCCATCTTCCATAACTGATGCTGGAAAGTTTACATATTAATATTACAGCAGAAATGGTAAAATACTATTCTGATTTCACCACTATTTTTCTTGTCACGGCTTCTGTACTGCTCTTACACCTGTCTTAAAACTAACTGGACAGTTTGACAGGATTTGTAGTTACCTATATTCTGTTAAAGCCTTTCTAATTAACTTTCACTCAATTTACTTTTCTGTCTTAATACAAAATTTCACAGAGCTGATCTACTATGCAATGCAGAAAACCATAAAATGGAACAGCACAGCAGTGTAAGGTGTAAAGTCAGTCAGTTTAAAAGAAATTGCTTAAAATAATAATAAAAAGTAACTTACCAAATCTGCTACTCTGCACAAGGCATCTGAAAGCTGATCAAAGATCATTACAGTCTCAGGCCCAGGTGGTGTTGAACATGCTTTCTGAACTAGCTGTTCTGATTCCTGCAATGCTTTGTCCTGCGCCTCTTGAAATCCTTCCGGACAACTCAGTTCTGGAACACCAAACAGACCCTGCAGTGCAGAACACAACAGAAACACATCACTACCACCTTCCTTGTTTTCTGCCCCTTTGTTTCAGTATGAAATTTCCACTGTGAACTTTCACCAGAATGACCCCAGCTAGCATGTTGTGGCACTTTCCTAAAGTGCTCCAACACAAGTATCCTTGCAGAGCTAATAGTCATAAAATCAGTTAACATCAGTCAAAGATAGCAGCATCATACATGAACATCTTCACTTCCCAGCATCACCTTTCAGAGAACATCCTCACTGGAATTCTTTCAGTCAGGATTCTTCTCAGCAAACGGAAAGAGTTTGATACAAAACCCTCACAAACTTCTCCTGTCCCACCCTGTAATCTGCTACACTGTCCTTTCTTCAAGCAGTTTTCTTTTATCTTGCTTCCAAAGCATAGGTACATGACAAGTCATAGGAAGACTTACATTCTGAAAATAGGGAAAATCATCCTTGTGAAACAAAAAGGAAAAGTGAAGAGTAAAGGGGGTGTCAAAACAGTGAATGAATGTCTTGACCAGCTGCTCCAGATATTCACCAATGGAACGGAGATCTACAGCTCATGAAATGAGCCCCAAGCTCTGGAACCAGATCTCAAGGGAATGACAAACAATAACTCAAAAATACTGTAGTATGAATGAACAGTTTTGCTCCTGAATTTTTTTACCAAGTCTCTCCCTGTCCCAGAATTCAGGGTACACGCGCTGACTGAGCATAGCTTTGGCAGGGCAGACATGGTCAGCAGTTACATTCTGCACTTGTTGAAGAGAGTTACGAAGTTCCTGCTGCAGATCACACAAAATTGTTAACACTACCTGCTAGGAAAGTTCTACAGCACAGACTCACAGCAGCAAAAAAAAATAAAAAAAATATATTTAATAGAGATAAAATAGTAACTGAAAACAGTACACTGCAACTCTCTTTGCAACTGCCCAACCACAATACAAGCATCTCTATTTATGGTTTGTCTGTAAAAGCATATGTTCTGATGAAAAAGCATTTGGGACATTGTGGGCTGCTTTATTCTATTCCATTCCTGTTGCTAATACTGTCACTTTTTTCTAATACTCTTAACATAAGTCGGTCACCCTAACACAGAAACCCTTTCTTTCCACTTCCCGTGTTTTCATTTGTTATGCGGAGACAGGAACCAGACTGCAATAAGGAGAACACTGGAAAAAAAATATAGATTTATATGCATGTCAACGCATGCACACATATGCATACATGCATTATAGTGTCCTTCAGTAATGCTTGTTGTATGAGACTGAAGGCTCTGTCCCTCTACTCTGCTGCAGATAGTTGAGGACCTCTGCTCTGCAGATCCTGAGAGCCCAGTCCCTTCTGTAGCCCAGCATCACCACTGACCCTTCGCAGTGAGCTCCTCTTGGGCACACAGTCCTCTGCAATTAGGAAGCATCTCCTCTTACAGATGAATTAGCTGAGAAGTTCCTCTTCAACATCATACAGAGTTAAACATAAAAATTAGAGAGAAGAAAGAGCCTGGTGCGGTTTTGCAGTTTTCCATGTTCTTCAGCTGTGTGACTGCACAGGTGCTCTTTGGTTGGCATCTGCATTTATACCCTACCTGTTGTATCTTCTAAGCAAGCCTGTAATACACATCTGTATTCCTAAAGAGCTCTTATGTCTCTCCGAAGGCCAAGCAAATACGGAACCCTTTCTCTAGAGGAGGCAAATGCACAACATTTAGCTGGATCTTTTCCTGGAGCAAGACTTCCATCAGTGTGCTTGCAAAGGGAGGGCAAGAGAAGTGTTTCCCAAGCAGATGCTGGACTGTCAACAGCAGTCAGAACTGTAGCAGTGGCTGAATCACTTAGTCCCAGTCCAACAGTCTCACCAACCTGGATACTGTGGCAGGAACAGATGACTTGGAGGACTAGCACCTGGAACTTACAGATATAAGTATCTGGCATACTCAGCACTGGTGAGGCCACACCTCAAGTGCAGTGTTCAGTTTTGGGCCCCTCACTACAAGAAAGGCACCAAGGCCCTGAAGTGTGTCTAGAGAAGAGTAATGAAGCTGTGAGGGGTCTGGAGCACAAGTCAGATGGGGAGCAGCTGAGGGAACCAGGATTGTTTGGTCAGGAGGAGGCTCAAGGGAGACCTTATCGCTCTCTACAACTGCCTGAAAGGAGGGTGTGGTGAGGTGGGGGTCGGCCTCTTCTCCCATGTAAGAGAGAGAGAATGGCCTCAGGCTGTGCCGGGGAGGTTCAGGTTGGATATCAGGAAAGATTTCTTTTCAGAAACAGTGGTGAGACACTGGCACAGGCTGCACAGGGAGGTGGTGGTGTCACTAACCCTGGAGGTGCTCAAGAACCATGTGGCTATGGCAGGGAGGAATGCAGTTAGTGGGCATAGAGGGGATAGCTGATGGTTGGACCAGATGATCTTAGTGGTCTTTTCCAACCTTAATGACTCTGTGACTGTATGTATCTGCATGCACTCTGCCATCAAGACTGCACATCCTATGCTGATCAGGAGCTTGTTTAGGTTCCCAGGATTCTCATACACAAGCCTAACTGACCTATCCTAAAAAGAAACACATGAGAAAGCCTGAGTGTCACCAGCTCAACAAACAAATGCTTCTTTGCAGTGAGCCACTTCATGCTACGAGTAGTAACCGCATACAAAGATGATAGCGGTCTAATTAATTCCGAAGCACTGCTGAAGAGAACGGACACAATACAGTCATATTAAAAAAATATATACGGCCAAGCAACGGCTCTGCACGCAAGGCTAAAGACACACACACACACACACACACACACACACACACACACACACACACACACACACACACACACACACACACAC
>JANHGO010000041.1:9046327-9102150 GCA_024606505.1 Aquila spilogaster | reverse complement strand
GGAGAAGATGGCTGGATTAGAGTGCAGTGGGACACTGGAAGTACAAATTCTTACAGAATGGGGAAGGAGGGAAAATATGATCTCAAGCTAGCTGAGCCACCACCAGCAGCTCAGCCCACGACTGAGGATTCAGACACTGAGGATGATTCTGGTAAGGAAAAGCAAACAAACAAACAAAAAAAACCAACCTAAAAGCCACTGAAAAACAGCCAAACCTGACATTTTATAATATGAAAAAAGCTTCTCTTACAGCAAGAATAGTTTAATAGGTGTAATTTAATAGGTGACCAGAATCTTTCATAAAATACCTTTGCCATGAGAGAAGAGGATGGAAAGATTATTATCATGTTTGTTGCATATTCATGGGGCCAAAGAAAATATGATTATGCAATTGAAATAGTTGGTTACCGATATTAGGAGGTAGATGTTTGAACATATATTAATGCCATTCTGAAGTGTGGATTTTTCATGGCTTAACTATGTAGTCTGTACAGACGTTTTGCCTGTTCTTGACATTGCATTTTGAATTTCTTTTAAGTAGTTTACTGCTAGAGCAAAAGTTGGAAATATTTGCATGAAATGCCTGGTTTATATTTTGCCCTTGTCATTGGAAATAAGGGCTTTTCTTCATGTTAAAGAAATATTTGCTCTGAATTTCTCGTATCTTATTTGTTTCAGAATGTTTTGGGAAATAGATTAACTTGACACTATTATATTTTTTTGCCTTTTGTGTCTTCCTTCAGAAGGAGAACAAGTTGAAAGGAATCTTCACCCTACGTCCATGATGTTGACAAGTACTGTGAACCTCTTGCAGACATTGTGTCTCTCTGCTGGTGTCCATGCTGAAGTCATGCAAAGTGATGCTACTAGGACTTTGTGTGGCCTACTCCGTATGCTTGTGGAAAGTGGAACAATAGATAAATCAGGTATATTTTATAGACGTAGTCTGATTCAGTGATGTCTGCTTTGTTTCATTACATTATAAACTTTTTAAATCTTTTGGTGCTAATTTTTAATCTTTTAAGGCTAAAGATTGTGGTTTTGGACCTTAAGATCTTTAATTGTTAGCAAAACTGACAAATGAGCTTTCTTAGAACATAAGCAGGAGTTGCAGCAGAAATGTATGAGATAGTGAGAATTAGGATGGTATGCAGTTTGCTGTGATAATGAATTTCTTAGCAGTCTTTCTCTTTTTGAGAGAACATTGTGACTGGATAAATTTTATTTGTTTCCTAGTTTTGTGATTCCAAGAGTAATGCTGTTAAATTATTTCCTCATTTCGAATAGTTAATGATGAGAACTGTTTTAAAGGCATATTTAAAGGCATGTATGCCTTTAAAAGCAGTTAATATGCCCCACCTTGAGTACTGTGTTCAGTTCTGGGCACCTCAGTGCAGAAAGGACACTGAGGTACTGGAGCAGGTCCAAAGAAGGGCAGCAAGGCTTGTGAAGGGCCTGGAGAATATGCCCTTTGAGGAGTGACTGAAGGAACTGGAGCTGTTTAGTCTGGGGAAGAGGAGGCTGAGGGGAGACCTCATTGCTCTGTTCAAATACCTGAAAGGTGATTGCAGTGAGAGCAGGGTTGGTCTCTTCTCACTGGTGACAGGTGACAGGACAAGGGGAAATGGACTGAAGTTGCGCCAGGGGATGTTTAGGTTGGATATTAAGAAAAACTTCTTTACAGAAAGGGTTGTTAAGCACTGGAATAGGCTTGATTGATGGTGATTGAGTCACCATCCTTGAACGTGTTTAAATCCATTTGAATGTGGTGCTCAGGGACATGAGTTAGCAGTGGGTTGTTAGGGTAGTATGGTTTGGTTGCGGTCGGACTTGATGATCTTGAAGGTCTTTTCCAACCTGAGCGATTCTATGATTCTATGATTGTTGCCTTCATACATGAAAGATACTGTGGAAGATACCAGTAGGAAAAAGAAGGAGGAAGCTATATTCAGAAAGAAGCTTTACAGTAACAAGAAGCCTCAAAGTGATACAGTGATTAAGTGCCCCCCAAGAAAGACATCTGCAGGCGTTTGCCAATGGTGATGAAATATCCCAGTAGAATAATATTGTCTGTGGATCTGAAAGAAGCATTCACTCTTGATCTCTTTATTTAGCATGGCAGTTAACTGAATCCACCTAGTAAGAAGCTGATGGACTTTTTAATTTTAAGCGAGACTAGGGCACTGAACACAGAAAGAGCACATAAGGGGTTGCCTGACAGACTTCTGTAAATTGTTTTATAAACAAGTTCGAAGTAACTATTCAGCAGTCACTGAGGTAAATACTAAAGTGGGTAGACCTGACTTTCAGCGGCTTAGAGCAGGCAGTAAGCAGCAAGTAACTCTTTCTTGCCCAAACTGTAAGTGCTGGTTATTTTTCAACTGATCTAATTTACTGTGTAGGCATACAAATAGTTGTGATGTACTGGAGAGAGGAGTGAAGGGATGACAGAAAGATCTAGCAGAGGTTCCTGCCTACACCATCATTGCCATCAAAGAAATGCACATCAAGCTACACCTTCAGCACTGATTTGCAGCACACACTTCCTGTGGAGGCATAGGCTTTCCTGGCAAAGAAAGTGATTCATTAGCTTTTGGTTTGTGATTGCTCCAGTAACTGCCTATTAAGGGCAGACATTTCCTTTGGCTTAAAAGGTGTAGTAAAACATTATAGCACATTTCAAGTTAATTTCTTGCAGGCTGTTGACCTCAGTTTGTTTTATGTACTGGATTATGTACTTTACTGGAAAAAAAAAAAAAAAAAAGGAAAAAAGAAGAAAAATTTTTAAAAAAGCTTCTTTGAAGCTGTTTTTTTCCCTTGGACCTGACCTCTCTATAGTATTATCTATATTGCTTTAATTATTAGGTCATCTCATATCTCCATCCTCAAACAAGAAGGTGATGGAAGTCTGAGATGTTTTCTCAGGGCTAGCTGGACTAACCCATTAATGCAGGGTGCCAGACATCTTTGGGATTTTGTACCTCCAACTATTTGTGTTGGACACAGTACCTGTATCCCCCTTGTCGCCTTTTGAGCCATCACGTCCGTCACGACCAGGTATGCCATTGTGTCCAGGATTGCCGGGAATGCCAGGATATGCTTGGGTACAGATATCCTCCTTTTGTGCTTCTTCAGTGCTGACTATAATAGCCAGCAGTATAATCCAGCTTTTCATTCTTTAGATAGGTTATATGATCTTAGCTGAAAGACTTAAGAGAGGAAAAGTACATTTGCCTAGGTCTGTCTCATTGCTTCTTTCCTCATATTTAGATTGTGAACTCAAGAACAGTGTTGGAGAGGGAAGCAAAAAAAAGAAATGGGCTTTCAACATATCTGTTGTTTTATTTTGTTTTATTTACAGGTCTCTGTATAGCATTAAATACTATCCTTGACACTACTGGGCTTTATTTCGAACAATAATTTAATGGGAATATCAGACATACCTTTGTTATATGGGTTCTGTCTCATATTTTCTTATACAGTGTGACTAGTCGAAGAAAGTAGCTCTGCAAGGACAGCCCACAGAGATACTGATGCAGGTATATGGTGAGCAGCTGGAAATCAAAAAAGCACTGGGGAGCTGAGATCATATAGTGTTGGCCATTAATAACTCAGTATTTATCTAACAGATTTTTAAGGGAAAAGTAATATAACTGAGCCAGTCAGACAGCTTGCAACTGAGAAGAAACAGGTCTTCTCCGTCTATGTTTCTCCCTGCACCTCCTCATCGCTGCAAGTTTGTACCTCTCATGTCCCACGAGCTGGATGTGGTGCCTGCAGGAGATGAGCTAAGGCAATTCAATCCATTAACTCAGCACAAAATAACAGCATTTTTTGTTTTGTTTTTCTTTTTTTATCACAGTTAGTCTTTTTCTGAGTTAATAAGTTGAATGACCTCACAAAGGGTCAGAGCTGAAGCAGAGTGAGATGAGGACAAAGATGTGAGGAATCAAAAAAGAACTTTTTTGCAAAAGCAGGTCTGACTCTCCCCCTCTCATTTAACTATGCTCCATAAAATCCAGCTTATTTTTACACTTTCATTTGAGAGCCCTTATTATTTTATGGCTTTGAAGAGAGGTCCACTGAACAGGAATTGGGCTTGCCAATTACTCTTTATAAAAATAATTAGTGGGAAGAGGTTAAAAAGAGGGACAAAAATGAAATAGCAACAAAATTAATATATATTTTATTTGGTGCTATTGTCCTTAAATAACTAATGCGCAGAAGCTTAGCCTATGGAGTTTAATGGTAGTCAGAATAAGTACATTTTATGTAATTGGCTTTTAAATTTGTTCTTTCATAAATAAGAATATAAAGCTAAGATCAGTTTCCTTTTGAAATACTAACTAGCATTGTCACCATCATTTCAAGTGACACAGGTACTATGTAAGAAGAGAGAGACACCAGTGTGTATTCTCATTAACAACAATTGCACCTTGGTAGGAATATTCAATTTAAACATTCATTCAATTTATAGGGTAGGATAGCCTTACATTTGGGACACATCCTTTCATATTTTCCTTCTATTTTCCAAAACATTCCCAATTTTGCAGCAGTTATTTGAAATGTTCACAGTGCCTTTGCCAGCAGTAGAGAGGGGTGTTTGGTCACCCACCAGCAAAATCTCTCTTCATTTGCTGCTAGTTTGCACTAAAGAAGTCGAAAATACGTCAAACTTCTGCTACTTCTCAACTATGTAAACATTTGCTGCGTTAGTCAAAGAACTCTACAGGAGTGTAAAAGGTAATTCACATATGAATTACCCCATGGGGAACTTTGACAGTCCTTGTCCTCCCACAGAAAATTCCATTCCTAGTTGTTTAAGGGAGTGTTTCTTGCCCAAGTGATAAGCATTCCATCCCGTTACATGCACTCCTCACCACACAATAGCAATATCATCATCATCATCATCACTGTATATATCATATCTTTGGTCTTACCTCATTCACTTCGTAGTTGCAATGTTGCTGGGCATCTTTCAGTATTACATAAAAGCTTCCTGTAAGGGAATGCAGGCTGCAGCTATGTGCCTTGAGGACAAGCACTTGTTTGGTCACTAAATTCTCAAAGGTCAGTGATTTCATTTTGAGAGCTGTTCAATAATTAAAACAGAGAGCTAAACTGGAATCTTTCTGTTTATTCCAATAGTAAGGTGAAGTGCTCTGTACTTCAGCTTTTGCTATGGTTATGTGAAATAAAATTGTTAAAATGGATTAATAAGCTTTGATTTGCCTGTTCCATTATACAAAGATGTTATTCAAGTTTGTAGGATGGAAGGCAGGTCTCATGCCATTATTTTACTGAAAAAAAAACGTAAGAAGATTGGTTAGCAATTTATGGTGGAAGTATGGACAAAAAGAGTATAGAAATTAAAACAGAATGCTGTGAATGTGGCATTACAAATGTTGGATGTTTATGGAAAAGAAGTAATGAGACTGAGTTAAGTAAAGAAATTGAATATCAAGGAGCTTTTCATGTGTAGTTAGCAAGCCTCTCCATTGCTGTTTGAAGGATCAGTCACAGTTATAGCGCCTCTAAATTTATGACTGATAACCAAATTTGATGAAGCCATAACTTGATGCTTCACTGCATCTTCCTGACATTACTGAAACTGCTGCTCTCCAAGGACTAGCAGAAGGAGAGCATCTGAGAGTATCATCAGCTCCATAAATGCTGATCGTGAACAGTGAAGGGTGAAAACTGATAGTAAAAGGAGTTAATGATATAAGAAGTAGCCTCGATTCACCCCGGTTGCTGCAAGTGATTGAAAACCTTGTGGCCGGGGTGGTTCCCACCCTGCAAAGAGATTACAAACATGGTCTGTACATTGAATAACATTTTAAAAAATCTGGAGCACAACTGAGCAGTGAATGGTTTTCACTAAGATCTTCACCACCACCCTGTGGTAATAAAAAACGTTACAAGCTTTACAGTGAGGAAAAGGGCATTGTGCAGCAGTTAGCTGCTCTCGTCAAATGAACTTCTGCAGCCAAATTCGCCTCATTGCTATGCTTATATGAAGAAATGAAAGCCACGACAAACAATACTTTTCTCTTTACCCCTTAGATCAGCACTATTAGTCCAGTTTGACACTGTTTTGTTGGTTTTCTGGAGCACAGAACCAAGAAAGACAAACGCTGCCATAAACTGTTTTCTAGCATCCCTTGTCACAGAAAAGAAGCCTTGGAAATAGTTGCACAGAAGGAAAAGGTCATCATTCGCTCTTAAACAGTGTTGCATTTGAGTGGCAGAAAATGCGGATATGTTTTTTTTAGATTGATTGCTGTGATAATTACCTTAATCAGGGCTGAACATGAAAGTAATGACCATAGGATATATGGTTACTAAAACAAAGATATATCCATCCGTATGAGCAGCTGTCTCCAAAGTCCTAAAACTAAAAGCTTCACCTGATAGATCAGCTCGTGAAGAATTTCAAAAACGGTGCTAAGCAATTATCTACAGAACTGGGCCTGAATGCCAAAAAATTAAATGAAATGCACAAATGAGGTCACTATGGCCAGATTTCAGTTGGAAGGGACTTCTGGTGGACATCTGCTCCAGGAAGCCTACTGACCATTACACTGTACTCCAGGGTTTGTGGAAAGTATGTTTCTCAGCCATCCACAGCCTCACTCAGTGCTCACATCATGTATTTTGCTTTGCCCCTTGAGCGCTCAACACAAATCCTGTGCAGCAGTGGCACTTGGAGGCCTGGAGATTGCCAGCTTTGAGGTGAACCAAGAACTAGATAAAAAAGCTTGAACACTGAAAGGAAAGGGATTAAGTTGGCAAGCCCAACTACTTTGTTATCATCTGAGTTCACCAAAACATTTTTCATGAAAAGACTTCAGGAAAACAGATTATTTTGTTAAAGCTATTGCATCTCGGTGAAACCATTTTTTAACATGGCCTTGAGCAGGAAGGACACGTGCATGCCATTCAGATGTGATCCCCTGCTGCATCAGAGTGATGAGATGATACATAAAGATTTTTCTCCACCAGCCAGGGCAGAAAGCTGAACCACATGCATTTACACAGCACGCCTTTTGGGTGAACCCTTTTCCTGGGATTTGCATTTGTTCCAAAGAAAATAGAAGAAAATAGAATATAAACCTCCTCACCTAAACCACAGAACTTAAATCACCATCCTCCGTTTGCTACAGTTTTATTAATAGAGCAGCTGCATTCTCATTTACTTCAAAGGGATACTAGAGGAGCAGACTGCTAGGACGAGGTAAAGTACAATGACAGTAGATGCATATCTCTGGGATCTTAATAAGGACAGTTTCTGCATGAACAATGAAGTGTTAAGCCCCACAGCTGAGTTTAGCAGTTTGCTAAAATGAATTTGTGCCAGGGAGTACTGAAGTTGCTACTAGAAAATCAACAGAAGATGGTGTTTCCTGTTTTTTGCTTTAAAATAATAAAATAAATGGGACAGTTGAGAAGTGTTTGCCTCACAGAAGAGATTCAATTTAAGAAGTCCACCACTTTTAAAACTGTACAATAAAGTTTTATAAGACATAGCTGAAGAACTTCAGCTGTACATTATTTAATTAAAACATGTACAACGAGAGAAAAATAATGGGAATGTAAGTTTGTACTTATTTCCAGAAAATAGATTCATTTGACAATGTTCCAAGAGTAAACAAACATCGTAATGCAATTACTTCAGAACAAATACACATGAAGACACTGCAGTCCTACACATTGTGTTTCAGCCGTCAACAGCCAATTCATCTGCTCTGAAGCCAGGACACTTGATTTACAACACGTGTAACAGCACACAGATGGTATGATGCACAAAGCATTGTATGTAAGGTAAAATGTTACAAAACACTTGTCAAAACAAAATATGTATGCAAGTCATCCCTAGTATTTACAACAAATAGTTTTAAATTAGCGTTCAGAAGGCATCTCCTACACACAGATGCCACGTGTAGAAAAAAGCAGAAAGGCGGTCAAAGGAAGGTACTGTGTTAGTTATGGCTAAAGACCTTTGGCTCCAAAACTCTGTTATAATTATTTTCAAAAGACAACTAAAACGCAGAACATTTAAGTAGTCTGTCTTTGAACTCCTTTACTACACTGACCACAAAAACTCAATGTGAAATTTAGCATGGCATGAGCCACTTGTAAAACAATCTTATTATTTTATACATCAAATGCTCCCAGTTAGATGCAATTATGGTTTGGCATTATCCTAACTCAGTGGGAACACATTTGAGGACAATTACATTTTACTGCATCTCATGCAAAAAGTCTGAGGTTGTCTGCTCAGCAGGCCATCAGGAAGGCTCTGGCTGCGCTTTAGCTAAATGAGGCACAAATATACTTAGTAGTTGCCCTAGAACATTTTACGGTAACTTATAGCAAACAAAAGTGAGTGGAAAAGACAGGTGAGTTTTGTCATCAGGAGAGTCAGGACTTTTATGTTCTGCTAAAGGACAGAGGTGCTGAGTACAAAATTTTACATTTTATTAGCAGCTCTTTCCCCCACAGATTCTGAAATCAGACTGATCCCAAATAAACATTTGCCTTACTTGTTGGATAATGTAACTGTGTGTTTTCATTTAACTGTAATTCATTTAAAAGATTACGGTGTAGTTTAAATTTGACCTGCCTTCTTACATTTCATCAGTCTTGCTGCATAGCCAGCATATTCCTTGACCAATAAATATATAACCCAATAAAATACATACTGTGTTGGTAGCCTCTTTGTCTATTGAAGATTGCAAAGAAAGACACAGAGAATATAATAAAACACATCTACAAGTAGGGCACTATATATAAAACTGTCCTGAGTAATCTGCACCATGAAACATTTTCTTTTTTCTCTTTTTGAAATTAAGTTCTCTTTGAGTAAAAAAACAAACAAACAAAACAAAGCAACCAAAAAGCTTGCTGCATCCAAAACCACATACAAACATTTCTGTTCATTGTTAGGGCTAAGGCACCAGCACTACTACGTGGGAAGAGCCTTTATGGGCACTGACGTGACAGAAGATACATCCCAAAATCTTTTTATCAAAGACAGATATGTAGATGTGGCTCTCATAACGTCTTCAGGTCAGTCTGGGAAAGTTTCTGCATGTGCACTGCATTCCAACTTCAGACATGTTTTACATCTAGAATAAATCTTTCAAAATGTGGTTATGAAATATCTCCGCTTCCATGATACATGCACCGCTTTGGTTTGCAGGCTGAACATGGGACGTACCCATGAAAATGGTAACATAAGAAGCACAAGAGTTGTTCATTTATGTGGAAGGGCATGCATCCATGCTGGCATTTGGAAGTCAGTTCATTCAGCTTAAATTGAGCCCGTAGAATTATCTTTTAGACAGCTTGTTTTAAACATGAAAACTGAACCCAGCCAGCTTTTTTCACTATCCTTCTTGTGCGCTTCCTTTAAGCTGGGCTGTTGAAAATGTCAGTGCATACTTCCAGTTCTTAACTGTTTCAGGTCATCTTCTATCACTACGGAAAAGTACAAGCAATGAAGTTCACTATGGAGTGAACAATTTGGCTGAGCATCACCAGACTTTGCATTATTGCTGAGCTATATACACAAGGCATTTGAAATGTACAGTTGTCAAAGATGTCATTTAAAATCAAAACTACAAACCTGGGCTTTGCAGAAGTTGCCAGAAAGTTACCGAGTCATAAAATCATCAGACTAGTGGACTTCACAACACTGACAATAAGTAAAAAGATGGAGGTAAGAATAGTAGTAGGAACAAATACATGTTTAAAATAAGGCTTTTTTTTTACATTGTTATTAAGATGCCTGGCCTCTAGCCTATTGTTTGTTCTTCATATATTACAGATTCATTACAAAGGTGATTGTGTCCACTGTCAAAGAATACTCTTGGATCTACACTTATCATCTGATAATGCCCCTAATCAGCAGCATAGGATAAAGTATTTGAAAGACATTCATAACAAATCAGTTCTGAAATGTAAGGAGCCTTTTTTTCCTTCCATATTACCAATAGTCCTGTCATCCTTTGTGAGTTAGCAACTAGAAATAATCAGTACTGCAAATAGCAAGATCCTGTTTCTTCTTGGTGGCTTTTAAGTTATTCTCCCAAATCAGCTTACAGCAATGCAGATCATGTACTGCGGAAGCTGACCAGAGCTGACTTCTCTCCAGCCAGATCCTTCCCCTTCCAGCACAAACCAGTGACTCTGAGACAGAAATCCATCTTTGGTCCACATAATTATTCCGTCCCTTCTAGTAAGGACTTCTCTTTCTTTGTGAAGAAATCTAGTCACAACTCATTGTTGATTGCCTGTGTAGAGGAAGCATGGATCCACACTGCTTTGAGAACTTAATGGAGACATTTACATTACCATTCATCCATTTTCTAAGTGAAGCTATACAAGTACAAAGTGTGCGAGCTAAGTAACATAGCCAGCAGTCAGCTCAGACTGTCTCAAATCTGACATTGTACATTCACATTATCTCCATTAAATAAAAAAAAAAAAAAGAAAACTTTTTTTCACAGAGAAATAAGCATACTGGGAATATAAAGAAGTGTCTCCCAGGCTAAGAAGTGCGCAAAAAGTGATATAAAAGCTCTATACTGAAGGGTAGACATGTAAGCAGTATATTGCTCTGACTGAAAGAAAGCAGAGATGCCCTGGGCGCCTCTCGTATCCACTTGTACACAATAAATGCACACATCTTTGTAGTTCATTTTGCACTCTGTTCATGTTTCTATATGACAGAATAAAACCTCGCTGTTCCAATCTGGAAAATGATAAGGCCCCATGGGACATTCTCCTGCCATTTGGCAATTTAATAGAAAAAGACAGGAAGGATTAGGGTCCACCAAACACAGCGACAGCATGTTATCCATTTGGGATCTCACCACCTGATTTTAACGGGCGGCTCCTGCTTGGTTCTCCAAAAGGAGAAAACTCCCCCAAGATTCCTTGCTGACATACCCTTAAGGAAAATCTCCTCCCTATACTAAATTTGGCCATCAGCATAAGATTAAGAAAAATGAAATGTTACAATGACCTGCACAGTTCTATCATTACTTCAGCATAAGTAAGAAACAGATCAAATACTGCTGCTTCAGAGTAACAGTAAGTTGTCTTTGTCAGAAGTGAAACTGCTCTTCATTAGCAATGCTCACACTTGGCAACATTTACTTCAGAGCAGTGCCGAGCTTCATTATTCTTCTAGACGAAGTCATATTTCTGGCTCAAGGGAGCCCACGGTTTTTCCTCCAAAACTGGAGATTCACTGAGCTTAAATACGCTTAGCTGGGTCTCCAAGGTCCTTCCTTGGAATAAGTCTCTCCCCATGCTGGTGTCCTTCACTTTTTGAATGGGGTGAGTTTGTTGAAGGTATGCCAGAAGAGGGATGGCTTCCGCTTGGGTTCTGCCAGGGCAAAGACCTGCTGCTGCGGGATGCTGGTGGGCACGGTGATGTGGCGCTGATGGATGGGATGCAAGCTCTGGTGTAGAGGAGGCATAGGACACCCATTATAGCTTACACCTGGAACAGGAAGAGTTTAAGAAAGTATGAGACAGCTAGCAAAGTAACCAATGAGGGGAAAAATTGAGCATGGCATCATGAGACAGATCCAGTAGTCACTGAAGCCAGAATTAATTTTGCCGTGATGTTAAATGAAAGCACTACTAGATGTCACCTTCTCTGATGTACCTTTTAATTGCTGTACCTACTTGTGTTAAGAACAACACCAGTACAAATAACACCAGTACAAAAAAATAGGCAACCATTTCACAAAGCTTGGCAACATTATCTGCATGGGTAAATTCTGATATTTCAAAGGTGAGACACTTAAAAAAGTAGAAGCTTTTACTGTAGTCAGCCCTCAGATAAGACTAAGTAAAATGTCGCTACCAATGAAAATACATTTCTTCATTTTGGAGAATATTTTTGCAGGCTAACATTCTTAGACTTTGGACTTGGATATTCTGAATGGAATCTCCTGATCACAATTTTCAGCCACTCCCCTGATAATCCAGAGAGGTTTTACAGATATCTTGTGATTGCTGAAGTGCTTTATAATAGCATTAATCCCCAGGAGTAGGGATTAATTTACTCCTTCACTCCTAAACTCTGACCTGGTCTGTTCCCACTTTCTCTGTTCTCTCAACACACTAGACACATACTCAAATGAAGATTGAAAAAGACAAAACCACATGATTTCTGAGAGGGAAAAGGGGTAAAAAAAGTTTCCAGAAAAACAAGTTTCTAGTCCTTCACTGTGCACTTTTAAGTAATTAGCAAGAGAGGATAGCAAGGAGCTATCTTGACTGTGCTACCATGAACTCAGCAACATGTGGCGTGCAGAAAGTATATTAAAGCCCTTTAAATAGAAAGCACAGAATTACTGAAGAGTAAATTGTCTGAATAAAAGCAAAGGAAGGAAAAGGTAACTCTCATTTTTAATTTCATCTCTGCAAACACTTTCTTACAGCCTTGAATAAACCACTTGTTCTTCTCTAATAAGGAGATAATGACAGCTTACTATCTAGAGGAGACTGCGAAACTGATTGAGTAGGCAGTTCACAAAGGTATTTCAATTTGAAATTAGGCTAATGGAAATAATTCAAACTCCATGTAAACCCAAGGAGAAAAAGTAAAAGCTTCAGAAACTCAATCGTTGTACTTACTCCTGATAACAAACACACTGGAATAAAATAGGAGCGTACCACCATTCTTAAATACCTACCTTTCATTTTTCCATGCCTTGACTTACGGGCGTTCTGCATGGCTTGTTTCTTCTGGTTTTCTGAGATTTCCATTCCTACGAGAAAGAGTAAATAAAGAAAATGATATAAAAGTATTTTATCTAATATTTGATTACAGTAAATCAGAACTAGTAAGTAAACTACTTCGACCATTTTTTATTAATTCTATGTAAATCTTTGCAGTAATATACCCAAAGTTTTTAGGCATACGTCTTACTTTGTCACATAAATTTAACAAGTTTTATATTGAGATAACAATAAGAACACTGACCAGCTAATAGATTACTGGGAAAAGCTTGCTTTCCAGTTCTGCAAATGGCAACTACTCACTACAAAAAAAGTCATTTTCATAGATAACTGCAGATAATTGGAGATGAGAAAAAAAGAAAAAGTAAATTAGCATTTCTGAAAGCGACAAACCATCCAGCAATAGATCACAAATACAGAATCTCTTGTTTTTTCAATCAGTCTGAACTCACTTGGGGTAACAAGATGGTCACTGGTACTGCACTAGTGCAAATTTGGTTCTACGGAAAACAAAATCCCTAATGCCTTCACGTTTGAAATACTCGGCCTTACAGCAAACTTATTTTGTTATGTAAGGGGACACTACCCACTTCCCCTCCACGTTCTCATTGCTTATACTTTCCATATTTAATGAATTCATTTGATGATCCACATGGAATAAAAGATGTGATTTTAAAAGCAGGAAAAGCTGTCTGTGCAAACTCCATGCACATGTCTTAAATTAGTCTTTATGTATAAACTTGGTATTTTTGTCGGGCATAAGGAGAAACTATTCTAACTCCTTTGCACAATTCTTGAGTGAACAAGATACTGGGTGGACATCATCTTTATACAGCATGTCCTGTATATGCCAATGAACTGTTGTTGGCAGTGCAGACATGGTAGAAAGCTATAGAGGGCAACATTCCCTACACCCAGAGGACAGACCATCCCATCCTCTGCCAGACACCAAAGGAGGCTGTGATGTGGTTGGGGCAGCCATCAGCCTGGGGCTGGATCCCACACTCCAGTTTCTCATATACTCATTTGCATACTTGTATGAATTATATGATTCAAATGTATGCCATATACTACTATGTGACAGGTATATGACTGATCTGTGCTGAGTACAGAGAAGACAGACATCCACTATGAAAGGTGGCCAAGTATCTGGCATCACCTGGAGCCCGTGGACGTGCACTTTACTTTCTTCTCGGCATTGAAGACACATGAGTCTGCTAGATAAGCAGACTACCGTGTACGTGACGTCTCTCCCTTTGCTAATCTGCACATGAAGAGCACAAAAGCTGCAATTCAAAAGCAGAATAAGGCAGCTGGTTTGGTTCCATTCTGCCTTTCCCTGCATCTCTCTATGCTTTTAAAACTCCCTTGACTCTTTTAGCCTGAACTTATAGAGAACTTACTATAAATCAGCCTATTAACTTACAAAGAGCATTTAGCCATAATTTTGGGGTATGAGAAGTTTCTTTTAGTTTATTCTGCTTTTTTTTTTTCCTTTATAGAAACAAGGAAACAGACAAAAAAAAACAAATGAAAGCAGTTTCATCAGCAGAGATCAGACCACTTTCTTAGGGTTGCCATTAGTGGTTTGGAGAAGGATTTTCTGGATGTGGGCTTTTTTTCACATGTGTTCATAAAAGCTAAGAAAAGCGAGATATGGTTTGGGAGACAATGACCCGCACCAAAGTGTTTTTGAAAATAGAAGTAAAATGCCGTTTGAAGAGTATGTATTTCTTCTCAGAGCAGTTAGATTAGAGGCTTTATGCAAACTCCAGCAAGATAACTTACAAAATCAACAAGACAAATTTAAACCTGAGGTTGAGAATACTGGTGCCTTTCCACTGGTTTTGGCTAAAGGAAGTGTTCAATTATGCCAAAAAATATATATATGGAAAACAAGTAGTCTTCTGGGTAATGGACAAAGCGTCCAAGCCACTGTTAAACACAAAACCGGACAGATATTGGCTATTTCAACTCATCTGTCTTTCTTCTGGTACAAGTACTATGGACCTTCCCTAACAATCTTGGCACTCAGCACCACAAAAATGCATGACCCGGTCTTAAGTAAGTGTTAGTGGTATTAAAACAAATCTCCTCATTATCATTACCACTGCCACCACTGCTGAATGGTTAACCCTTTTGAGTTTCCCCATGCTTAGGGTTTTCTGGAGCAGTGCTGCCTATCTGGAAGGGAATGGTAACATGGAATGGAATGGCCCATGATGACAGCACAAATACATCTGAACAGGCTTCACTTATACTGCTAGAGGTCATGTCAGGTAACAAAGAGGCGACAGTCCCAGAAGGCAGAGTGCACATCTGCACAGAGCATAAAAAAAAGTGGAAAACAACAACATTCTCTTTTGTTTTTACTACCTCTTAGAGAGGAAATCCTTGCACTCACCCATTTCCTTATCTTCTCGAACTCTTCTCCTTTCACTTTCACATGCCTCCATCCATCTCTTCTTATCCTCTTGCTTTTTTGCACAGAACAAATGAACCTCTTCTGTTGCTCTGTTTATTATCTTAAAAGCATTCTTGACATTAATGTTAAAGTCTTTGTCTCTGCCATCCTCAGTGTCCACAAGTTCCATCTCATCCATGTCAATACGATCCTTATAATACAAGATGTCCCTTCTCAGTAGGTCCTTCTTACAGAACACAAGTTGATGGTCAAAAAGGAAGAAAGTCCTCTGCTGGCTTTTGCCTTGCTTTGATATTTTGGTCAGTTCTCCTGAGTGGATCAGTTCTGAGCTTCTGGCTAACACATCCGGTCCCTAAGACGATAGATACTTTTTAAGTATGTAAACAGTATTTTAAGGTCCTAGCATGTGCCTAATCAGTCTCGCTTGACTAATCAAGTCTTAATTCCACTTTATTGTATGTTAACTATTAGAGCTGAAAATGCCATAGAACATAATCTCATATAGATAAACTCAATAAAAGTGATTCTGCTCTGCTTTATTTCAGCATAAATCGGGAGGACACTTATTAAAGTCACTGAAGCAGGTTCAAGTCTGATGAAACTACAAAAATTCTGGATGAGATTCTACAGTCCAAGCATAAAAGAAAAATCCATTTTGTCATTTCCTACATGTCAGGGTCATCTCAAAGACATCTGTTCATGTACTACCTGCTGCTCTTCCTGAGTGACAAACAAGGTAATCAGTAACAAAATCTGGACAACTGGACTTTTAACTGAGCAGTGACCGGTTGAGAAGTAGACACCCATAAACTATCTTCCACTCAGAAAGACAGATCCTGTAGAGGACATGAAGTACTGTACACAGTACCTTCGATCAGGAAAGGGTCTGTCACTTACCTCCCAGTCTACTATAGACACTTGCCAACGCGCAATCTTGTCAATGCTTTCCAGTCTTCGTTTTCGCTCATTGATTAGGCACGCCACGTTCTTCATAGCCTCATATGCAGCTTTTATGTTGTTATAATCACTGTGAAATGTAGGCATGTTTCAAAAATCATTTGTACAATGGGTATGATACAATCAGAAGATGTGACATGGTTCTTGAACCACTGTCCTACGTTTAACCTTTTACTCAGAGTACTTAAACAAGAGACAAGTGATTTGCAGCTATCCTCAACTTTGCGCAACAATCTGTACAGTGTACTGCTGCATTTTGTGCAGGAGCAAATTACTGAACTAGTGCAAGGAGGCAAAAGTAGATTAATGAATAGAAATAGTGTCTCTACTGAAATCTATGGTAAAACCCAAAACTGATACATTTCACCAAATGGATTTCTTTTTAAGCAAGACTTCAGTGGGATTTTATTGTGAAGGTCATCCCTTTGATCACATTTTCCCTTTGATCACGTTTAACAATTGTATTTTCTCCTTTTCATTCCCAATGGCTGGGTGAACAAATGTGAACAAGGAAAGTTATGCAGGCAGAAAAGATACCGACAGCAACCTCAAACAAGGTGACCAAGGGACCCAAGAGCCTGAGCACCAAAGAGAAGAATTAAAGTGATAAAGTGGCCCGTTTTCATGGAAGAAGTGTGCGAGAGCCAAGGCTGTCACCTTCCCCTGTCTGCTCCGGGTGGAATGCAGTCTCCTGTTCTTCCTCCATTGCTCTGCTTCCCTCTTCTCTCCCTGAGCTCCACATATGCTTATGGCTCTCCCCAGCCAGTAGGCAGCTTTGGGTTTCCCTCTGTATAGCATCCATCCCTCCTTCACCTTCCTCAAATAGTTTCTGAGAAGAAGGAAGGAAAGAAGCTTATTTCTTGCCTTACAGTCCCAGCTGCCTTCCCTCCATTATCAGTATGACTCTTGCAGAAAAGGAAGCTGGAGGTAGAAAACAGTATGAGACAGAAATAAACCCTGCCAGGGCATCAGCGTCACTGTCCTGTTTATCTGCTTCTGTCTCAGTTCCTATTTTCATCAGCTGCTGCTGATGGATGCATTTCTTTACACATCTGCACTCTGCTCTCCTCCCTTTGTTGATAGCTCTGGAGTCTCTTTTCTATCACAGTATATTCAAAAGGTGAGATGAACAATAACAAGATCCTGTCTGTGTCAGGGACACGTCCCAGGGGTGACAGCCCTTCCTTATCTCAGCTCCTTCTCCCTCCCTCAGTGTGTACATCAGCCCTCACTTGTGGCACGAAGTGTGGCCTTCATGGTAGGCTGTGCACATCCTCAGGCACTTTAAGACAACACAAGAAAAAAGCTACAAAAGAATAGGCTGAATGGAGTTTTGCTGAGGTTCTGTGCGAGTGCGGGCCTGTCTGCTTGTGAGCACCGCTGGACACTGAGAGCATGGCTGTGTCTGTAGGCACCAGAACTGAAGCCCTGAATATCAGCAGTCTACATCCCTTCTGGTTCATAGCAAAAGTTCCATTGTTTCCAAGCGGAGTTTTCTCAAGGTTGAACAAGCACAGACTTCTGCCCACAAAGCATCGCCTCAGGCTGCGTTTGGACTTTGAGCACTGGGGTCACAGTGGAACAGTTCTTGCAGTTGTACACATAAAAATGAAGGCATTTAAAGATAAAATCTTAATTTAGTCAAAGAGGCAATCAACTCAGGGGTGTACTAGAAAGGCTAATAACCTGCAACTTCAGTTCTTGCTTATCCCAGCTGAAAATCTAATGTCTGGAGTTGTTTCCCAAAGCTTAAAGAGGGTAGATTTAGGTTAGATATAAGGAAAAAGTCTTTTACAGTGGGGGTGGTGAGGCACTGCAACAGGTTGCTCAGAGATGTGCTGGATGCCTCACCCCTAGAGACTTTCCAGGAGAGGCTGGATCAGGCCCTGGGCAACCTGATTGAGCTGTGGTGACCCTGTTCATTGCAGGGGAGTTGTACTAGATGGCCTTTGAAGGTCCCTTCCAACTTTAAGGATTCTGTGATTCTATTCTATGATTCTAAGTAGTTCGGATGAATGGAAGGAAAATAAATCGTCCCTTCTAGTATCCACGCTTGTGGCAGACATCAAACAAAAAAGTATTAATTGAGGGCTCACGGGAAGAATTCTTTAATTAACTGATAGTTTTCCTTTTCTGAGGAGCTTTTACTTTCACAGTACATTTCCTATCCTGGTAAGATCTCAATCCAATTTTGTATTTTTCTCTGATTTTCATTACTTGCAATATTACACTGAGTGGTAAAGATCCAGCCTGGGAAGAGAGGTGAAAGGGAATGTTATGCTTGGGTCTGGTGAGGAGTTCAGTTTTGAGAGAATGGGATCATTATATTGAGCTTACAGAAGAACGGAACAGTGGTTCTAGCACGTATTCAGAAAGTCCAGTGACATACCTCAGATATACAGCAGATTACAAAGATTGCGAATAACAATGATCCTCACAGCAAATTTTTTATGGAACTGCTATGGAAACACCGATCCCTAAGTATTCTGTATTTATTTTGGGGTAATAAGTATTTGCGTTGAAGTTACTGGGAGACTTGGCGGAGTACAACCTCCCTTTAGTGGCAATTTTTATCAGAAGGCCACAGCAATGAATACAAAAATACCCAGGAAATCCCTGAACAACATTTTGCTATTGATTTTTTTATGAAATTTTGTTAATACTGTGATGATTCCAAGATGCCCATAAGAAGCTCCTATCTGTTGGAGTTAGTGGTATTTTTGTTCCTGATCTTGAGAACTGGTGTTTTGCCACCCAGAAGGCTTCAGTAATTAGGTTACTCTTTCAAGATTTGTCTTTTTAATTCTCTCACCTGTGCTCCTGCGTGGTGTATTTGAGCAATTCTGCAAGCTGCAGAGGGTATTTGCAGATCTTCTGAACAGGCGTGAGAAGAAAACCATCAATGGCAATGTCAATCATCTGCTGAAGCAAGCGACAGGCCTCAAAGAAGTGACGGTATTTGCCCTGTTTCATTAGTTTGGAAAGTTCAATGCAGGCACTGGGATGATTGTTACAATACTCTGAATAAATAGCAAAGCCTTCTTGCTACAAAAAAGAAAGAGCCAAAGCATTAACAGAAGTATTTGATTACAAAGGATGAAAGACATTTTTTGTAATAGCTGTTATATCTTAGTTATATTAATTAATTCATTTTTATATTGCTTCCAATTTCAGTAACAACCAGCTTTGAAATTACACATAAATCTGTCTTTTAACTGCCAAAGCTATGTATCTTCTCTGTATGAACACAGAGACAGAGGCTTTCATTAAGTCAGGATGATCAAGCCCAGTACTTCAAGAAGTACTTTTGTTTGGCAAATCCTTTTAATCAGAACACCTTGACAGCTACAAGTTTCTGTTATGAATTAAGACTCTTTCCCCACCACCTTCAATCCTTATTTTCTTTAGGAAGTTGTTGCATGCCTGACTAAGCAATCTGATATCATTGCAGATATCCAGCTCATCTGTGATCACTATGGTTTTGAAATCGTGTACAAAGACACATACTTCCTAAAGATAAGGAGAAATCTGAAATATGTAAATAATTTTTAACTCAATTGTACATACTTTATATTCTAAAATGCTATCTATTTAAAGCTCAACATTTGATAGCCACTTGTTAGTGAAGTCCCGTCCCAAAGTTATCATTTTCTTATCAGATTTTGTTCGTTTCATAAATAAAACCAACTCCTGCAACGTACGTGTTGGAGAAAGCACGACCCTATCTCGCTCAGATGAGGTTCCTCTTTGTTGTACTGTTTCTCAAGATCCTTCAGAAACTTTCTCTGGAATTTGTAAATATCCTCAATATTTCCAAAAATGGTGCTCAGCTGTGCTGTGGTGAACATGGCTGTATGCTTGCGACACTGCCGAATATAACCCTGGAAACAAAATTAAAAAAAAAGCTCATCCGTTTGAAGATACAAAAACAGTTTCTACCCCGAAAGCATCCCACTGAACTGGCAAAAACCCTATGATCGACGGCCACATGAGTGGTTTCCCAGCCATACATACAAGACTGGACAAGCAGATTGCAGATTGGTGCCCAAATCCATTCTTCCAATCCAACATCTCTCCCACTCCCCATGCAACTACTGCTTCAGCTGCTGTGCTTCTCTGTAGTAATTTTCCTGTGCCATAACAGTCCTTTCTTTATAGGAACAAACACTGAAACAATTAATATACAGACCATTTCTATCAAGGCTAAAGTACTGGTTCTTTAGGCAGCAGGTATAGGTAGGGCCCAGTCTAAGCCAGAGAAGCAAAATTAAGATCATACTGTACTATGTTCAGAATACTATTCTTGGCCAAAAGTACTGGTAAGGAGGTAATAGTACCAGCAAGATTCACATAAAAATACAATTACTTTTTACTTTTTTTTGAGTTCACTTGCAAGAACATCACACGGGTCCAGTTCCTTTGTATCCAGTGCTAAGCATAACCAAGTCCTCCAATCTTAAAATGTCTTCGGAGAAAATTCTACTCCACCTTCAGTAACCAGCATTAGGTCAGTAAACGGATTCTATCAGTGCTCCCACAGCCAGGAGGTAAACGTGTGGCCAGGGGTCTCTTTCAGGCTCCTGACTCGGCTGCTGTCACCACGCAGATCCTCAGGTACGTGCTGCACAGGCTGCGCAGGGACAGGAGTGTGCAGAACTGCAGCTGATAGCATGAATAGCAGCTGTGCTCCATTCCCCTATCAGTTATGGGTGCAAATGAGTCCAAAGGGTAGCTGGTATGACAGGGGATATCTGTCAGGCTGCTCCATGTGGCTGCTTCCAGGCAGGGTTCTCCCGAATGGCTTTGGGAGCAGACAGCTGTAAAAAGCCTGCTATTATGTTTACCAGGAAAATGAGCTTCTGTGTAGCTCTTCAATGTGGACTGCAGGCACTCCTCAAACGCAACAAGTTTTTCTTCATGATCCTGGCCTCACCAGCCCTAGTGATTCGTTCTAGTGCAGCACTGGCATGTTTGGACCATTATCTACAGCAGCTTTTCTGGATCAGTCCTACCTGAGTGTATTTTCAGCTCATGTCCGCTTGCGCCACCCTACAGATTCACTTTGAGGAAAGCAGACCATCTGCACCCAGAATGTTGAATGTGCAGCACTGTTTCTATACTTCAAAAATGTGTTTGCTCTTCAGCACTAAGCTCAGAGGAATGTCATCGTTTAAAAAAAGATTTGTAGGAGATATGTATTAGAGAAACTTCATAGCACTCTAAAAATTAATAAGTTGATAAAATATGGAGAGTGCCCCAGAACTCAGCTAACCACGGCACTGATGCAGCTGTGTGTACAAATTCCTCCCTCATCCTCTAGGCACTCACTCAAATTTGCTAGCATAATAGTAAATCTAAATGACAAAACTTGCATTTAATGTTTTAGTTTTTTCAAATGCCTGCCAGTTAGCAAAAAAACTCTGTGTTTTTGTCTTCCCTTCTGTATTTCCTCAAAATGCATAAAAAGGCCAGATTTGCTAATAACCAAACTGCTGTCATGTCTACTTCGTTGTCCATGACAGAATCTAGCAATGACCGGTGCACTGAAGGATGACAACATGACAAATACAGAGAAAGAACCAGCAAACTAAGTGTAATAAGAATATTTTGGTAGGTTGCTAAGCACCCATCCAGATGTTAACCACAAACACACGTTAAAAAGAGGGTCCACGTCAGAGAAGGCAAACATCCGTGAAAAGTATTAAGAAACTTCCAGATGGAATGAGGTCCCTCAAGAAAATGTGAATGAAAAGAAGAAAAAAAACACTGTGTTCTCGGTATTTCATGGTTCAAACAAATTAATTCTAAGACACCTTCAAAGACTTCGTAGCTCTGAAACATCCAAAGGAAAGTCTCTTTGCTGGAGAAAAAGAAAATCTCACCCAGCAAACGTTCTCTTTGCACATTACTTTCAAAAGTTCAGTATCTGAACCGTAACAGATTCTATTACAATTACTGTAAGTTTTCTATCTAAGCCAAGTGATAAAAAGCTTGAAATAATCTGCACTTCCTCTCACTTATTACTATGGAAATAGTGGTCAGACAAGCAAACTATTTTTTCCGTGTCAAAAGTGGAATATTTTTTTTCAGAAAGGAAGTGGTGCCTTGTAGCAGTCTGCGGAGAGGAGAGGAAAGCCTTACGAGGGCACAAGGTTCTGACCGACAGCCTTGGAAGCGCTAAGCACAACATCAATATTGTGATACGGGAAACCATTCCACTTCTCAACTCAGATGGGATGTTTTGTTCACATTAAGTCAGCAGAACGCCCTCAGGTTAAAGCATGTACCTCACAGATGTCCTTGAGATGCTTGATATAGACTCGTTCCGTGTTCATGATTTCCTGTATAACGTTGGTTCTCATCTGATCCTTGTTTTCAGCTATTTTCTGACGATGCTTGCTAATATCTGCATCTTGTTCTTCATCCTGGATACTATTGCAATTTTCTGGCAGTTCTTCCTGATTAACTCGCAGCTGCAGCCAGAACAAAGCAGAGCAGAGCAGAGTAAAACAGCAAACTTTTACAAAACGTGACAAAATCATTCCAAACATCTTACAAATAAGAAACGACTTGTGAAAGAAATGTTCCCATTCCTTCCTTAACAGAGAGCATTCCACAAAAAAAATGCCATTCTACTCACTGGATATTCAAATTATGTGTTGAGGTATTTTTTTAGTTGGTTAAATCCATGGCTTTCTACTCCCAGCATCTGAGAGATACATGCTGTGTAGCCTGTGCATTTTCCAGAATTCTGTTTATCTCTTACTCTTACTAATAGTAATGTGTAATTTGGGCCAAATCAGCTTCTGAGCAAAAAGTGCAGAAGTAAACAACTCTCTTAAAGCACTTCGAAATATTCTTCTCCTCCTGCCCCAGCTCCCTGTCTGGGTAACAGCACCTCCTCTGTCTGCTTTTTTCTGATCATCCATTTCAGCTGGAGTGCTCAGAGGGGTAAAGGCAGGAACCACCTCTTGCAGGTTGCGCAGTGCTAAATACAGTGCAGCCCAAGTTACATTAAAGACTCTCAAAAAGGAAACTAAATTAAATTATAAAATATAATTCAGTGTTATATCATTCAAGAGTCACAATAACCTGGTTAAGTTCTGATGAAGGAGCTCAGACTATGAACCAGACTCCTAAAGAACACTGCGGTAATAAATTATGCCGTTATACCAAGAAATCCTTGCAGTATCAGAAGCCAGCAGCACACAGCACAGCTTGCCCCATCTCTCTCACAAACTGCAGTTCTTTTTGTATACACTCCTGGCTGAGCTTTCTGCTGCCCTCCTTTCTACTTGTGAAATTTCTTTGGCTACAGAATGGCCACACAAAGGAAGAAGTGAGGAGCTAGAGGACCTCAGGGTATGATCCTCTCTTGCATTATAATGTGGGAAGTCACTAGGAGTTACACCTCTGATGTTTGGATGTTTGGATGCTGAGGACCAGCCCCTTCATTTAGATTTAATGCCATGGTCACCGCTGTGCTCTACTACAAGGACCTTGTGTATCAATGGTGCAAAAGTAACCATTACTAACCCTGACAAAGCTAGCTGGAAACCAGGCTTCTTTGTCTTCGTTTCTTCCCCACCACCAATCTTTGTTGGAAGCTTCCAGGACTCTAATGACATCTCCAGCTTTGAAGCCCAGCTCTTGATCATCCATAGTCACGTGGTCCCAGAGAGCTTCTGCATAGACAATGCTGCCATCGCTTATCAGCTGAGATGGGAAGAGAAAGGGGATGTGAAGGACAAAGGATAAACAACGAACCATTTATAAATTACCGAAAAAGATCAAAACACCTCACTGGAGTGCCCAAGATTAATCCTCCTACAGGATAACACTAAAATTACGGATTTTCAGAAATCTGTGCATTCACTTATTAGAGTAAGAACAAGTAGAGTCCAACTCCAGAGCAGCTATGTAGCTAATGAGTCAGGCTCCCAGTGACGTGTTGTCACTGTGCTCTTCTCTTGGCATCTGACCTTGCACACTGTTGGAGGCAGGATACCACGGCTGCTGGATTCTTCATTATGACGACTACAGCCATCACACTTTTTATTAACAAGAAACCTCCTACGTGCGGAAAACATGCGCTCCATCATGATAACAATGCAAAGATTCCCCCCAGTGGAATGTAACCCAGGATGTTACCTCATTAATGGCGAGCTGTTCCCCTCCGGGCTGCAGGTACCTTGGTGTGGCTTGGCAGAGCTCCTCATAGCTGTAATCTTCCTCGCTGCCATTGTCATCCACCAATGCCGAAGATTCGGTCCCACCATCTGCAGCAGCTAAAACAAAAGGCAGAACAGCTGTTTGTGCAATCATTCTTACACAGGCACCTATTCCAAAAACAACAGAGCAAGAGGAATTGCTTTGGAGTTGTCTCTGTTACTATGAATATAACAGTAACAATGAAAGTGTAGGGTTCTCCGGAAAAGCACTCTTCAGACATGAATTACTATTTACTCTTCTCTGTAATTTTCTCATTTAGCATCTGATGAAATGGAGATATTCTCCTTTTTGCGTGCAAAAAAACAGACCTACAAACTTTTCTTTTTTTGCTAAATCCAGAAGAAATGCAAAATAATCTGACCCAGAAGAGAGGTCTGGGTGCAGTTACCACACCACAGTGACAGCACTCAGAGGGGCTGCTGACAATCCCAGGCCCTGCCATATCCCTGACACGTTCCTCCAGGACACGCAGCCATTGAGACAAGTGGGCAGCCCACGTCTCGCAGACAAACACAAATCAGAACTAAAGCGAGCTTCATCATATCTGTACAGCCACAGAAACCAAGAGAAACAGCATGCAAATGACTGTCTCTGTGCACATGAAAACCTGGAGTTACTGCATAAAACTTCACAGATGGGTTTTACTATCTGAGGTTCCATCTCTGGGTGAGTGGTAACCTTCTGGCTATCATCGCTCCTTCACAAACGGAAAGGACTGGCTTTGGGACCATTAATACTGGTTGACTCAGGTCCACATGGCTCAGTGCCAGACCCTTGGCTTGGAAAGCCAGCTGCAATGTCCAGAACAGTTCTGGGGATGAGTTAATAACCATGAAGTGCTCACGATCGGTGTCTCAGTGCTTGAATGCACTGCCTAGTCCTTAATTTATCCCTACAGATTTATTCCTAAGGTTGTCCCGAGCTGTGAATAACCAGAGTCTGAAGATCACACAGTCCTCAAAAATTCAATCAAAAATAATATCCAGAATGGGGCGCTAGTGCTGAACTCCTTTTTTCACATCTGCTGTGTCCCAGCTAGGCAGAGCAGCAGCCCAGCATCCCTCTCCCTTCCAAGGGGAAGGGACCTCTTGACTCAATTCTTGAACCTGCTGCTTCCACCCACTGGCAAGGCACAGCAGCAGACCCTGCCCTACCATTCTGCCCTTGCTTTACCCACGTCACAAACAGTCTCATTATCAGTCATCTGCTTTGTGGGGAGGACGACTTCAACCCCCGCTTCTGGCTCGCTTCACGAGCATCTTTGGTCATTTGGGTGTTGATGTGCAAGAGATCAAAGCTGACAGCCACACAGATAAAATAAAAAAGAAGAGTGTTCTTTTCCTTAAAAGAGGAAAAACATGCCACGGTCTTGATGTAATGCAACACAGCTATTCTACCACGCTCTGCTACCCACCGGCACTTTAAATATGCACCCGTATTGATGGCATAATAACAACAAACGAGGATGTGGAATTCCTTATTAAAAAAACAACCAGGATTTTTTCCCCAGAGACTTTTAAATCCGAGCACTGATAAACTTCTCAAACACATCCTGTAAAACGTACGGCAACGGCTTTATTACAAAACCTGCACATAAATCATTCATCAAATCAATGTTTAGCTTATAGATCGACAACAACAACAAAAACCAACACCCAAATCACCTCAGTGATCCTTTACACATCTGCTCTGCAATATCAGTGCTGCCTGTGACAATGGCACACCAACACATCCCAATTCATTTAGGTCCAGGTGAAAAATGACTGCAGTTTTGGGGTTGATAACTGCTCGTTACTGCCTAGCAAATCAACGAGCCCACGTCGTGTTTGCAGGCAGCAGGCAGGGCTGCAGGATAGGGATGGGCTCCCCGGCAGCCTGAAATTGAATGATGCTGTGAGAGCAATCCCACCCCCCAGCTGTTTGACCACCAGTGTCACCATTGGCTCCCGTGAGTGACATGGACATGAGCACAGCCAAGCCCCCCACCTGTCACAACCACCTCATCCAACACCATAAGAAAGAAGAGCAGGTACTCACTTGTGCCCATATGAAGGCTCTCCAGACTCCAAAACCGTGCCATTCCCCCGCGGGCCACCATGCTGCCACCGGGGTACCGGGCCAGGGCCTGGGGAGCAGCTCAGAAGGGCCCGGCTCGGCCCCGTGCCCGCCTCGCCCCACTGCAGGCTGCGCTGGAGGCCGGGGCTGGGCTGCAGGGGGAGGAAGTGCCAGAGCGGCAGCGAGAGGCGGCCCCGCAGCAGCGGGGAGGGCATGTGCCTCGCTCTGCCTTCCGATCCCTGCCGCTCCAAGGGGAGCGCTGGATGGAGCGGGGAGCTCCCTGAGTTCCAGCAGCGACTATCAGCCCATCGCTGTTACATGACACCAGCTACAATTGCAGCAGAAATCCACAACGAAGGCTTTTTTTGTTTGTTTGGCTTTTTTTAACGTGGCTGTTAGAACTGCTTCACAGCAAACTGCTGTGTCATTATGCAGGGCACGAGCAGCCAAAAGGTTAAGGCTGCAGCAGACAGGGAGAAAAGGGAGGACGGAGGCATTTTCTCATGCAAATAGCAAACAGGGAGCGAAAACAGAGCCCCCAGCAGCAGTTACTGGTTGTAACGTCCCACCATCCTCACAGAACTCACTCCACCTGCAAACTACCTGGGCACTACCTGGGGACTGCTCACCCAGCGAGGTGCTCTCGCAGAAATCCAGTCTGCCCCACCTGACTGGAGGCTGAGAGGAACCCCCTTCTGAACTGCCAAACTTCGCTGTTACCTCTTGCTGTGGGGAGAGCTGGTGGACTGCAGTAAGCTACTCCGTACTGCAAGATGCTGCGTTCTTCTCACCATCAGTAAAAACACAACTGCATAGACAGAAACCAGCTAGGGAAATATTCAGGTACGTCACCGTGCCGGTGAAGGCTCCTCACTTTACAGCAGCCAGAACACAAGCCCTCTGCCATGTCAAAACCCCTCTTGTTGAACTGCCAAAGGGAAACCAGTTCAGACGCCACACCATTCTTACAGAGGAGAGATTAGAAATCATCTCTGGAAACCAGTCATCTGATTTGACTCTTGCAGAGCGGCACAGAAGTGCGTGTTTGCCCGGTGACTCATCAGCACTCCGTGGGCTGCCTCCAGGAGGGGCCTGCCCTCCTCCCCTGCACGGCCACAGTTCCCAACTGTGCGGCCATGAACAGAGCTGCCGCCAAAGCACTCCTCTGGGGTGAGCTGCTGGTGGGTTCATATCCTCACGGATCAGCTGGGGACAGGCGAGGGCTGTCCTTGACTCATTAGACTCATTAGTGTGTCCTCCCACCCTGCTTACCAACAACACCGAAAATGCTGCATGGAGCACATATGCCACAACAGCAAGAGCTGCTTTGCCACCTCGGGAAAATCTTGTTGTAGGTGTCCCCGTATGTTTGCTCCCAGCTCAGCACTTTGATGTTACCAAAGCATGGGAAGTTTGAACACTACTTTTTGGTTGCCTTAAACAATTTGAACAGGCTGTAGGAAGTACAGAACATGGAATAAATCCCAACATCACTCAGAACATGTAATAAATCCTACTTCACCCGTTTCTCAATATTCTATTGAGACTTTATATAAGAAAATGTCATGAGACCCATCCACCCAACGGCAGAACAGAAGTGTCCCCAACTCACTGCTCTCTGACAGTGGCAGACAGCAGATGCCTAGGGAAGAACATAAAACCAGATGAGGCATGTAATGGTGCTTTCTAATGTACTTCCCTACATCCCAGCTATCTGCAGATCAGAGTCCTCCTGGGGCAGATGTGGTATCTCAGTGTTTAATGAGCCAATTTTTTCAAATCACTTTCTGAATTTCTGTAAGCTTTTGGGATCTGACATATCATGTACACCAATTAATTTCATAGTTTAATTTTACAGAATGTGAGAACTATCTTTTGTTTTTAACTTAACTACCTGAGACTTTCATTTAGTTCCTACATCATTAGAAAAAATAACAATTATCTGTTCATTTTTCCTGTGCCAAGCAGTGCACTGACATTTATTCCCCTGTTGTTCCAAGCTGAAGAGGCCAAGCCTAGTTAATGGTTCTTCGCATAGAGACAGTGAATGGATTTTCCAATCCTTTTTGCCTTTCTCTCTATTGTCCCTTGTAAGAAATGCCTTTCGAGGTGGAGAGGAGCGGGCAGATGGCTCCCACATGCCACTCCAGTGGCACAATCAGGCTTTCTGTTTTGTTCTCCATTCCCTTCCTACAAATTCCCACCCTTCTATTTACTGTTTTGACGGTTACTATGCACTGAACTGACATTTTATTTATCTATAGAATCACAAGGCAATTGCCTTCAGAAAGGCATCTTGTTCAAAGTCCACTCCTCAGAGGCTTGTTTTCCTCCATGCGCGCTACCTCGCTTTTATCAACATCAAATTCCACCTGCTGACAGTGAATGCACTGTATCTCCCTGTCATGAAATCCTTCTGCAACTGCAGCTTGTGTTTTCACTGCTGTGAATAACACTGCAAAAACAGTAAATTCATCCCAGACCTCCTTTCCACGTTATCTGTGAGGACACCAAACATCAGAAGGCTGGTGCAATCCTTCCCATCTCCACTCATAATCTCTTCCCTTAAGAAAATCAGTCACTATCCTCCTCTTTCAGTGCTTCATCACTCAGTAAGGCATAGGAAGACCTTCCCTCCGATCCCTCTACAAAATGCACATTGAGTCTTCTACATGAGGGTCCACCATTCTGTTGTTAATCTCTGTTACAGTTTCAAAATACTACGTACAATATTTATATATTCTATGCACTATTATGTCAGATTCACAGGTCTACTGCTCATTGGACCACTCTGAGTG
The DNA here is from genome assembly GCA_024606505.1 of Aquila spilogaster. Classification (NCBI taxonomy): domain Eukaryota; kingdom Metazoa; phylum Chordata; class Aves; order Accipitriformes; family Accipitridae; genus Aquila; species Aquila spilogaster. The sequence goes on along the minus strand of JANHGO010000041.1, from coordinate 9,072,918 downwards.
CTTTTTTTACCAATGTATACCCCATTGTTGCCGTCATCTAAACTTGGCCCATAAACTGCATCCCAAATTCTCTGTTTCCTCCAGTCTGCGTCAACCAGCTCAGCTGCGGACACCCATAGAGTGAGATGACACATACCACTCCCTCAAAGAGCAGTTCTTTTATGTGTAATCCTCCACACACCTGATGAGTGACTCAAGAATTGTTTCCCTTCCTGTAGGTTTCCTGCTTAGCTGCACCAAGAAGTTATTTACAGTACACCTAAAAATGTAGCACTGTTCCCCATTATAATGCTTATAACACACAGCAGCTATTTAAGTGGTGGTGAAACACTGGCACAGGCTGCCCAGAGAACCTGTGGGTTCCCCATCCCTGGAGGTGCTCAAGGCCAGGCCCGATGGGTTCCTGGGTGGTCTGACCTAGTGGCTGGCAACTCTGCCCATGGCAGTGGGCTGGAACTAGATGATCTTTGAGGCCCCTTCCAACCCCAGCCATTCTACGATTCTATGATTCTATGATAAGTCTCCTTTTATGACTGTGCTTGCTGCTATTGACGCTACTCTGATTTCCTCAGTTCATCACATTTATTCTCATCATTTGTGTGATCTCAGTTGGCTCATAATTTAATTTTGTTATGATGCTTTTCCTATTTTGGCATGGCAATACTAATCCATGGATGCTGTGACACCTGCTGGCGCAATGGCTTTGTTTTTCTTTAATACATTAGAGACACTCTTTCACTGGTACAACTGCTATCCCTATATGTTTGCACAATGGATACACAGGTTACGCTCTGTTAGCTATCTTCCTTCGACCACATTTATGATATACCCATATGCAACGTAGCTTCATTAAAAGCATGCCTATTTCTCCACCTCACTTTTCAGTTTTCACTACGAGTGGCAGGGTTTCCTGTTTTTTACATTCTTTTTAAGGAACATTTGTCCAACAGTTCCTATTTTGCACTGGAGTTTTGCCATCTTCTGCCCCATCCTTCATTTGAGTATCACTTAAATTGCTTGTAAAGGATGTGTTGTCCCATAATGTGTACTGGTGCATCTTGCCAGCTTTCCCCTAATTCTTTGTTTGGAAACTACTCTATAATCTCCTGATTTGCATGTCAGTGGCCTGCTTTTCTTTTGCTTCAGAAAACAAAGGATCTTTTCATTTCAGAAGTTCCTCAGTTCATAAATAATCTAAATCTCCTTTTTTACACCATTTTTCTGCATGAAGTTACAAAGACTTCTCTGTCTGACACCAAGCATGATATTGGCAGCATTTCAGACAATTTTACCATTGGGCTCCTCGTCTCCTTGTTTTCACCTGACAGCTTCAGCTCTGTTTGTTCATTGCCATTCCCAGGGCAACCACCTTCCCTACAGCAGGGCAGGGGATTTCATGATGCTTCTTAACGTCCTGTTTCTGTCTTTCTGCCTCTCTGAGCTTTTCAGAATGCAGCAGACACCAAGGAGCTGCTTGCAGTGTCAGACATGTTCCACCCACCTGCTGACAGTCATGAACACACCACCAGTGCAGCAACCTGGCAATATGCATTTCCTGCTTTCTCACGTACTTACCTCCTCACTCTTCTGGGGAGCAGGACAGCACAGCAAGGACACAGTAGCAGGCTGCAAACTGTTTTCTCCTGAGGAGTGATTAATAACATCTGCTTATTAATTTCCATGGCCAATAACTTATTTGGGGTGGCTTTTTTATCTGATCAGTGATAGGGAGAGAGAACCTGAAAACCTCCTCTCCCAGTCTGTTTGTGCCTCAGTCCCTGCGCTGTGCTCTGCACAGGCTGCACATCTGCTCAAACCCAGCCCTGATGAACTGTGAAAACCTTGATGGTAGTTGAATGGTAGTGTGGGCAAATAACAGGATGTATTAATCTAAATGGCAAGGTCCATATTTGAACTGAGCATCTAAACTCCCATTACAATCAACATGAATTGGTCACAACAATTGGTCAAACAAGCTGAGAATAATTCAGTCTATTCTAAGGATATTCCTTATCTAATCTTCACTGAGGGAAATTACAAAGGGCTCCAATCGGTTGTTTAAACATAGGTACTCAGCACCATTTCCAGTATTTCGCATATCCTACTGGCCTCCAGCTGCCACTCATGAAAGAAATAGGTTGCCTATAGGTCCTTGGTCACAACTACCAGTCCCATGCATATACTCAGGTATCCCACACAGCACTGGACACCTGGGGTTGGCAAGTGAATCAAGCCCCAGACCACCACTGCCTGTGACAGGTGTTTGAAAGTGTTACTCTTAGGTAGATAGCCACATTTGGACTAAGTTGAGGTGACTTAAACTTGAGTTCTTCCCACTGCACCTACTCAGAGCTGAGGCTATCTAAAGGGATTCACAAATGAATTTAGCCAAATTCAAGCCCACAGGATGTGAAAAAGTAATTTCTGAGATATTTATAATAATTTCCTCTATTGTGATAATTAGGTAACGTCTTTCATATTAATTTAAAATTGTAATGCTATAAGCACAAGAGTAGCACTAAGAGTTACAAGGGAAGTGTCCCTTACATCTTGGCTGTTTCTGTCTCCTACAGTATGAAGATTTACTGTTTTGTAACTGCTGATTTTCTACAAATTTAAATCTTCAATTCTATCTCCCACTGTTCTAAAAGTAGCCATACAATATATTAGGCTTTAACAAGTCACTAAAATAAGATATCGCTGGTTTTCAAGGCTTGGGTCTAGAATTTCTGTCTATAATAAAGGCCTTTTGTGTTATCAAATTTCACTGTACATGAGCAAACAAAAAACTCTCACATGTTCAAAGACAAGGAAATGCCTTGTGAATTTAAGAGAAAAAGGAAAGAGACCAGAATGTGTGACACTATAGTCACTTTATTATTTTCTACTGGAGCTACTTAGAAGATCTGTGCAACAGCCCTATAATTGCAAAGCCACTTGCTTTCCCACTTGCCTTCAGGGCTTTGATTAAAGAAGCTTTTCCTGTTCAATTTCTATGTTTATTGTAACAAGTCATAAAAGTCTATCTAGTATAATCAGTATTGCTTCATTGTCTTGAAAACTGGCAGAAATCTTGCTGTGAGCACTCATTCCTGATGCTTATATCGAGGAGAACAGCTATTCTAAAGCTAAATACCTGGAAATGTACTGCACTCAGGCAGTTGTATAGGGTAACTAATGTCATTTCATGTGATTAACAAATACAAAATGGAAAGAATAACTAAAAATAAAATAAAAAGCATTTCTTAATTTCTTTCTTTCTAAACAAGCTCTTGGCAAAACTGTTAATTTGTGGACAGTCTTTTTGGAATCATAGACTGAGATACCATGTGGTTGCAGCAAGGACTGCAAAAGTAGATGAAATTCAGCTCTATGCCCAGTCTGACTCATTAAGTACGCTAAGATACCTACAGCAATGACACACCCCAGACATGGGTTTTAAAGAAGTTCCCACTGCTTTCCTAAAATAAAAATGGAAACACTAATATTTTATATATAATGTATCTCATTGCCATAGGAAGCAAGTCTAAACTCTTTTTCTTGGAGAGCACCTTCTGCAGAAAACTGCCTAATATTTAGGCAGGAAAATGCAGTTTAAAATGTTCTTTTATAGATTGACTTGTAGCTGACAGATTTTTGAGCAGAATTTGGATATTATTCAAGAAAAAATTAGGTTAGAATCATATAAACAGAATCACAGAATTGTAGGGGTTGGAAGGGACCTCTAGAGATCATCGAGTCCAACCCCCTGACAAAGTAGGCTCCCTAAACCAGGTTGCACAGGTAGACGTCCAGGCGGGTCTTGAGTATCTCCAGAGAAGGAGACTCCACAACTTCTCTGGGCAGAGAAACCAAGTACTGACTAGTAAACTTAAGTGTAATTTTAACAAAAACATTGAAAATGCTTTTTGTTAGATTTCCTGCATAGAATCACAGAATCTTAGAACCACCAAGATTGGAAACCTACCACCAACGTTACCCCATTAAACCATGTTCCTCAGTACAACATCCAAAAGTTTCTTGAACACCTCCAGGGATGATGACTCAACCACCTCCCTGGGCAGCCCATTCCAGCACATGGCCATTCTTTCAGAGAAGAAATTGTAACTAATATCCAACCTGAACCTCCCCTGGTGCAACTTGAAGCCATTTCTTCTCATCCTATCACTAGTTATGCTGGAGAAGAGGCCAACCCTCACCTTACCACAACCTCCTTTCAAGTAGTTGTAGAGAGTGATAATGTCTCTCCTGAGCCTCCTCTTTTTCAGACTAAACAATCCCAATTCCTTCAGTTGCTCCTCATAGATTTGTGCTCCAGATCTCTCATCAGCTTAGTTGCCCTTCTCTGGAGATGCATCCAGGGCCTCGATGTCTTTCTTGTAGCGAGGGGCCCAAAACTGAACACAGTACTCAAGGTGCAGCCTCATCAGAGATGAGTACAAACGGACAATCAGCTCCCTCCCTGCTCCTGCTGGCTGTACTATTTCTGATACAAGCCAGGATGCCATTGGGCTTCTTGGCCACCTGGGCACACTGCTAGCTCATGTTCAGCCAAGCACTGACCAACAACCCCAAGTCCATTTCCTCCACACAGTCTTCCAGCCACTCTACCCCAAGCCTGTAGCATTGCCTGGGGTTGTTGTGGGTGAAGTGCAGAACCAGGCACTTGGTCTTGCTGAACTTGTTGCAGTCATAGTAGGCCCTGTTCCAGACATCATTACTGATTCTGTGCACAAGGAGGCAGAGTTAAGGTTCCCAGCAGAGCTTTGTGACAGTGAAGGCTCTAAAGTGACCATTTTGCTTATTTCCAACCCTTGTCAATAAAACACAACTGTTCAGATTATGCTCACCATGAAAGAACACAATTGGTACTAACCCAGGCTCTTCTCATCTGCTAAGAACTGTTCCACTAAGTATGACTTTATATTACCTGCAGATAACACTGCATGCTAATAGGAAAGAATCAGAGAAAAAACACACAGGATGTATCAGAGGCTGAAAAAGAATACTGCTTCCAAAAAGGCAATCTTTTCCAATCTACCCGCTATCGACCAGAAATCTGGCTGGGCTACCTTCTGAGTAAGCAAATGCAGCTGCAAACACTTCTCAGAAACAAGCTGTTTAATTATTTAAGGCTTTTCTACCTAGGAAGTGAAGTTGAATGCATGAGAAAATTTTAAATACATGTAGTGTGGCTATGGTTTTGAGTGTGAACTCAAGCATGTTGTGCCTTATTTCCTTCATATTTCAGTATTAGCTGTGGGCAAGTATGTGAACACAGAGAGTGGAAAATAGAGGAGCGTAAGTGGCACAAAAGAGTAAACTATAGCAAAGAGGAGGTGTGAAGAACAAGGTTTGCACCACAGGACAAGCTACTGATGAGAAAGTTATAAAACTAAGCACCTAGCTGTGCACTGCTTTGTCACTGAGTTTGTCTGCACTGTTTCCTATTTCACACTGAGCTATGTGCTGGCCAAACTAGGGCAAGAAGCTGAGATCCAGAGTTACAAGGACTTGCACTTCTCACCATTAGATGTTCTCATCTGCCGCCGTCGCCCGACACGGTCCAGGCCAATGGGGGTGCTCTGTGAAAAGGTGAGGGGTCGGAACCTGGCAGAGACAGCTTTGTAGGGGGGCACCTGGTGTGCAGGGACGGGCGGCCGCGTGGTGGGCTGCGGGGAAAACATGAAACATCAGTGTTAGTAACCAACTTACCCATCGGTCTGTTGAGTACAACTCGGTGTGAAGGACAGCTCCTGCTGGTAGTCCAGCTAATTACAGAGGCAGCAAACACACCTACCTCATGCAACCTGAGGTTTCTTAAACACTATTCACCATCATCACATTCCATAATGTGATAGTTCACTGTTACATTAAAAACTCCACAGTTTTCTCTTATAATCAGGCACACAATGTAACTTTCATCTTGTAATACTCCAGGCCTAAATGCTCCAGAATCTAACTGATTTCAGGCTAACTTTGTAAATACCCATCTGAATGATGTAAGAATGACCAACAATGCTACAGCTGGAAGTTGTGTTCATTTCTTAGGCTGCTTTTTTTCTTCACATAAGTAAAATAGATTTGTTTTGTAAGACTAAAATAACGGTCTAAATGATCCCCTGGCTGTGAAGATCCCAGGAGTCACATTAAAAAGAGGTAATATTTAGTTTACTTTTAGGTTTATGTAGAAGACATTTTCTTTAGTCAAATAATTCATTTGCTTGATTATGATTAGAGAACCCACCTATTTGCAAATTGAATCTACGTATATGTCATCCCTGAACAACTTCACATAACCAGGTTGAATGACCTGGCACAAGTTCTCCACGTTGAACAGCAAAATCTCATCTTGCAAACTTCAAAGAAGGACACATTTAATCCTCTTTTCTCTTTCAGTAATTATTGTTCATAGACCCTTTCATTAAGTAATCTGAAATATAAGGGCTTTTTTTATGATCTATCTGTTGACACTCCATTAGGAAATCAACGAGTTAGTATTGTTTGAAAACTGTATCTTGCACCTAAGCCATCAGACAATATCAAAACACATTAAAGAAGGAATTAACATTACATTCCTAAAATATTCGAGTTTTCTAAGTTTTTAAGAAAAATATCAGCAAGGTAAAATCAGTCTTTTAAAGTCCCATGTAAAATACTTCTACGTATGTATTTCTAATCCATTAGTCTTTTTTTTTTAACATTTCAGCTACAAATGTACTAAGGACTGTCAAAAAGCCCAGTGTGTATTTAGTATGATTTAACTGCAACCTCCTGTTTAAACTTCATTTCCTCAGTATTCTAGCAATGACTCAGGACCCTATCACTAACAATAATAAAGAGTAAGTCAGATCTGTTGCTTCAAATAGCTAACAGAAGCAATGTCAGTCACTATAGACAAGTAATTGGCCAATTAAACAACAAAGTTATTTATTTATGGGCAATTAATATTTTTTTGTAAGGCATTAATCCAGATTCCTTCCCTCCCTAATGCTGTTACTCAGTGGTAGACCTGTGAAGGCCATCATATGACTTAAAAATGTGCCCCTCTTGGGAATGCTCCATAGTTTTGGTCTTGGCCACAGTACTGTGGTCCCAGCAACACGCTCACTGAAGCCAAGCCCCTGGAGCAGCATCTGAGCAAAGAGTCAACTCAAATAGCTGCCCTGATGGATAGTCCTTTGTTAATAAACTGGTGTGAGCAAGGTTTGTAGAAATACTACTTTGTTTTCAGCAGCAAATGAAGAGGTTGGAATGTTAAATGAATTTCATGGTAAGAAGGAATTATTTGGGTTGTTTTAAAGACAGTATCTTGCCAATACTCAATATCCCCTGAAGTCATGAATCCCTTGTTCTAGTTGTGGATGTCTCTGTTCATTGCAGGGGAGTTGGATTAGATGACCTTCCAGGGTCCCTTCCAACTCTAAGGATTCTATGATTCTATGGCCTAGAATTTATAATAAGAGTTTTCCTCTTTTAAGTTCTGATAAAATTAACTTTAAAAATATCGCAGTTACATAGCCTTTGACTGGGGAAAACCTCCATTGGCCTCAGCTACAGTTTTGCTGGTACAAACTTCAGGATCCATTGGTTAATCAAGAAAATATAAAGAAAAAATGTACAATATGACAACTCATGTTAAAAACTGCTTTTCACAGAAGACTGCAAATCCAGTACTGACATTATTTCAGCATTTGGTTTCAGTCAGGGGACTAGCGTACCCATGAATAACACTGCATTGATCTTTCCAGAACAAGAAGTATGAGAAAGATTAAGAGGATTCAAATTACAATACTAACCACTGGAATTACAATTTTTTTTATTTCTTTTATTACTTCCTACTAATAAGTTTGTGCTTTATTAACTTGTCAGCTCCTTCAGGAAGGAGTCCTACAGCTTTTCTAGAATGCGGAGGACACCTTGCCATTGCAGCATTACCAAAGCCTTGGAGACTGAAGCTCTTTAAACACCTACAAAAAAGGGCCATCACTACGAACAGAACAGTAAGTTCCTCTACACATCATACCGCTTCAAGACTACCTCCAGGAAATAAAGGAGCTATTTTTATATTTCAGATGTTTTTCATTTCTCAGTCTCTAACCTAAGCCAACAGAGAAAGCAAGTAAGTATATAGGTATATGTCAAGTGTTAACTGAACAACTTGCTATTTCCTTATGGGCTTCCTACATTCCATCAGGTCAATTTAGAAGTACACAGGCAAGCATTTTTTCATACTGTCAATTTTCTTAACTATTTCTTTACTTCAATAACTTCTTAAATTATTAGCAATTTTCTTTAGCAACTTCCTTATTAGTTTTAAGTACCCTTAGTATGCCAATACCAAGATTTCGAACACCACAACAATCACCCCAGGTTGGAACAGGCCTGTTTCTGGAGATACTGAAATGACTGACAAACAATATGTTATTATCATATGTTTGTACACCTCTGTTCCTCAGAGCCTACACCCTGTGAGATAACTAAATACAGAGCTGTATTACACACAAATGAGATCTTACACACCAATATGAGAAGTAACAATTACTCCGAGAAAGAAATGAGGTTAATTTACAATACAAAAAAGATTATCCCAAAGACAGTATCAGTTTTATTCCATGCTGATTTGCTTTTCATCAACAAGACAAGGTAGTTAGTGACAAGGAAAGCAGAAATTTGAGTATATGCTGTCAGCTTGACAAAAGGGAAGGAAGAAAAGGAAGCATCCATTCTATTTTCTAGGCTGAAGATAAAGACAAGGAAGTGAAAGGGTCTTATGCAGTTTGCAGAGAGCACATCTCTATCTTACTTGTGTCAGCAGACCTTCAATTTCTTCTGCCGGACCGCTTCCATAGAAACTGACCCCACCTATTACAGAGATGGGTCTTCTTTTTCGCCCTCTGGAGTAGCCTACTGTATTGCTTTGGATCATAGATCCAACAGAAGCCAGTCCTGGCTGATTTTCTCCATCCGTGCAGTCTGTCTTCTGTGACTCCACAGCAACTGCATCTTCAGGTATAGAGATACTTCTGATTGACATTTGGCCATAGTCTGAGAGAGGTCTGGGCCGAGACCTTTTTCCAGAGCCCCATCTCCTGGGTGTGACCCTTTGCGTGTCTGTCTTTTCTTCATCCTGGGATGGGGACTTCTTCCAGTGGTCATCAGAAACAACCTTTTTAAATGTGAACAAGTCAAATAAGCTAAAGAATTTTCTGATACTTAACCAATTGTGAGTTTTTCACATGGCAGATCAACTTAACATTGCTAAAAAGAAAGTGTTACCATAAATACAATAAATACAGCTGACAATTCAGGAGAACAGTAACTTTGCAAAGGACAGATATCACAAGCTGTTTGTGCTGTGTAAGGTTAACACTACATCAGCAGCACCTCTTAGGCAAATAACATCACTAATACCATTAGTAACTCACCTATGACCTCTGCAGTGTCTAAAGGCACTTTTGACATTATCACAAATACTGCATTCACTCAGTCCTGTCTTATGGCACTTGTAGAACTTCTCCATGTACGTAACATTTGTAAAAAAAATAAATAAATAGACCCATACATTTTCCTCTGCTTTACCTCCACCCAGTGATGGAAACAGTGAGTCTCAGTGTGATGGTTTGCTGATGCCAGGTAACTGTATGTTGAAACCAAAATGGGCAGTCACATTCCTCCTACCACCCTTCCCACACTCTTGTGTCAGATCTACAGATTGTGTAGCTGTGTGGGAATTGGTTTAGTGAGGTGATTCATTTTGGAAGAGAGAAATTACTTCTCTCTCCAGTTAGGTAAGCAGAAAGAGTGATACAACACTGTAATACAAATACAGAAAAATTAATCTTTCCAGAAAGGAAGCTAAGAAAATACAAATGTCATTTGTATTTAGCAGCCAGTTGGCCCACTGAGGTTAATGCCCACAGCTATCACATTTGTACTAGTACTGCAAGTTTGGAAATAAAACAGCCTTGACTGAAATACTTATCGGTGGCAACAGTTTAAAGGACTTCAGTCCACATGTAGGAAAGCTGCTGTAAACTTTTCTATCAAAATTCCTGAAGTTTCTGAGAAGAAAATATTACACATAAAAATTTATATTCACTTTTCCTTAGATTTCCAAATTCTCAGTGTTTCCTTGGCTTTTCCTGGCTCATCTATATAGAATGGGAAAAAAAAAAATAGAAAGGAGAAAACAGGTATTTCCGGGCTGGGTTTGCATGACTGCCTGCTGGAACAAGTGATAAACTGCAGTTTACTGTGAGCAAGTGAACCCTGCTGTCATTTCTTATATGAATTATGAACTAATTCTGACCTTTTTGTAATAAAAATCAGCCTGCTTCCTTATCAAGAACCTTTAAATTGCCCGAGTGCATTTCTGACAATGTTCAAAGCTAATAAATACTCCAAAAAGAGAGGCTGCATTTTGATTGTCTCTGGCTACCATTTGTTCCTGTTTTAGATGAGATGAAGGCATTTCAGGTACTTCATGTTCAAAGCAACCATTAGCCTAGAACGAGTGATTTACAATGAAGCCTGTAGAAGACAGCTCATCCTCTGTTACCTTCTGCCATTTTCAACCAGCACAGCCCTTGCTAGCACCTGATAGAGTGGGCAGATTTTGACAGCTTAAGAGAAATTTCACTGTATGAAACCACTTCAACTAGTAGGCAGCCTTACTAAATAACATTTTAATATGATTACTGCAATTGAGGTATGAAAAATGATCCAGGTCCTTTGTTCTACATTAAATTCCTCCATTTACAACAGGAAATTTCCCCTAAATAGAGCACTTTCATAAATTCTGAATTCTACAACATCACAGCTATCACTCAAGAACACTCGAGCTTCCCTGCAGGTTTCAGCCCACGACTCACTGAGTTAAAGCCATTCAGTGGGAAGTGAGCACCCAGCTGCCACACCGACAGCTTCAGCACAGCGGCTGAGGCTGGCCCTAAGCCCCTTCTAAGGCCACAGCAGCAAAAGCGTAGGTTAAATAAGGTTCTTACCTCCGAATCAGACACAGGTAAAGGGTCTCCACATACACAGTAACTGAGACAGGAGTTCATCAGAGTCATTTTGTATTTCTACTTTTCAAAGGCTTGTCCATAAGAACCTTGAGTGCAAATAAACTCCCTGCATAACCAGTCAGGCAAAGTTCATCTCATGACCTGCACTTTTAGACTGAGGGAAGGACACGTCACATGTCATCTCCTAATCTGCTTTTTACACCCTTATCTTGAGCAATAACATTTGCAAAGAGAGGACTGTTCTCCTTCTGTAGCACTCCACCTACAGTAGTTGATTCAAATGACAGCGAGACTAATCTGCTGTGCAATAAACAATACTGAAGGACATGTATTTTTAGGCTTACACCCATGTATTTTTAGGCTTACACTTGCACTGAAGAATAGTAATAACAGAGAAATAGTAATCCTCTCCTAGCAAAATAACAGAGGAAACCAGACTGTGAACCCCACATTGCTGTAAGTGACCTACTCAGAAAGGAGGGGCCCAATCAAGAGATACTGGCTGCCAGGAATAAAACAGCCAGCACGAAATTCGTAGGCTCCAGTATTTCAGGTACTTCAGCAAGCTCCATCCATCACCAGCTTCATACTGGTGTAGCACCGCTGACCTCAAATGACCTTATCTTGATTAATCCCTTACAAGTGAAATCGGGTTTATATTTTACATTTACAGACATGGGTCTAGATATGCATGGCACTTAATGTAGGGCGAAGATCAAAGTGTCACACACTGACTCCAGAATTCTAAGCGCTGGTCAGAAATTTCAAGGAACTTCAAGATTCCCGAGAAGTGAAGGCCTAATGAAAGCTGAGTCCATGCTGCATTTTCTGACATTCACACCTGCCAGTCAGGCTACGGCACAGGGTTACCAGTGTTAGCAAGCAAGATCATTCATCTTGTCTTTTAGGCTGCACCCTCAGTTAAGATTCGTAAGTCTGCAAACACAAACAGATCTACTGATATATTCTGGTATAGGTGAATAAATTTTACCTGGACAGCTAAATTCCTGTCACAGTGTATGAGCTGTATTTCAACAATGTTTCTTTTTCCTGACAGCAGTATTTCTACAGATACAACCATTCAAAATGAACAATTACTTCAATACAGACTACATGTTTTTATTGGTTACTGTTCCCATGTAACATGTCCCTCTTAACTTTCAGGGTGGTATTCAGCTCTGGATACCCACACCTAAACGTTGATGTCTGCAATGTCTGTCTGTATGTTAGCTAGATGTTAAAGTTTTCACTGTAATATGTAGAAACCTGGGGCAAGATTCTGCTGCCTAATCACAGTACTCAATGCCATTTCAAACATAGAATCATAGAATCACCAAGGTTGGAGAAGACCTCCAAGATCATCCAGTCCAACCATCCACCTACCGTCAGTATTTTGTCACTAAACATCCTAAGGGGCCTACAATATCTCCATGCCCCATACATCATGAAAGTGCAGTGCAGGACCTACAGGAGGCCTGGGCCATCCTGAAGCAGTCCCTGGAGACAGGGCAAGGGAACCACCCAGGGCACCTTCAAAAGCACTGAGCGTTTATGCTCAGGAAGTCAAGTTGACCTCCCACACTACAGCATCTTTTGGGGCCTACAATCAGCATAGCATACAAAATGACTCAGCCATGCAGCACCAGGAGCAGGAACCAGTGGCCAAAATGCTGCAGCCTTACTTTAGGCACTGTAAGGAACCCAGGTAGAAGAGATGCCTGCAGCACAGAACCCACACCCAGCTGGGATGGACTGTTCCTCTACCTGGCCCAGACTGATTTCCCATTGTGGGTCTGGCAGCTTCAAGGGCTCAGCTCTGCTCTCACCTCAATCTGGCACCAGTACAACGCTGCTGCACTCAGGGGAGCGTTGTTGCCATTGGCATTCTCTGTTACTCATTAACACCAATGTACGCAAGATCAACTCAGATGTTTAACCACTGAAATCTTAACTTAGCCATTGCAGCCGGATAAGAGCCAGGTTCTGCAATTACTACTTAGACTGCAGTGTGTATCTTATAAACTTGGCACCAAAAACTGCCTCCAGAGGGAGTGTGACACAAGGTGAGGGTAACTCTCCAGAGCAGCACAAGATGTCCCTGTTCATTGCAGGGAGTTGGGCTTGATGACCTTTAAAGGTCCCTTCCAACTCAAACAATTCTATGACTCTATTCAATGACTCTACGACATGAACTATGCACTATGGATGGTCTTGCTTATGAGGATGTAAATTCTATCAAAATTTGCCACTACCTGAAATTCCATGGAGGGACTTCTGCTGGCACAATTATACCAATCATGAATAACATCCTATATTCAACAGACATGCTTGGCTGCAGAAAAAAGCCAACTATAAATGCAACCCAACACACACCTGCCACGGGTGTGTGCAGTGCACAAACAATCCTGTGTGAGCTTTTGCTGATCTAGTTTTGCCAATAAGCTCCTCAGTAAAAATAAAATCACATTATAAAGATGGTACACAGCTGAGGCTCCTTGCCTGCTCATCTGCATTCCCAAGCCCTACCATCACTTACTGGGGATTTTTTATTTGTATTTTTATGTTCTAAATTTACCAACACAGTTAACGCTTCATAATTTACACATATAGAAAAGTATAAGGGGACACTTAAATCTCTAGAAGGTTTTTTCCCATCTCCTTTCTCCGCTACCCTTCCCTCTGCCAAGAGGGAAAATCAAAATTTAAGAATGGCTGAGAAGCTTCAACATACTTTATTATATCATATTTTCAGTGAAAGCTGAAATGTGATGGATAATCAGTCATGTTCTGTAAATTGTAAGGATTAAAAAGAGAAATTGGAATCTTTATAGGGAAAAACTGTGCTATTTGTGCTATTTTGTGTAGGTTTCTCTGCTTTCACCACAAGTGCATGTTACTGTGTCCATTTCAAAGTTGTACATACAACTGTATAAATTTATTATACTATCAGTGACAGCTATACATCAGTATTATAATCAGTGACTGTTAAATTGCTGATATTTCTGCATAACCCAGGAACTGCCACTGTATAACACAGGAACTGCCAAATTCCTGGAACTCAGCAGCAGTATTAAAAATGATTTTCAATTCAGCAAAATTTAGCAAAAATATAAAGGGCTGAGTGCTCATGACCTGGGTGTCATAAATAAATTCATCACCATCATTTAACTGAGTAGAAGTCCAGGCAGTGTGTCTCCACCCAGGAACATGATAAAAGGTAACCTTTGCACTTTTTCTTCTTGCACAATAGCAGCAGGGGAACACTAGTTGTAGTTCATTTATCACTGCTACTAACTGAGGTTAGAAGGTTGTTTATGGACATGATCAATAATTTAATTAGCAAACTGCTGTCATAAACACAGAGATTAAAAGACTCCGGATACAACAGAGCCTCCCAGAGAAAGTGTATTTATTGGTTTTTTTCCGAATTTTAGTAAAAGGTCCTAAAGTGTTATCAGAGCCCATTTACTCCCCACTGATCCGTCAGGACTGACAATTTCCAGTGCTATCATCACAGCAGTGGTTATCACGGAAATGACTGTTTTTACTGTATATAAAAAAAGCACTTATTCAGTCAGTGTATGCATCTTCTATCAGAAACCAACCAGAATTATTAAACTAATTCAATTCACTTACAGAAAGAAAATGTTCACCTGATCCTTTCTCATTTAATGCCAATTGCGCTATAACCTTTGTCTTTCCTTTCCAGCGGCTCTTATGCATCTCTTTTTAATTTGCTTTTGAGAAGACCCTATACAAATGCATTGATTATCTGTCCCTGGAATATACACTGCTATTTGACCTGTGGTCTATAAGATGGGAATACAATCTGTGAAACAGCTGCAAAAATACTATGTAAAACCACATGCATTGGCACCTATACAAACAAGGAAAGCGGAAGAAATTGAGTAATGCAACATTCACATTTTAGCATAAGTTGTAGCCACTTGGACATCAAAGCCATTACAGCAGGATAATTTGTCATTTTTTTTTCAAAATCGGGTGGATCCACAGTTTGAAATTTTGCAAAGCACTGTTTCAGAGGGGCACCCCTAAAGCAATACTGCTGCACTATGCTCCCTGGATGGATGCATGAAGGATTTGCATTGCAAGACAGTTAAATCCCATTACTTTGATTTCTAATGTGCTAAGAACCAATCCCTGTTAGTAACACAGGCTTCTCCAGTAAGCACTTGTTTGGGAAGCTTTAGAAGACAGAAAAAAAATGTGTATAATTCTGCTCTTAGGATTTGTTGACATTAAAGCATTTATGGAATTTTAACTAATAAATTTACCAATCAATCACATCAGAAGATATATACAGATACAATCCCAAATCAAAGATGGCCATATGTTTCAAAGGCATTTTTAATGCAGGTTTGCTTCTTTTCACCTGCCTTGAAAGCACGCTTATCACCATCAACAAGCCTAATGCTCTCCCAACATGCTTTACAAAGGTTACTGAGCTCACCTCTGTAATATTCACATTTCACAGATAAGGAGCAGACACAAAGCAGTTTGGTAATTCAAACGACACAGAAAGAGCACAGCTGAGCTGGAAATGACCAGCAACTCCTGACTCCAATCTGTTCTTCAGCCTCAAGGATTTCCTTCATCTTCCCCTCTGTCATTTAACGCATTTCCAAAGCCAAATGCAGCAAGCACATTTCTGACTGGCAGAGGGGAGGTGCAGGGACATGTATTTGCTTTGCAGAAAGAATCCCATCAGACATGAAATGCAAGCATGCTAAAAACAGAAATGGTTTCCACTAGTTTTCTGGTGCCTTGATATTAGGCGATTGCTGGATGATGCTCTAACACTGTTTCTTTCTTACTTCAGTATCTAAATTAGAAGATAGTGTGCAGTATACAGTAAAGTAGCACTGATACCTTTTGAGTCTTTTAAGATGTAGAAGCACTAATAGCCCCAAAATAATCCCCATGTAACTTCTAAATCAAGACTTGGAACACCCCAGAGCATGTAGGAGGACTAAAAATAGCTATCTTCCTTTTATTTGGTGAAACAAACAACTGCAATTGTCTGCCTGCAGCTTCTGTAACATCCGCTGGCAAACCTCAAAAACCAGATGTTAACTACAGCTTGAAAGTGGAACTTTCTGCAAACAAAGTGGAACATAAAAAGCCATCAGACTTCTAAGCGTCTTTCCAGGAGGAGGTTCCCTGGTTCCGCTTCTCCCCACCCTTCCAGAGCACAGTCCCATCGTCCAAGCCCAAACCTAATCCCCAGCAGCCAGCAGGTCCCAAAAACAGTCTCAGCCTGCAGCCTGCAGTGGGTGGAGCTGCCTCGGGCAACTCCATGTCTGCAACCTTGCTAGAGAACTGCATGAGGGCAAGGCCACTGCGGTTGAGCTCAGGCTTGCAGGAGCTGAGCCTGCTGTGCTCCACCTCTGCCCCGTGCACAAGGGGCTCAGCTGCACCCCCAGCAGTCCCCAGGTTCCAGAAAGGGGAAGCAGCTGTGGATCAGAGGAAACCCTATGGCTGCCTCCATTCCATTCAGACATCACAGTTTCACATAACCACATAATGGTTGCAGTAGAAAAGGACCTCAGGGTCCATCGTCCCATCCCCAGCTCCAGCAGGGACAGCCAGAACAGGGTGCCCGGGGCCATGTCCAGGCGGCTTTGGAAGATTTCCAAGGAGGAGACCCCACAGCTTCTGTGCAGCCTGTGCCAGTGCTCCTTGGTGTTCAGAGGGAGCCTTCCGAAGCTGGGATGGATGTGCAGTGCTGACAGGTCAGCACCCTGCTCTTATGCACACATTAGGCCCCTGGTTTGCTCAGCCCAGAGCAGAGCAGGCTGAGGGGAGGCTTGATGGCTACTGCAGCTCTCACAGGGAGCAGACGGGCTGCACTCAGCTCTGCTCCCTGTCACAGTAACAGGGCCCAAGGGAACGGCATGGAGCTGCGTCAGGGGAGGGTCAGCTGGGGGTTAGGGACAGGCTCTGCACCAGAGGGCGCTGGGCATGGAACAGGATGCACAGGGCAGTGGGCGGGGACGGACCCAAGTACCAGAGCTCAGGGAGAATTTGGTCAGTGCTCTCAGACACTGGTATTGGATTTTGGGTAATTTTGTGTGGAGCCAGGAATTGGACTCTATGGTCTTTGTGTGTGTCCCTTTCAACTCAGGATATTCTATGATTCTAAGTTACATGGCCCGAGGCAGCAGTCTGCAGCCTGGGGAGTAAGCCCTGACCTGTGTGAGCAGCACCCAGCTGTGCCTGACATGCAGGGCAACGGAGCCAAATACCCGACACTCTGTAAAGGCAGAAGGAGGAGGACAGCAGCTTCCTCCAGGCCAAACACAATGAAGTCCATTTTCATGCCCCCTTTTAGAATTTTGCAGGGATAACAATAATCTCGTGTAATTCTACCGGTGTTTAGGAATGGCCAATTTTACTCAGAACTGCAGAGTTACTCTTAACTTGATCCAGAAATCAGATTCCTGTCCACCACTGCCTTCCTCTTCCTACCAGAAGATACAGCAGCAAATGAAAGGTTGCCCTGAATGGCAGAGTTTGCTGCAGTGAGTTGGAAGAGTTTTTGCTACAACAGGAAGAAAGATATATGTGTGCTCTAAGGGCTCCATGCTGTATCGTTTCAGTGATCAGCTCTGCAGTTTGGGGTTTTTGCAAGGCACGCTGCTTTCTGACTAAGCTCTGTGCAAGTGCTCTGGGAAACTGTCCTTTTAGCACCTTGAGAAAGGTGAAAACATTGTGTGGCAATGTATGAGGCAGCCCAGGGAGCTCAGAGTAAATACAGCACCACTCAGTCTAAAGGAAATCTTTACCATCAGAGATGCTGCTGAGGGCCTCTCACAGTGTTCTCTGCTGTCCCTTGGCCAGTGGCACTGAGAGTGACACCAGAGCACTGGGACCTCGCTGGGAGAAGTCAACTCAGTTGAAGAAGTTCTCACACTTATTTACTTAATCCTTCACAGTTTAGCACATTTTCAGTCATACCAATTAAGGTGATTAAGTCACATTCTAAACTGCACATGGATGACCTGGTGATGAGTAACAGCAATATGAGCTCTGGAAGCTGAGAGCAGCTGACCTGGCCCTGTGAGAGGAAGAACACTGAGGACAGAGCTGAATCTTCATATTCCCGCTCCTACAGTTCTTCCAGGAGCTTTACCCCAAACTAAGCCATCTTTGCTCAATATTCAGAGCCAACAGATCTGTAAGGATAAATGGAAGCAACAACAGCAGGTTACAGTCATATGATCCTGCAAACAGCTGAGCTCAGGGGGACTGCACGGTGTGGATGAGGTAGGACTACTGAATGTTGCATGGCATGGATGTGAGTCAACAGATTGATCTCAGAGCAGTTAAAATATAATCTGCAAACAAAATATGACCCAACTGAGTACAGCAGAATTACCTCTTCACTATGAACTATCATTCACTTACAGACATGTAGATAAGGTGTTGCATTTAAGTAATAGAAAGTCTAGTGTAACATGAAGCCAGATGCCAGCAAGGCAACTTAAACAGCAGGTGTTCCAAGAGCTTGTGTAGCACTAGGTAATATATCAAATAATTCATTGTTGGGTTTTTGTCACAAGCGCAGAATAGTGTGTTGCTTTTGCAGCTCATGGCTGACATACACCAGTCCAAAGAAAAGCTTTTGTTATTTACACTGACATGGGACTTTTCTTCATGAAAATACAGACTATGTAAAACAGTCCAAATATGAAATTATACTTAAGCATCTCCTGATGCTATTCAAAAGCAACATACTGGAGTATGAGAGACACTGTCAAAAGCAGAGACTGGGAGAACACGGGCTGCCACAGATGAGCTTTGGTGACTCACGCCTATGGTTTAACACGTGCTGAGACACAGACCCATGCTGCACTTAAGAGACCAGCGACTGAGGAGGCCAAACGCCTCACCTGCTCCAGTCTTCTGGTGAAACCAATAGGACAGCAGTGACAAGATGTCAAGCCTGAGTCATGGTGGGAAAAAAAAAAAAAACACAACACCAGTTCAGATGAATCGGTAGATGTCCTTGTGAAAATACCAAGAAATCATCTTCACAGCACTAGGGAAATGCTGGGTAGTTTCCACATCTGGCATGCATGGAGATATGAGCCTGGCTGCTTAGCACTTTGTAGAGAAATATGTCCCCAAGCCACAGAGATTTTAATGGCTTTTAATGCAATCCACATAAAAAAGAAGATGCATGAAACAGGGAAACAGTAGATTTGCCCATGAACTTAAGGTTCAGTCTTTAAAATTTTGGATTTGCATTGCTCAGCATTACATCTCAAACAATTGCAGAGAACTAATCAAGCACCTGAATGTCAAGGAAACAATGCTCTGGGTGGGTACAGCTCTGTAATGCAGAGGTGTAAGGTAGAATTACAAATAAAATGTAGTTAAAAGTTCAAACCTCAGTGACCTCACTGTGTGAGGGTGGCACCCGCTGCAATGCCTGCGGGCTGAATAAGCTCCAATTAAAAAAGACTGGCATCTCTGGTACCAAGCTACCTTCATGCATAATAGTGTGGAGGAGTAAAAGTGCAATTAAACCCTGCAAAAGAATGGCAGGGAGATACCATGCTGCTCTTCCTGCTTCATGCTCATGCTGAGTGCCATGGCTGTAGGGTTGTGCATGGAATGGGAAGCAGGTCTGGAGAGAAGAGAGGGCAGCACCTACATCCCTTACACAGTATGACAGAAGTAACCCTGTCCTGCACATCTCATTCTTCCAATCTGTACCTGCACCCACCTCCAAAAACGTTGCTTTTTTGGATCAGAACAGAAATATAGGTGCAGCTGCACCACTTGGGCCATGCAGCAGCACAAAGGCTGCTCTGCACAGTGCCCACAACACTGGGAAGGGTTTGGTCTCCTTGCTGCAGCCTTGCTGAGCGCAGAACCCATCCCTCATTTCCCTCATCTCCTGAAGGGCTCCATCCTACACCAGCAGTGCATTCCCTACATAAACAGCTGCTATCAGTGCACACAGCATACTCTAGAAACTTAAGAAAGCATTAAAATGCACTCACAAATAACTTAAAATATATTATAACATAAAGTTTAAATTGCATGCTAGATAATAACAGAATGCGATGTTAAAACTAAAATTGTAGTAACTTTTATCCACCCAGTGCAGACATTCATTTAAGAACTTCCAAAAGGCATATTGGTTTCTGAGGAATCAAGGGGAGGGACAAGCTGAATTTCTCTTGTGTCATGAGCCCAGATCACCACTAGATGGTAGATGAGTAGCATTAATCCTCCCGTTTTGTTCCTGAGAGACACCACTAGCACATGAACGCATCACAGCTTCTCACCTCCTTGGCAGTATGGAAGTGTCTCCCTGCACACACCCCTCTGTGAGCATATTGAAAAATGAATGGATGGGTGGATGGGTGGATGTAGCAGTCCTGGGACTTTGGATGAGGAAAGATCCCAGGACCCCAGTGTTTGTACATACTACGCTTATCTTCCAATCTTACCATAGTTGTAAGCCTTACAGTTAAGGAAACTTGCTCTTCTCCAGCAGACTGGCAGTATCAGTAAGTTCTGTAACCATCTACAGTTAGTTTGTAAAAATCCCACCAGGCTTTTAAAAGTAAGATGGCTTCACAGACATGGTAAGACTAGCACTAAAGGCTGAAGAGTGTGCATACCTAAGGTATATGACACAAGTAGTCAAATCAAGGTGGCTTAAAAGCGCTGACAGTTTAATTTTGTAAATGGTTTTCACACAGACCCTCCACAGGGCTTCAGTTTTATGACTGCATTGACTTCAGCACAGCTACCCAACTACTGGGGGTATTAAATATCAGTTAGATACAGTGGGGTGCTGGTGGCTTCTCTAATGCTTCAGTGGTAACACACCCTGCTGCTCAAAGCTGGCAAGCAAATATCCTGATAGCTTACACTCAGCATAACCACCAATACACAATGAAAACATTGACAACAACTGAATGTTTAAACTTCTCTATCATATCTTTCACAACATACTGCCCTACAAATATCATCCTATTCTGCAAGGCTGCACAGGAGAAGTGTTTCACACTGAATCAACACTATTTCCAAATGTACAGGCTTCTTAGGGACCTTTTGGCTTGGAAGAAACACAGCCAGACCCTGCCTGGGCTGGTACAATCTGACAAGCCCACATGACAAGCTGGTATAACTGCAGGGTGTAATAAGCTGCCCTTGAAAATGTACATGAACAGCTTGGCTGCCAAAACTTTCTTGGATGCTAATGCACAAAGGGAAAATAATTTGATGTTAGCTTCCAAAGAGAATATATTAAAGAAAATAATTGCTGTCAGCATATTTTAGCAATAACAAGCTGCAATAGCCATTAGTATTCCGGTTATTTTGCATTGTTTGCATTGTTTTGCATTAATAAAGAGAAAACCTGATGGATAAATATATAACTTCTAAAGGATTTTGCATTCTTTCTTACCTCTTCCTTTTTTTCTTCTGCACCAGGGGCTAAATTGAGGCTCAACTGAGAGTGACTGCTGATGCCACTGTCCTCATTTCCATCGTCATAGTACACAGTTTGCACAGTGTCCTGGAAGCAGACAGGATTCCTGCCCAGCTTTGGCCCAACCTCGCCTCTCTCCTCACTCTCCGTGGAGCTCAATGACAGAGTGCTATGATGGTTTGGGCACTGGAAATCCATATTGCACTTCACATTCTCCGTGCTGGGGCTTTGAGGTTTTGGAGCAGTTGGCCTGATAGGGATGTGAGGATGTTCAGCATCACGTATAAACTGCTGGGGGACTTTTGGTTCATCCGAGTCCGTATCAAACACTTCGTTGGGAAATGGCCCGATGTCACTCAGAGTAGGGGACAAGCTATCAGATTCTGCAATACCTGAAGATGTCCTGAGGTTTTTGTCTTCAGCACCAGCTACATTCATTTCAGCCTCTTCATCCTGAGCAGCCACAGGGCTTTGTAGACAAGGTGTTCCCGGTGAAGAAGAATCTGGACTAGATACTGAGGAGGTGCACCTCTTTCTGTCATGATCTGTGCTACTGGAAACCCTGCGGGAGTAGTCATCATGCAGTCTGCTGTTTGACCTTATTCTCTGGGACTGCTCAATGGGAGAAGGAGTCGTGGCCTTAGGGCCATCCTTCTTCCATGCAACGTCTGTAACATTACTGACAAGCTTCAGAACTCGGTCAAAATCCTTTGCCCTGATGGGGCTCTTCCATCGCTTGGATCTCCTCTCGGGGTTCCCATTTGTTTTGTCTGAATCAGCAGAAGTAACACTCACAGTCCTTGCTGGCATTTGTTTTTCATTCGCAGCCTTGAGGTCAGTAAGGTTTGAGGTGGACTTCCGTTTGAATGAGCTTTTTTTCAGAAAGTTCAAATTATCCGAACTTTTGCTTCTCCGATAGATGATCCTGTTGTTTTCAGAGTCCTTCACCAAAATCTCACAGACCTTTGGCTCTGCGAGGACAGGAGATGTTGGCCCGGTGCCGTTGTGGTGGCTCTGAGCTTTATCCGTGTCGAGCAGGTTGATGCGGCCGGCACCATAAGCCCGTCGGATGCTGCGTGAGCGGTGTGTGTTCCTCAGGAAGGACTCATCACTCTCCTCAGCATCAGAGCAGTCAGATGCCAAACCATCCACTGCACTCTGGAAATCCTGCAAAGGCCCTGAATAAGAATACCTGTTAGTCTGAACTCTCACCACCGCCCCATTTGAGCTGTGTTTGCCTACACCGTTCTCGTTTAGGATATCGGGGCACTCCCTTGCTTGAATCCCTTGCAGAACAGATGATTTCAGCTTCTTGAAAGACCCCATTTTCCTGATGGAAGATAAAGCATTCCACGTGGAAGAGTTGCCCGTCAAAATGAGAGAGCGGGGCCTGTCAGAGCTGGAATTCGCTCGTTTCCGAGGGGTGGAGAAGAAGCGCATGATTTTGGAAGGGCTGAGTTTCTCATCTTGTGTTTCCTGTTCACAACCATCACCGGTGCTGTACCCCCCGTTATGACTGACAGAGGTCAAAAGGTTCGGAGGCTCCTTATTATCCATCACGATACAAGCGATGGTGTTGCTGTTCCCACAGCCATTCTGAAATGTGGTCATGCCCTCGATACTGTAGGCATGGAGCTGGAGGCTGGGGCAGCTCACAGCCACGTTGCCATCCCCAGCAGCTGCCCTTGCTGCCTGGCCCACATCTGCTGCACTCGAGCTCCTCTTGCTCCCACGTTCACCAGCCAAGCTGAGCTCCTCCGGCTGCACCGCCTGCACCAAGAACACAAAGGTGACCATTAGGGAAATTTCGGTACAAAGTCCCCTGCTAAAAGAAGTTTGGACCTCACTGTAAGAAATAATGACATGAGTGAGCTCAAGGAGTTCCTTCCAGCCGCACAAAGGTGTGTTGCAGCAGGGAGAGGACATTAATAACATCCTCAAACTACAATTGCATTTGTTGGCAATTTAAGAGAGCAGAATAATTTAAATATGTGCTTGTTTTTCTAAAGCTTAATGAGCTAATAAGTTCAGTAGTATTACCACACCTACCTCAGAATGCTACGTGTAATCCCCACATGTATTTAGAGAGGAAAAATTGTTTGGCAACACAGACGAGAAGTTTCATTGAAAGAACTGAGCTTGGCCACGACTACCATCCAGCACTCAGACAGTGAAAGGACAGATCCAGGTCTCCCCAACACTTGCTGCCGTGGGGAAGCAGCACGACGCCCAGATGCCTTTGTCTCCTTGCGGGTAACCCCGGAGTGACACCGGGGGCACAGCTCTGGCCTCAGGCAGTGCCAGCATATGCAACGGTGCTGCGACAAATACGGCGCCACGGAGCCACCGGGATGTGCTGCACGGAGCCGAGCACCCACCTGGCCTCCAGGGGGGACTCGTGGGAGCAAAGGCACCGGCGGGAGCTTGCGGGGCACCACACGCTGAGGGGATTTGTCCCCAGACCACGGCGATGAGCAGTAATGCTGGAGGCAGCGGTGCCCCCTCCTCCTCTTTGTCTGCACCCGGGCCAGGCGGCCTGGGGGCTCAGAGAGGGGGAGAGGTGGCCCCGGGCAACCAGGAGGGGCGGGGGCTGAGCCCCCCCGGGCCGCGGCCCCTTCCCCCTCTGCGGGGCACAGCGGGGCTGCGCATCTCCATAAGAATGGGGCCGGCAGCCGCGGGGCAGCGCACGGAGCGCGGCGGCGCTGTGGCCGGCAGCTCCCTCCCGAGTGCAACTTTAAAAGGAGTTTTCCGAACCTCCGGGGATAAAAGGGTTTTCTCGTGTTTCAGAGAGACGCCGGAGATCCTCCGTATCGCTGCTTTTAATCCCCTCCATTCACGCGGTCACAGCGTGAGCCCGCCCTGAGCCTTAGTCCAACCCCCCTGTCGTGGACAGGGACATCTCCCACTAGATCAGATTGCTCAAAGGCCCATCCAACCTGACTCTGAACACTTCCAGTGATGGGACATCCACAGCTTCTCTGGGCAACCTCTCACCACCCTCATCGTAAAGAATTTCTTCCTTACATCCTATCTAAACCTACCCTCTTTCAGTTTAAAACAGTTGCCCCTCGTCTTACCTTTTGAGGCACTGGTAAAAAGCCTCTCTTCATCTCCCTTATGAACCCCCATTATATATTTAAAGACCACAATAAGGTCTCCCTGCAGCTTTCTCCAGGCTGAACAACCCCAACTCTCTCAGCCCTTCTTCATGGGAGAGGTGTTCCAGCCCTCTGATCACTTTTTGTGGCCCTCCTCTGGACCCGCTCCAACAGGTCCATGTGTCTTGTGCTGGGGACCCCAGACCTGGATGCAGTGCTCCAGAAGGGTCTCACCAGAGCAGCGTGGAGGGGGAGAATCCCCTCCCTCGACCTGCTGGTCACGCTGCTTTTGATGCAGCCCAGGATAGGGTTGACCTTCTGGGCTGTGAGCGCACATTGCTGGCTCTTGCGCAGTTTTTCACCCACCAGTACCCCCAAGTCCTTCTCCACAGGGCTGCTCTCAATCCATCCATCCCCTAGTCTGTACTGGCAAGGGGGGTTGCCCCAACCCAGGTGCAGGACCTTGCACTTGGCCTTGTTGAACTTCATGAGGTTCGTATGGGTCAAGTCCTGCTAGGGCTGCCAGAATTTCTGTTCCTGCAGAGGCAACTGGAGAGAGCACCAGCAAAACCCGGTGAGACAGTGCTTTGCTCCAAAGTACCAGTCCCACCATTGTATTTTTGGAGGGGTGAAGGTATAAACTGCTTTAATTTGCAGGCCCTCATATGTGTGAGCATCAAGATGTTTTGGCACGCCCCATGCCATGACGCTGGGGACCCCAGTAGTTTCCAGTGGGTCCATAGGTGCCACCACCATAGGGTGCTGCTCCTCAGCTCTTGTTGCTGGAATCCAGATGGGTGTGCACACAGACAGAACATTTCTCCTGACCCTAAATCCCGCCTGATAGTGGGACATGTCGTTTGCTTGCTGGCCAATACTGTGCTGCTCCTGCTTTGATGCAGGGCTCTGGGCTCCTCTGGGATGAGAAGATCAGATATGACTGGCAGAGAGGGAGGGGAAAGGTGGTGTTTCCAGTAAGATGGGTGTTAAAATAAAGGTAAGACTTCTTCTCTGTGGAGGAGAGAAATTAATGGCTCCTATAAGCAGGGAGTGAACCTGCAAGCCAGGAGGATCTTGGCAGCCTCTGGGGAAGGACTAAGGATTTTGGAGGGCTCAAACCAACTCTAAACATGTCCCATATTTAATGAGTAAAATGACCTTTCAGGTATTTTAGGCCTGAAACAGTCTGCACAGCTCCCCACTCACAGCAGATGCTGTGTCCTCTCTCCCACGAGGGCTGGTGGCAAGCCCTGGTTCTGCTGAGCCTCCATCACCAGGACCCCCGGGTGCCTGAGCCTCCATCACCGGGACCCCGATATGCTCCAGGAGTCTCAGAGCCCCAGCACCACAAGATGCCCTCCTGGTCCGAATCCCCAAAGTGTGGGGCTGGGGAGGAAGACCCTGCCCACCCCTTGCACCCTTGGTCCCACCTCGCACCCCTGCCTCCCCCAAAACCCCCGCACAAAGCATCTGCCCTGTAGCACTGTCTTTGCCCATCCAGCACCCATCAAAGGGACAAAACAGGGGCTGTGACACCAAGCCCTGTCCCCTGCTGCCTTCCCCCCTCTCTCCAGCTGCGTTTCTTTCCCCCTCTGCAGTCCCCAGCCTCCTTCTTCCCATATATTTGAGGCAGGACAAAACTCATAACAGCAGTGACTCTGGTCCTGGTCATTCGTTGGGACTTCAGTCCCTGATCAGCGTCGCAGCGGGGACAGCCAGGAGCTAAAGCAACAGCAGCCACTTTCTTTATCTTTAACCCTTTTTTGCCAAACAACCACTTTTCCACCCAGGCAACCCCATCCCTGTCCCAGGGTGCCCCCCAGCCAGTGGCAGGGCCTGGGGCACCTCACAAAGCCGGTCCCCATCTTGAGTTCCTCTAGATGTCACCCTCAGCCGTCTTTTTCCCTCCCTTGGATTTTCCTTTCTCCAAGATCCTGCTTTTTTTTTTTTTTTTTTTTTTTTTTTTTTTTTTTTTTTTTAATTTAATTTATT
>JANHGO010000041.1:9025836-9046227 GCA_024606505.1 Aquila spilogaster | reverse complement strand
GGCAGGGCTCACAGCAGAAGGAGGGGGCTACAGTCCCGCTCGGCTGCCCTGGCAGCCGAGGAGTCCGTCCCCTGGCCACCGTGTCCTTCATCTCCCGCCGGGCTCCATCCCACGCCGGCCGCCTGCCACTACACAAACCCAGAGCCGCCACCAGTGCACGCTCTGTATTTTAGACAACTGAGGCGAGCACTAGAAGGCACTCAAAATTAACCTAAAATATGTCATAATATAAAGAGAAAGTTTAAATTGCATGTTAGATAATAACAGAATGTGGTGTTAAAACTAAAACTGCAGTAACTTTTATCCACCCAATGTACACGTTCATTTAAAAACTGTACTGGTTTGTCGGGAGCCAAGGGGAGGGACCAGCTGAATTTCTCTGGGGTCATGATGGCAGATCACCACTAGATGGTAGATGAGTAGCATTAATTCTACTTCCCATTTTATTCCCGAGAAATGCAACTGACAGGCGTCCACGCTAGGGCTCTTGCCTCTTCTGGCAGTGTGAAAGCATCTCCCTGCATATGCTCTTAAGTGAGAGTTTTGGGAAAGATGGATGGCTGTGGCAACTCTGGAACTCCAGAGGAGGAAATAACCTCAGAGCCCCAACATTTATACACATTGGGTTTATTTTTCCAATCTTACCATAGCTGCAAGCACTACAGTAAACAAACTCGCTTTTCTCCAGCAGAAGGACAATATTGATAAGCTCTGTAACTATTTACAGTTAGTTTGCAAAAACCATGCCAGGCTTTCAAAAGTAAGATGGCTTGACAGATGTTGTAAGACTGTACAGCATGAAAGGCTGAAGTTTGTGCAGCTGCAACAACTGCCTTTGTCCATCTCACACCTAAGGTACAAGATGCTTTTAGTCAAACTGAGGTGGCTTAAAAGACATATCAGCTTTATTTTGTAAATGGTCTCCATATTCATACAGATCCAGAGGGATTTTTGCCCTGGTGTATTTTTCCCAATGAGCAGCAAACCTTTCTCTGCTGCCTCACCCCGAGTAGCTCAAAACCACATTACCGCCCATCGCTGGGGCTGAGGTGAGCCACACCATTTCAGATGGGTGCAGGATACGTCCGGCAGCTCTTCACCAACACTGCCAAAATTGCTCCGGTGCCAACTCACACAGTGCTTTAGGTAACGGCACAGGGTTATTACATGAATCTACCTCAGAGGTGCGGCAACACATCTATCTACCCACCTACTGAGAGTATGAAATCATGCGTTAGGTGCAGTGAAACACTGTTGTCTTCACCAAAACATGAGTAGCCACACACTCAGCCCAGCATCTAAAGTACTGCTCTTTGAAATTTGCAGGCAAATAAATAACCAAACAGTTTATCCTCAGCATGGCCATCGCTGGACAGTGAAAATATCAGATACAACTAAATGCTTAAACCTCTGCTGTATCTGTCACGCCACACTGCTCCACAAGTACTACCATGTTCTGCAAGGCTTCCACAGGCAAAGTGTTTTACACTGAATCAACACTCCTTCAAAATATACAGACTCTTTAGAGACCTTTCAGCTTGGAAGGAAACACAGCCAGACCCTGCTTAGGCTGGTAAAAACTGACAAGAGCACGTGTCAAGGTGGTGTATCAGCAGGGTGCAGTAAGCTGCCCTTGAAAACATACATGAATAGCTTTGCTGCCAAAACTTTCTTTGATATTAATGCACAAAGAAAAAATAATTTGATGTTAGCATCCAAAGAGAATATATTAAAGGAAATAATTGCTGTCAGCATATTTTAGCAATAACGAGCTGCAATAGCCATTAGTATTCAGGTTATTTTGCATTGTTTGCATTGTTTTGCATTAATAAAGACAAAATCTGATGGATATCTATGCAGCTTCTAAAGGATTTTGCTTTCTTTCTTACCTCTTCCTTTTTCTCTTCAGCACCAGAGGCTAAATTGAGGCTCAGCTGAGAGTGGCTGCTTATGCCACTGTCTTCATTTCCATCATCATAGTACACAGTTTGCACCGACTCCTGGAAGCAAACAGGATTCCTGCCCAACTTCAGCCCCGGTACCTCGACTCTCTCCTCGCTCTCCGATGAGCTCAGGGACAACGTGCTGTGATGGTCTGGGCACTGGAAATTCATATTGCACTTGACCTTCTCTGCAGCGGGACTTTGAGGCTTTGGAGTAGTCGGCCTGACGGGAATGTGAGGGTTTTCAGCTTCATATGTAAACTGCTGGGTAGCTTTTGGTTCATCCGAGTCCGAATAAAACACTTCATTGGGAAAGGGACTAATGTCATTCAGCGTGGGTGATAAACTATCAGAGTCTGGGATACCCGATGATGTCCTGAGGCTTTTGTCTTCAGCAACAGCTACATTCATTTCAGTCTCTTTATCCTGAGCAACTGCGGGGCTTTGCAGACAAGGTGTTCCCGGTGAGGAAGAGTCTGGACTAGATACCGGGGAGGTGCATCTCTTTCTGTCGTGATCCGTGCTGCTGGAAACCCTGCGGGAGTAGTCATCGTGCAGTCTGCTGTTTGACCTTGTTCTCTGGGACTGCTCGCTGGGAGAAGGAGCTGTGCTCTTAGGGCCATCCTTCTTCCATGCGACATCTGTAACATTACTGACAAGTTTCAAAACTCGGTCAAAATCCTTTGCCCTGATAGGGCTCTTCCATCGCTTGGATCTCCTCCCGGGGTTCCCACCAGTTTTGTCCGAGTCAGCAGAAGGAACACTCACAGTCCTTGTTGGCGTCTGGTTTTCACTTGCAACCTTGAGGTCGGTAAGGTTTGAGGTGGACTTCCGTTTGAATGAACTTTTTTTCAGAAAGTTCAAATTATCTGAGCTTTTGCTTCTCCGATAAATGATCCTGTTGTTTTCAGAGTCTTTCACTAAAATTTCGCAGATCTTTGGCTCTGCGATGACAGGTGATGTTGGCCTACTACAGTTGTGATGACTCTGAACTTTATCTGTGTCTAGCAAGTTTATGCGGCCAGCACCGTAAGCCCGCCTAATGCTGCGCGAGCGATGGGTATTCCTCAGGAAAGACTCATCGCTCTCCTCCGCATCAGAGCAGTCAGAAGCTAAACCATCCACTGCATTCTGGAAATCATGTAGCGGCCCCGAATAGGAATACCTGTTAGTCTGAACTCGCACCACTGCCCCGTTTGAACCATGTTTGCCTACGCCGTTCTCGTTTAAGATGTCTGAGCATTCCCTTGTTTGAATTCCTTGGAGCACCGAAGATTTCAGCTTCTTGAAAGATCCCATTTTTCTGATGGAAGACAAAGCATTCCACGTGGACGAGTTGCCCATCAAAACCAGAGAACGAGGCCTGTCAGAGCTGGAATTAGCCCGTTTCCGAGGGGTGGTGAAAAAGCGCATGATTTTGGAAGGGCTGAGTTTATCCTCTTGAATTTCCTCCTCATGACTGTTGCTGGTGCTGTATCCCCCATTATGACTGACACAGGTAGTCTGGTTTTGGGGCTCTTTATTATCCATAACTATACAAGTAACGGTGGTGCCATTTCCACAGCCATTCGGAAACGTTGTCATGCTCTCGATGCTGTAGGCATGGAGACAGAGGCTGGGGTAGCTCAAAGCGACGCTGCTGCCTCCACCAGCTGACCTCGCCGCCTCTCCTTCATCTGCTGCACCTTGGTCTGTCTTGCTTTCACATCGACTGGGTGAGCTGAGCTCCTCAGGCTGCACTGCCTGCATCAGGAGAACAAAAGCAACTGTGAGAGAAATTTCCTTACGAAGTCCCCAAGTCAAAAAAGTTTGAGCCCCACTGTAGGAAATAAAGACACGAAACGAAGTTCTTTTTTGCCGAACAAAGGCGTGTTGCAGTGGTGAGGAGAAGGCATTCATAACTCCCTCGAAGTATAATTGCATTCATTAGCAATTTAACAGACCTGAATAATTTCAGTATGTACTTGTTTCCCTAATGCTTAATAACCTCATAAATTCAGTACGACTACCACACCTACCTTACAACACTAAATATAATCCACATACACACTTAGAGAGAAACCCCCAACAACAGCAATCTGGTCTTCCTCCTCACGGCGCTCAGCACTGAGCCCCGGGACACGTGAGAAGTTTTCATCCAAAAAACCGAGCACATCCATCAGGTGCCACCTAATCCTCAAACAGTAGGCAACGAAGAGGAAAATACATGTATTTTTTCCTACACTTGCTACTGTCAGAAGGCTGCACGACACTCAACTGTCTTGTCTGTCCCCTAGCAGGTGAACCTAAGAGTTACATCAAGTGCCCAGCGCAGTATTTTTCCCTAGCCAAAGAAAAGGTTCAGAAGTACGTAAAGCCAGAAGCCAGCCTATGCTGTCACGACAGCGCCGTGAAAACTTGAATTTGGAAGTGACCGGAGTCTCTGTGACTGGGACGTGCTGTAGAAGGGATCTCCCCGAGCCGAGCGTGGGAGATCCAGCAGCCCAAACCACGCTCCGGCGCTTGGGAAGGCTGCGTGGGGACCCGCGGCCATGCCACCCCTGCCCCGGCCGAGGGTCTTTGCCGGGCAGGCAGGTGCTTGCACCACCATGAGCACAACGCCCAGAAACCACTGGGATGCCCAGTCCGAAGCCGGCACCGTCTTAAAACCGAAGGTCACTGCGCAGTTCTCTCTGCAAAGGCCGGTGGGATCTTCACAACCCTGCCACTGCCCGGGGGGGGGGGGGGCCTCTCCCCGAAACGAGGGGAGAAAACGTGCAGCTGCCCTTGAGGGAGAGGTAGCCCCGGCCCCTTCTTTGTCCCCTTCTCACCCGAGTGCCCGCGGGGGCTCCGGGGGCCAGCGGGGATGCGGAGGGGGCCAGGAGAGGCAGGGGACCGGCGGCAGCCCCCCCCCCTCGTAGCCTGAAGGGGATGCAAAAGCCTGGCGGGGCTTTTCATGGCCCTAAAGAGCGCAGCGAGCGGGCCGGGGAGCAGCGGCAGATCCCGGCCGGGCGAACAGCGAGCACCTCGCCAAAGGCGGGAGTTTCGGTTTAAAACCCCACCGGGTTTAAGGCTGCTGCCTCCTGAGCGCGCTTGAAAAAGAGTTTCGCGAGCCTCTGTCCCTCTGGGGATAAACGGATTTTCTCGTGTTTCAGCGGGACGCCTGAAATCTCCCTCGCCGCTGGTTTTAATCCCCCCCTCATTCACAGGGGCGCGGCGGGAGCTCTGCCGGGCTGCAAGGTAGAGCCGAGCCGAGCCGAGCCGAGCCGAGCCGAGCCTGCCCCCCGCCCCCGACCCGGCACCCGGGGCCGGACAAAAGCCCGCCGGGCACCGAAACCTCGGCCTGCCCTTGTGCTCTCGTACCGCTCGCAAATTTCCACGCGGAAAAAAAAAAAAAAAAAAAAAAAAAAAAGTAACAATAATGAGAACAAGAGGCTGCTCTCGGCAGAGAAGTTCCCAGAGAAAGCGGCTTTGGGCGAATCCGCACCTGAGCAGGTAGAAAGGGAGCGGGAGAGAGGCGGGAGAACAAATACAGTGAAACGCAAGTTGAAACAATCGGCTCGCAGCGCGGGGCCGACGACAGCTTCCCGCTGCGGGAGGCGACTCGCGGAGCAGCGCCCTTACCTGGGGGGGGGGGGAACCCCGCCGCCTCAGCCCGTCCCCGCCGCCGCCCGCTCCCGCATCGCTATGGCAGCGGCCGCCGAACGGGGAGGGGGGAGCGGGCGGGACGCGCCGCGCACCCGGGGCAGCGCCGGCGGGGCGGAGCGGGGCGGAGCGGGGCGGGAACTCCCGGCTCCTCCGACCGCCCCCCCCGCCGGACCTCGGCGGCCCTCGGTGTCCGTCGTTCCCCCCAGCCCCGCAGCCCGGGCGGGGGGCTCTGCTCTGCTCCGCTCCGCCCGCCCCCGAGCGACTTCTCGCCGCCGGGGGTCTCCGGCGCTGGGGGTTGCCGGCAGGAGCTTCCCGGCCGTCGGCCGTGAGCGGCGGCCGTTGCCCGAGCGGGTCCCCGGCTCAGCTCGGCGCTCGCTGGCGCCTTTCTCGGTACGTGCGCTCTGCTCGCCCTCGCTTTTCGCCGCGGGCACAGGCCCTGCGCTGGCCTGCCGCGTAGCGCAGCCCGTTGGCCAGCACGGGTACCAGTTCTCCCCGCTTCGCAAACACGAGTTTATTTTCCCAGTTATCATCTGCGGGTTGAAGAGTCCGCTTCCTCACACGGCACAACTGGTCCTCCTAGTAAGCCAGAAGTATTTGAAAAAAAAGCCTCAGATCATCTGCCACTCTCTTTCGCCCCAGCAAAGTGTATTTAGTAGCTGGTTGGTTGTTTTATAACTAAACGATCCGTAACGTATCACTGTATTTCAATGTAGCATTTACATTTTGTGTTTGTGGTGCCAAACACAAATTTCTCACTGGTAAACAAATCAGCATATTTTCCTAAGCGTGGTTTGCTTTATTAAGCTTGAAGACATGAATGCTGGAAAAGAAGTACTTGCCAATCTGCTCAAGCTCTTTCAGACGCTCGCGCTTGGTTCCCTGTCTGTCTTTCTGTCCCAGACCTGGACAACCTTTTGGTTTGCCCCATTCCTCAGAGTTAGCAGCAAGAACAACATTTCATGCGCAGTCTGAGCAGCGCTCATATACTAGAAGGAAAATTTTGTGAGACAATGTTTTACGGCCCCATGTCGTGGCTCCTGACAAAGACCCATAACAAGTGGTAGTTCTTGCTCAAATAGTTTGTTGTCTAAAAATATTTCTACACTTGGACTGGAGCTGTAGACATAATTAAAACTCTTTTAATGTAGCTCAGGTAAGAGGCAAAATAAAAGCAGGACAACACAGTGCGTGGCAGAACAGACGCCCTAAAGAAGTAACGAGGGCCATGAGCCCCACTGCCTCTCCTCTGAGGCTGGTGTGACTGTACACGCTGTAATTACTTCTCTGGAGAGCAGTATAGACATACTCTCAAAGGCAAGGTGTAGTTAGGGGATGAGGCAAACAAATGGTCTTAAGGGATGTAGGTCAAATGAGGTAGCAAATAACTCTGGGAGTGACCACAGGATTCTCCGGCAGTCAGCAGCAGCAGGGCCAGCCTGTCACCAGCCCAGGTCTTGCTGGCCTTGGCTTTATGGTAAGCCCCATGGAAGGAGTGGGTTTTGAAGAATGACTCAAATGAGGCAGTAAAGTGGTTGCTCCACAGTGTTGGGCATGGGAAGGAAAGAGGAAATGGAGATTAGGACTGGAAGTGCTGACACAGTGTGGAGAGGGTCCATGTGGACCATGGCTGGTGATCTATGTCAGCTTGGGACTACCTGGGGGAAGTTCTCGAGTCAGAGCAGACAAGAGCTGTCTGCTCCAGACTGTGGGAAAAGGAAGTCTCTGAAGAGGGACTCGGTGAAGGCACTGGAATGGCCAAGAGAATTACTTCAGCAGTGTTATTAAGGGTAATATTATTTATATGAGACAAGAAGTATATCAGAAGTTAACTTTAAAAGCACTTTCAATGGGTCTTGTAAACTTATCTCACAGCGTCCCTGGTATCTCTAGTGGTTTGTGCTGGTTGCTTAAAAACTTCTAACTATTCAAACCTGAATTTCAAGGGATTTATGTTCCTATGTTCCTGCACATTCCTTTCCATAAATATCCCAGCTATATCCATCACATTCATTTTTGATATCTGTTTTAATCCACAAGCCTCCTCAGAGAAGGGAACCCCCAGTTCCTCCTGTGTCCTCTATCTACCAGCTGGACAAAAAGACAAAACAGAAAAATCTATTGAGCTGAACTGCGCCACTCTTTATCCAGCCAAGAGTGTTTCTGAAACTTAAGAAAGTCTAATAACTTTGAGATCTGAACCCTTCTTTTAAATGTATTTGAAGCTCATCAGCAGGTTAAAAACTGCTTGAGAAGACAAAAATGACACGAGAAGGTATTGACACGCTAACAACATGCTCGCAAGAACTTAACTTCCTTAAAAAGCCACACTAAAAAGCTCACTTTAGGTAATTAGGTAAGACTATATTTTATGTTGTATTCTTTAAATGTCACAGCATTTAATAAAGGAAATACCTAGAAAATTGTAATTACAGAGGTAACAGTATTTAGTCAATTAGACATTTGTCAAGTTTCTAAAAGTAAATACTACAGTTTTAATCTTCCAGACTTGTTTGTCATACATATTCCACCGGTAGCATATTTAAACCCTCTCCTAACTCTTGCAGCTTCATTGAGTCAGAGTCTGTCCTTCCCCATGCGCGTACTATTTAGTGAAGCACGGATGCAGCACACTAAAGAGTATGTCTGAGAACAGGATTAACTTCCCGTACTGGAGACCAATAATTACCCAAATCTTTTCTTAATCTGAATTATTATTTTTTTAACGGCTGGGAAGTGTATATAGCATCCAGGTGCTGTCACACCAAGGTTTAATAAAATAATGCAAAGCAAAATTTATCAACAGGACTTCCATGAGAAAGACGGCAAATCACTCTTCTGACTATAAACTTGAGCGCTTTCCAGTTTCTTGCAATATTTGAAGAAAAACAAGCCATAGTATTTCCTCAAAGTTACAAACCAAAATTTCAGCAAATTAGGCCTTTCTATATAAAGGTTTTTCTACAATCCTAAAAAAGCAAAATGTCATCCAAATTTCTGATTAAAAAAAGGTGCTTTTGAAGTGGCATTCCTGGCTGGTTTTCCAGCTTTTTTGTTTCTTGAGAGGATTAATACAATTTGCCACTGAGAATACTTGAAAAGGCTTCAATAAGAACAAATTCATAGCACTTTCATAGGTATTTCTGAAAAACCGAGCTATGTCCTGTATTATTTACAGGCTAATAGTTTGACTCCAGATGAGTAACAAAGGCTGCAGTGAACTGAGAGGCAGTGCCAGCATCACATGTTATGGTTGACCAAGTACAGTAATTTATGAAGAGAACTCCAAGAATAACTTCCAGATCGGTATATGCATGAGATTTTTAATAGTGATTTGACAATGGTCATCGCACTTACCGCAACAAAAAATGAAATGCTTGTTTTAGAAGCTCTAAGTCTGTAATTTAAAAGAGGTTTAATGCGCATGTGACAAGGAATGAGAAGGATTATTCCAAGTGTAATACAGGTGGGAAAGGATTACAAAAACTGTGACATGGGAGAAAGAATATAGAGTTTTAATGATGAAGGAACAACCCCCCCCCAACTTTTTAATAGGTAGTGATAGATCTCAGCTTTCTCAGAATAGCGAAGGGCACATTTGTGTAATAAAGTCACTCACTTAAATCTGAAAAGTCTAAAGGAGAATGATTCTTTCTACGTAGTTTAGAAATCCTCTCTTCCACTCCCACAAGTCTATTATTTCTTTCATGGTTCTTTTATACATACTTTCTAAATGTCTATTTTAAAGTAGTGATTTTTTTAAAAAGGTACTCTTAAAAGAGAGTACAAAAAAAGAGCCAAAAGGAATCATTTCAGGAAAACATAAAAGCATTTGTCCTACTTCAACAGCTATTGGGCAAGATGGCAAAGGAAGTGACTCTCTAAGACATACTCTAAATTAATGAGTGACCAAATTTAATTATTAACATGCAGGATTACTGAAATAAGAGATCCCTTTGCTTTAATTGACAGTGTCTTTTCCAGGCTGCAGTACGCAGCTAACGCTCCAGTTCTGCAGTTTGCACCTTCCTTTTACATCCCAGGCAAAGACTCTCCTGCAAGCAATTAACCTCCAAGGAATCTTTACACATTGACAAGTCCCACAGGGGGAATTAAACTGAGTCATATATCTACTGAAGTTAAAGGCAGCTCCCCCACCGACTTCACTGGGAGCACAATCAAGATCTCAATTTGTCCAGTTTAGAAACGAGGGAAGAGTAGTATGTTTGTGTATGCAAGCTCAAACTAACATAGGCTGCTAATTATTTTCATCTGTTTTATATATAAACTGTGTGAAATTAATGTAGGATTTTTCCATTTGTGTATATCTGCAACCAAATTAGTAATAATAAATGGAAAGGGATTTTCCAAATTCAAGACCTTTGTCGTCTTGGCACTGAAAATATCCATTCCAGAAAATGAGTTGTGTTGCTAAGGAAAACACTCAAAGGACAGCTTAGGTTAAATTGCTGTATTAACTCCTTAATTTGCCCAGTGAAAGTCATCATTGCCCCTGTGCAGGAACCTGGTATGCTACTTCCGAAAGGCCAGTTCCTGTTGCATTTACTTTGCCTCCGATAAAGGCAATTACTGACCAAAGTGAGAAAAATTTATCACAACTTGGTCTAAATCAGAACACATAACAAACTGTTTTTCCTTCTAATCTTCTTTTAAATGTGCTTTGCTGAGGTTATTTCGCTGAGCTTGCTCAGCTCAGTTAAACACAGAGACCTAATTTAGGGAGAACACAATAGCCCGATGGAGTGACGCCATCAATGAAAAATGACCCTTGTGTACCAGGTTACCATTATCCCATCTCCGAGTTGCTCTTACTCACCCACCTACACCAATACAGCTGCATGCAACTTAATGATGGCTTCAGCCTTTCAGGCTGCTAGAATGCTATTTATAACCCCACGGGGTCCGACTGCGATCTTATTCTTTCTCCCCATCCTCAAGAGGCATTATTCAGACAGCATGACATGAAGAGATGGCTGGTACTACAGAAGAGCAGTTTCCAATAAACAGATCATTGTGTTTAAACATAAAGACTTCCAGTTACCAATTAGGAAGGGTGAATTCCACCTTTGTTTTGTGTCTCACAAAGTGTAAGATGTAGGAAGGAAAAGGACCGTGGAGATGCAAAGTAGACAGAAATGGGAAGGAAAATATATACCCTATGTATTTTTCTTTTTCTTCTTGTCTTGAAAAGAGTTACAGTAGATTTTCTGTTAGGTGGATGTACATAAAAATGATGTGGACTAGTTGGGAGGAAAGGGTGCGATCTCAGAGAGCTGGAATCCTCCCACTCTGCAGTCATTTGCTTTCTCTTCCTTCTCTGCTCTACCTGCCATCCTTTCCTATGTCACACCCCTCGCTGCGGCATCTGATGGCCCTACAGCCATTCTGTATTTATTTTCCTTGCTCGAATAATAACACGTAAAAGTGACTATTAAGACCTCTTTATCAACCTTCTTCCCCACCCACTTAATTACCTTGCCATCCCGTCCTCTCTATTCAAAACTGTCCTTCCAAAATTACCTGAGGATATGAAGGTGCCTTGTTATGCAACCAGGAGGCCAAAATAAATCAATGGAAGGATAAATACAAAGAGAAAGGGCCTTGAGGAGTTTGAGGGCTGAGGACCACCTGCAGCGGGTGTTTGCACGGCTCAGGCCAGGGACTGGAGTGACGGTGAGGAACACTTCATTCATTTTTGCATGTGAGCCGTAGCAAGGGGCTGTGCGTGGGTTTATTAGATTTCTGAGTGATGGTGCTTCTCCCTGGGCTCGGGGAGGAAGCACAAGCAGCACCCAACCCTCGCTTAAGTAATTCAGCTGTGCTGAAGGGAGCAGGGGTACAGCAACAGCGCAAAGGTACGGAGTCCATCGGAACTGAGAAAAGATGGAACTGCTTTAAAAGCGAAGCAGGTAGTGGACTTCATTAGGAATGATGGTGCCACATCAGTAGAAATTATGCAAAGTTGTATAAGATCATCTTGCTTCTGATGCTTATTATAATAAAATAACAGGTCTCAGTAGAATAATTGGCCCAGCGTGATGCAACAGAAATACCCAGCTGGTGATAGTGCAGCTGCGCACCTTAGTTAACTCCGTGGTGGCCAGGGCAAAAAGCCCTGAAAAATTACAGCTTTTGATACATTTGTGAGGTCAGAACAGTGAATATCTCAGTAAGATTAAGAAAAGGAGAAATAGGTAGCATTTGAGGAAGAAGCGCAGGGGTTTGTTGTTGTTGTTAGGAGGCTTCTAGGCGATCTGGATTCATGTGCTTTAAGAACCACAAAGGTTTTTTTTCAATTAGTATCAATACTTTTCTTTGTTTAGTCCCTTTTTACAATGACAAATTTGCTGGGTTTGTTACAGTCTGAACTAAATTAACATTCATGAGCACATTTCTTGTGCCAGAAGATTGAATTACCATCTCCACCGTGTTTCTCTTTCTTTTCAGGAAAAGGAAAAAAAAAATCTTCTTGCTAATTCTACCTCTAGTGTGTCAATAACTTCTACTTCTTGTTTGAAATTACTCTATCGAAAACCCTGTGGAATGGAAAAGCTAGAAAAAAGCAATGTGAACAAAGTGGATACCAATGAGTGCTACAACAACATTTACGTGCTGGGCCTTTTCAATAAAATACATGCTCTGAATTTATTCTGCCTGAAAACTTCAAAGCAATGATAAGCCTTTAACTAATAGTCATCCCTCTCTCTGGTGCTTAGTAACTACCTACCTTCTTCTTTATTAATACTAAGATCAAGAGTATTTTTTTAAAACATGGATGATCAAATTTAAGCAAACTGTCTATTTATTTTGGCAGGACCAGGAGTTACCTGATTTAAAGATGCAGAAAGCACACTATGCTGCTCACTCTAAAACTTATTTGTTTGGACATGGAATCAGACACATAACAAATTTATAAATTTTGGGCTAGCTTACTGGTCCTGTTAAAAACAACCATACATATTAAATTAGATCTTTTATGAGCAGGATAGTCAAGGAAATCTCTTGCAGCCTGATGTTATTTGTAATATTATAAGTGTTTCTAGGAAGCAATACAAATGATACATATTGACTGCCTCTATAAGATATTGCTGCTGCACAAGTTAGATTTTGGTGGGGAATCAGACGATTTTTTTAAGATCAGAACATCAGAATCGTGCAACTGTCTTCCTATTAGAACAGCGTGGAAGAAAACCTGACTTTAGTACCCTGAGATGGAGTTAGTTATGTATAGCTAAGGTACCAAATGGCATAATTGCCTGAAACAGTGCGGGACTGGAACCAGTGCCCCAAGAGACCTTTACGGCCATTGGCTCAGACATCCATATTCCATGAGTAGAGGTTAAACAACTCTGGATTTTACCAGCCCCAAAAGTAATGGTAAATTATCTGAAAAAATGAAACCCCCATCTCAGGCAGGAAAGATGTCTTTATGACTGAGGCTGGGGAAGAGAGATTCTGGATTTTCTTTCTTTCTGACCTTGGCAGTTCAGCATACTTTTCTCAGCTTAAGTGCTGTATGTGTAAAGTAAGTGATGATAGGAGTAGTACCTTATAACCTATGGGCCTGCAAGGACAAATCCATCAATGCTCCTGGGGAACTTTGATGCTTACAGTGATGAGAGCTATAAAAAGTGTATACACAGAGAAAATAATCCATTACCTACCCATGCAGAGGACAAACTCTAAATTCCAGTTTTTTGAAAGGAGTTCAGACTAAAGTGCCCATTTCAAGACTCAATTGCCTATTTTGATGATGGTTCATTAATCTTCTAAACTGGAGTTTGCAGATCTGGCTAATAATTTATGTCTTCTAAGAGTACAAGACAGCTCTGAACCTGAAAGATTACACATTTCCTTACTACAAAAGTTAATTTACAATGGTGAGCTGTCTTTGCCTAAACATTGCAAATAGCAAAATGGACACTTTGGTACCTGTCAGTGACACTGTCCTTTTTAAAAAGACCTTGTTAAACTTCCAGTTAAGAAAATCTAATGAAAAAAACCATAGAAGCCATTCCCTCAACACGCTGGGGTACATAATTAAAATACTAAGCTGGGGATGTGAGCCGTGTTTCCAGCTCAGTGTGAAAGGGGGGCAGTTTGCACCAATTCTGTCCTAGGGTTTTCTTTTGTCTAAGCAATACTAAATACCTGAGTCAGACCTCTTCCCACCTCTCCCTTTTCATGACATAATTCAGCAAACTTTCTGTTTCTGTGCCAGGACTGGAACGGCTGCTTTGCTCTCTCCTGTTAGCACACGCTGCCCCAGAGATGCTGTTGCTCCCCATAGACCACCTGCTGCTGTTCACATCACCTCCTTCGATCTACCTGGTCTCTACGGGTGAAGGTAGAAGTGATGGCTCCAGCCCATCTAAGAGCGTGCCACCACCTAAAGGGAGAGATGCTGGACCTCCCTTCTGCTTTTTCCTGCCAGGCTGGGAGTTGAACCAGCTTCCCCGGCTGCACGCGAGCTGTTGAAGGGCAGGAGGTAGAAGTCAGCATCCAAGGGCAGGGAGAAAAGCGCAGGAAGGCGAGTGGAAACTCCTTCCACAAGCAACGGGACTCCTGAAATGGCTCCAGACTCGAAATTTGTCTCGGGACCTGCACAGGAGTGCTGTGAATTGGAAAAGGCTGAAGGAACATGCAGTTGCCCTCAGCTTATTCTCCGCGTGTTGTCTTTGAAAGCTGCAGGGTGCCAGGGTGTGTGGGTGTGCGGGTGGTGGTGCCGGGTGGGTGCCTGTAGCGGGTTCGCAAAAGAGACACAAAGAAACACAAAATTCTGTGGCAACTTCCCAAACTGGAAATATTTTTAAGTGTGTTCTCTGGAAAAGCAGGAAAATACTTTCTCCAGAAAATAGTTAATTGATTTTTTTTATGAAGCGCTGTTGTGTCAAATTCAGGGATTAAAAGCAATGATTAAGGTAAATAGACATTTTAATCTGCTTTGCATTCAATCTCTGATTCAGTTTCAATTCCAGCCTCACCACAAAATAATACAAACATAGCCTCGATGCAAGGATATTGGGATTGCTGTGTACCTCA
This sequence comes from Aquila spilogaster, assembly GCA_024606505.1. Taxonomy (NCBI): domain Eukaryota; kingdom Metazoa; phylum Chordata; class Aves; order Accipitriformes; family Accipitridae; genus Aquila; species Aquila spilogaster. Next base: position 9,031,597 of record JANHGO010000041.1, on the reverse strand, counting down.
AAACGACCGTTTGTAAAATAACTCAGTAAAGATGTCACTTAAGCTTTTCTCGATGCAGCAAAAATTTCGGCAGGCCAATCTAGGCTTGAATAGTTATTCAGTCTCATTGGTAGGATGAACACTGCATAGAGGCTAACGCTTAGTATTGTGCTGAAATCAGTTGGTTTAAAACCTGTTTTCACCAGTCTCTGCAGCAGCAGGGAACAGGGCCTCCCTGTCCAGCACTTGCAGCCAAGCCATATGCAGCATATGTTCAGCTGAGCCACTGGTGACACCCCCTGTCAGCATCTGGTAATTTTCCTAGCAAGGACAAGATTTACATGAAAGCTTTAACTCGAAAGTCCTGAAGAGCCACAGACAAATACATTCCAGAATAATTGTTCTAACCAAAGAGTCAGAGGTGCACCTTTATAACAAGCCAATTTTGGATGACTGTAGTATCAGCTTTATACTTCATTCTACCAGGCCAAGATGCTTAATTTATCAGAAATCTTGCTATCATTCAGCTGATAAACAGTTCCCGTTCAGTGTTCAGCCCTCAGAGTCACAGATATTGCTGCCTGAGAAACACGGAAATAACAGCCATCTGGCTCCATGCACGTCTTGATTTTCCAACACTTAAGCAAAATACATCATACAACCACTTGGAACTTATTCAAAATTGACTATTATATTTTTCATTGTTCTGAAGTCTAAGAAAAGGGGGATGGGGGGAGTTCGGGCTCTCCAGAGAAGGAAACCCTTCCTAAGGTTTGCAGTAAGACACAGCAACTTCTACTAAATCATTCAATATCATAATGAAGCATATTCTTTTTTCTCACCAGTCTTGCTTCTCTCATTGCTTAGGGCACCAAAGCTACAACACTGTTACTAGTAGAAACCAACATGTAATTTTTAGCCAAATCTCATTTTACTGGAACCTCTAAGCTTTTGAGAGCTTATTATTCCAGATTTAACCTGGTATTAAATGAGAGGAGAGTGAAATCCAGGCTTTACAGCAAGTATTAAACAGCTTTGCTAACACATAGTAATGAAAAGCAATTAGCATATAACCAACCCCAAGCTCATTTCCCCTAAACCGGGAGCTGTTTTCCCAGGGAGGATATTGAGTACTTGTGACTACTTTCTGCTGCAATATTCTTACATGGGATCACGTGGTGCCTTCATCCTATGCTGAAAGTTTTGGAAAATACTTCACTGGCATCAGCAGTCCACTTTTGTTCCCATAAACTTCTACCCATTTCCCCACTTTCTTTTAATGGGTAAACAACTCTCAACTTCTTAGTGTTGCTAGCTTAGCTAATTGTGCTTAAAGTTACACAGAAGCCTCTCTAATTTACTAAAGACTCCTAAAAGCTCAGTTTTCTTTGGGTTTTTGCTTATTCCCCAGAAAAGCACAGCAGCCAACTTGATGGTCATTACTCTGAGAAAACTGGCAGTCAGCAAGTCGTTTAATCCGCAGTCTACTTATGCACCTGTGTCATGCCCCGATTTCAGTTAAGAGTACATCGCCAGAGCTGTGATCTTGCAAACGTTTTATGTATGTGATTCTCTGCTATTGCATGCTTAAAATCACACCGATCTCAACAGATAGTCCACACATAAATGTGTGCACAGCCGAGAGTTAACTTGTGGGAGTGAGGGCAAAAGCCAGCAGTGTGATTGCTTATTTTGAAACGATATGGTTATTAATACACAGGTGTATTTGAATTAAAGTGAGATTCCTCCAACAGTCCCTAGAACAGAACTGTGCCTTGCTTTCTGGCCAACCTTAAATAGAAGTTTGAAAGCAAAATTCAGGTTTGGTTTTCAGTTCATAAGTACCACTATTTGCAGGTGTTACCAGGACCAAAATCACAGAGCATCTCCCTGCTTGCCTAGCATGGCAGGGTGTTGAACAGGGAAGGCAGGGGGTGCCTTTTTGGAAGTCATTTTCCTTGCTTGTAGATGGCATTAAACCCCATTGCTTAAAGATTTCAGGTCCTGGTTTTTTCCTTGCAAACAGTGGAAGATTATGTTCTTCATCTGCATACAAAACAGGAAGAATGACTTCAGAAATGGTACGTTACAGCACTTTTTCTGTGCCAAATACATCTGAATTTACAACAGACCAATGCCATGCTCTTCTCCCGAAACAAGTTTCAGAGGAAGAGTAATAATTAATACTGGAGTTTGCACAGGCTACACCATCTCTTGGTCTCTTAAGATACATTTGGCTACTAAATATTTCTCCTGACTTCCCAAAACGTAAGCAACGATCGGTTTAGTACCCTTCGGTAAAGCATACCTTTCAAAATGCCCGACTCGCAGCGGAGGACAGCGCTCCAGCCCAGTGCCACCAGTGACAATGCACCGATGCAGGCAGTCGCCAGTGCCTCGGCTGGGTGGGCTTCTGCCCAAGGCGGGGTCCAGAAAGCTGGGACAATGCCAGGGAATCTGCCCCCCGGTGCCACTGCCGGTGGGATCCCCTTGAAGTCACAGCGCCCAAAGTGCCCCGTCGTATAGCGCGTGAGCGCCGCAATGAATAGTGCCCAAATGGCTTTGCCAGATGGACTGCACAGGTTATCTGCAACTCTAAAAACCACATACACTTTAACAGAGGGGCAAAGCGCACTGCAGCCAACACACAAAAGATTAACTATTAGTCTCAGTTATGGTTTTGCACTTAACTGGAACGACTAATAATGCCATAATTGTAAAATGTAATTAATTACCACCATACATACCTGAATGTTTATGTCTTCCAGCAGCCATTAACTACCAGATCTGTTGTTCTGGGTAAGATTTAATCTAAATGTATGAAAATCCATTGCACAGAATATTGCCCAGTTACAGTATGAACCTTGTTCCAGAAAACCTGTTTGGTTTTTGAAAGAGCCTGTTGTTGTCTGGATTCGGGGCTCAGTCCTGCAATGTACTGAGCACCCTTTAAGCCCTTAAACACAACCACTGGGAGGGAAAGGGACTCAGAGTGATCCAGAAGCAGTCACTACCTTGCGGGATTGAGTCTTAAGTTAATATATAACAAACGCCTGCACAGCGGTGTGTGAAATCAGCAAGTTAAACATACACTTAAAATAACTGTAGCAAGAGAGAAACAAGCATATTTACAGATGTGTTTCATTAAAATCTTTGTGCTGAATAGTCTCATATGCAGCATTCCTACATATTTACCATATGAAAGCAAAGATCTGGGGAGTGTTCTGGTGAAAGTAAAATTAAGCAGTCGAGGCAGAAATAACCTAAAGTTGCAATCAAAGACTTCTAGATAAATATTGTGCAAACTGTGAGTTGGTTATTATCAGCTGGAATCTACCCTGAGCAAGCTGCACCTGACAGCGTGGACAAAATGGATGACCCAGAATGGCACATGCTAAATACATATCCACAGAAATGAAAATAACAACGAACCTCAAAACTTTACCACCCAGGTCTATTATTTGCAGGTGTCAGCAGCAGAACCAAATGCCAAAATCATCCCTGGTCATACCTGGTCATTTACTGTAAGAAATGAAAGAGGCAGAAATCAAAGGCATAATTATGTCTTTGAGAGCTGCAAAGTGCCACAGGAAAGTAACTGGGTGTGCAGAAGGCACTGCAGGTGGGGAGCTGAGTTATCCCAGTGGCAGAAAACCAGATACACGCCTGCTGGAAAGATGGCACTTGTGCTTCCCTGCTTTTGCTGCCTGGTTTACAGGGGGAGAAACTACACTCTCCTACAGACCCACATTTATCCCCAGAGCCTGGCATCACATAGGAAAATATAGAATGCCCCTGGCTTTGTGCTCTCCAGTTGGAAGGACCTGTACAGCTCCCTCCTATATATCCCTTCCTATACAGAAGACAAAATAATATATAACAGAAGATCTGCTAGAATGGGATTTGTTCTTCTCTTTTCCTCCCTAGAAGAAAAAGCAACTTGCAACTGCATTTTTTTCTGAATTAGAGTAGCACGACGTGGAGAATAACTGCAATCCTGAATGCAAGAGAACATTAATTCTAAGAGAAATTAATTTCTGTCTTATGTTTCTTGGAGTTATTCTGTGAATAATTACAAGGAGAATTTTTAATGGCAATATTACATTCATTTCTTAAAAGTAGAAATATCAGCATATTTACTTAACAATAGATTTACATATCCAAGATCATTTCCAAAACCTAATTAATAATTTATAACAAAGTATGAGGCTTCATATATGTCTCATGCAATAATTTGCAAATCAGATATTATTGAATTCCAAATTATTAGTTACATTCATTTTAGCTGAAAGCTCTGCTGGAATCTCAGTACCAAGGAAATTAACTACACGAGAATATAAAGACAGAACTACAACTCCACAATGTTTGACTTATGCTTGAAGCCTTCAGCGAAAAGGAGAAAGCAAGCTCCTCACTGCCATACTATTCTCATGCAAGGCTGGGCTTTTACCGATTTAAACCTTCTGAGTCAGATACAAGGTCCACTAAAGTTCAGGGGACTTTCCTCTGCTTCTATCAAGCTTTAAGTAAAGATTATCCTAAAGGCTAAGTCCAAGCAATTTTCTTGGTCTCAAACCACTCACCAGGGTGCTCATCTAGGATGTTGCCATATGAATGTTGATTTTGATCATGGTCCTGGGTGGGGAGGAAGTTAATAAAATACCACATCTTGCTTTGTGGATTGAAATTTTAGGAGAACTGAAATGCAAAGAAAACTACATGGCACAAGTCGATCTCCAAGTGCTTCACAAGTGCAAAGAGAAGGATCTGGATTCAGATCAAACAGGAAAGATAAAAATAACAAACAGCAGACACACAAATGTGATAAATGCCTTTTCTTGCAGTTTCTGGTATTCTTGCCCATGAAATCTTGCTTATGGTTAGGATATCAAATGCTGTTGTAGAAGACAGACCAAAGTTTAGAGAGCTATGTGACGCTTAACTTTCTGGCAAGACTAGCAGCAAAGTCCAGTCCAGTTTTGGCAACTCAGTAACTGAAATATCTTGATGAGGTTCCTGCTTAGAGGACAATAGGTCATTATATTTGTACCTGAATTGTACCTGCAATCTCAGAATCTCCAAGTACTTTACAAACTTGAGTAGGTTAAATCTTTCATGGGTATGAAGCCTCTTATAATATTTTCAATATTTTTCAGAAATTTCCTTTAAATTTTGAGCATTTCAGACTTTGAGCTGATGATTTGAGATGCTGACATACAAAATGAGAAGTAGTCAAAATACAAAAGCAGCATTCAGGTTTTGGTGAAAAATATTACGGAGAATAATCTCCAGAACAAAGAATAAGCAACAGAGCAAACCTGTATAAAAAATGTATTTAATGCAAATCTCAAGAGTTGATTAGGACAGAAGCAACCAAAACATCAAGAAGAACCTACAGAAGGCCAGTAATCAACCAGTCAGAATAACCTAGTTCAAAATTACCAGGAAATCGGAACTATCCAGGCCTAATGACCTCATTTTTAGAAGTGCAATACTGCACAGTACTATTTCCATTCTATGCTGTTGTATCCAGGTTTGTACTATAAACTATGAAAGCATATTTTTCCAAAATCAGTTGGATTTAGGAGCTTATGTCACCAAGTCAAAGCAGAAATAGAGCAAATACATCTCAATGGAAAATAACTTCCTTGTCCCAAAACAATTTTTACTGTCTGAAATTGTGACAAAGAAGTTTCAAATCACCATGTCCTGGTTTCGGCTGGGATAGAGTTAATTTTCTTTCTAGTAGCTGGTATAGTGTTATGTCTTGGATTCAGTATGA
>JANHGO010000041.1:9002648-9025736 GCA_024606505.1 Aquila spilogaster | reverse complement strand
TCTCAGCGGCCGCCGGGGCGGGAGGAGGGCGGGGACGGGGGCGGGGCGGCCCGGCCCGGCTCCAGGGACACCCCCGGCTCCAGGGACACCCACGGCAGTGAGGACACCCCGCTCCCCCGGCCCCCCCGCGGTTCTCTCGGAGAGTCTTGACCCTGCACGCACGGGTTCGCTCCCTTACACGGCCCTAGTAAGCTCCACATGCTTGAAATAAAGCCTCCGGATGCCTGGCGGCCTTTTATGCCCCACCGAAGTGTACTCAGTGGCTATCTGCATGTGCCGTTAACCTTGCAATCCATAACAGATAAGCACATTTGTATTTGATATTTAAATTGAGCTGGGGCCCCAATGTGTTTACAGTGCCAATCACTGGGGAAGGAGTCAGTGTGTTCTCCTAAATGTATTGGCTTTATTAAGCTTTAAGATACAAATGTTGCACAAGGAGTGCTTTGAATCATAGAATCATAAAGGTTGAAAAAGATATCTAAGATTGTCTAGTTCAGCCGTCACTGACCACCAATACTGCCCACTGAACCATGTCCCTAAGTACCATATCTCTACATTTCTTGAAAAGCTCCTGAGATGGTGACTCCACCACCTTCCTGGGCAGCCTATTCCAGTGCTCAACCACTCTTTTGGAGCAGTTTTTCCTAATATCCAACCTGACCCTTCCCTGGTGCAACTTCAGACCTCTTGTCCTAATGCTGTTACCTCGGAGAAGAGGCCAACCCCCACCTCAGCACAACCTCCTTTCAGGCAGTGTAGAGCGATAAGGTCTCCCTTGAGCCTCCTTTTCTCCAAGAGGAGCTTGTTCAGAGCCATGCTCTGCTCCCAGGCTGCCCTGCTGTCCTAGACCAGAAACATTTTTGCTGCTTTTCTTCAGACACAGCAGTGCAAACTTCTCATCCTCAGTCTGAACAGTGTTCATATACTGTAGAAAAAAAGTGTGAGACTGTCTTGCAGCCCCATGTCAGGATGCCCGGCAAAGGCACATAAACACTGCTACTTCCTTCTCAAATTGTTTGTGGTCTAAGATATTCCTACAAGCGGACTGCACTTGTAGATATAGCTAAAAGAGTTTGAATGTGACTCAAGTCAAAGACACAATGACAAAGGGGCAGCACAGTTCACAGCAGGACAGGCACCCTGACGAAGTAATGAAGGCCATCAGCCTGTCCTCCAGAACTGTGACTGTGACTCTGCACACTGTAATTACATCTCTGGAGAGCAGCACAGACGTCCTCTCAAAGGCAAGGTGTACTTAGGGGATAAGGCAAACAAATGGGCTTAAGGGATGTAGGTCAGATGAGGCAGCAAATAACTCCGGCAGTAACCACAGGATTCTGGGCAGTCAGCAGAGGGCATGGCCTGGCACCTGCCTGGCTTGGCTTCGTGTACACCTGTCAGAGAAGTGAAGTTCTAGGAATGACTCAAACAAATGCGTCAAGTGTTGGCATGGCTGCTTTACAGCGCTGGGTACAGACAAATGGAGGGTGACCGTGGCTGGTGTAGTCCTACACTTGGGGAAGAATAACTGCATGCACAGGTACAGGTTGGGGGATGACTGGCTGGAGAGGAGCTCTGTGGAGAAGAACATAATTGTCTCAGTGGACAGCAGGTTGGCCATGAGCCAGCAGTGCGCCCCTGTGACCTAGAAGGCCAATGGCATCCTGGGATGCATTACAAAGAGCATGGCCAGCAGGTCAAGGGAGGTGATTCTCCCTCTCTGCTCTGCCCTGATGAGGCCACATCTGGAGTACTGTGTTCAGTTCTGGGCACCCCAGTTTGAAAAAGACAGAGATCTCCTGGAGAGAGTCCAGCAGAGGGCCACAAAGGTGATAAAGGGCCTGGAGCATCTCCCTTATGAGGGAAGGCTGAGAGACCTGGGACTGTTCGTAAGACAGAGGGGATCTCACAACTGTTTATAAGTATTTAAAGGATGGGAGTCAAATGGATGGGACCAGGTTCTTTTCAGTAGTGCCAAGTGACTGGACATGGGACTACGGGCACAAACTGGAATATAGGAAGTTCCCTAGAAACATGAGGAAAAACTTCACTGTGACAGCACTGGAACAAGCTGCCTAGAGAAGTCATGGAGTCTGCTTCTCTGGAGATAATTAAAACCCACTGATGCTTTCCTGTGCAACCTATATGAGGGAACCTGCTTTAACATCTTCAAAGGTTCCTTCCAAACTCTATGATTCTGCAATTATGGTGATCTGTGTCATCTTGGGACTATCTGGGGGATGTTCTCAGGTCTGTGCAAATGAGAAGTATCTGCTTTAGGTCTTCAGAAAAAGAAGCCTCTGAGAGGGAACTCAGGGCTGAGACAGCAAAGAGACTATAGATGCACCTATCAGATGTCAACTGTGAAACTGCTTCCAACTGCTTGCAAACTGGTCTTCCCTACTGTCACTAGAGGTTTGTGCTTGTCCCTTAAAAAACTCCTAACAGAGCAATTCAAACCTGATTGTCAATGAATTTATGTTCCAATGCTCTTGTATCTTCCTTTTGAATAGCCTTTTCATAGAATCCTAGAATCACAGAATGGTTTCGGTTAGAAGGGACCTCGAAGATCGTCTAGTTTCAACTCCCTGCCATGGGCAGGGTTGTCAGCCACTAAATCGGGTACTAACTCAGTCTGCCCAGGGACCCATCCAGCCTGGCCTTGAATGTCTCCAGGGATGGAGCATCCACAGCTTCTCTGGGCAGCCTGTGCCAGTGCCTCACTGCCCTCTCTCAGTGAAAAATGCTCCCTGGACATCTAACCTAAATCTCTCCTCTTTCAGTTTAGAACTGTTCCCCCTTGTACTATCACTATCAGACTGTGTAAAAAGTCGGTCTCCCTCCTGTATATAATCTTTTAAGTACTGGAAGGCCACAGTGAAGTGTCCCTGGAGCCTTCTCTTCTCCAAGCTAAAAAATCCCAGCTCCCTCAGCCTATCTTCATAAGAAAGGTGCTCCAGCCCTCTGATCAACTTCATGGCCCTCCTCTGGACCCGTTCCAAAAGCTCCAGATCTTTCTTGAGGTCAGGGCCCCAGATCTGGACACAGTACTCCAGATGTGGACAGAGTAATCCAGATGGGGCCTTTTCAATCCACAAGTCCCCTCAGAGGAGGGGAATCCTCAGTTCCACCATCTATCAGCTGGATAAAAAAGCAGAAAAACTATTGAGCTGGAACTGAACTGAGCCACTACTTTGGGTCCTTCCTTTATCCACCCAACAGTGTTCATGAAACTGAAGAAACTGATCAATTTGAGATTGACTCCTTCTTTTAAATATACCTAAAGCTCACCATCTTGTTAATAACTGCTTGAGGAGACAGGAATGACAGGAGAAGGTATTGACAGATTAAGGATTTGCTCACAAGAGCTTAATTTCCTTACAAAACCAAACTAAAACACTCAGTTTGAACAATTAGGTAAAATATAATTGCATATTGCATTCCCTAAATGTCACTAAATTTAATGACAGGAATACATAGAAAATTGAAATTACAGGAATAATCGGTCAGTCAGACATTTGTCAGGTTCCTAAAAGTAAATGCCACGGTTTTCATCTTCCAGATCTGTTCGTAACAGACATTCCACTGGTAGCATGCTCAAACTCACCTCTGCCTGTTGCAGAATCACCATGTCCCAGTCTGTCCTTCCATACAATTGCAACATGAAGAACAGACACTAAAAGAGAGTGCTGCGTCTGAGAACAGGATTAACTTTCTGTACTGCAGACTAATAATTAGCCAAATCTTTTCTTAATCTGAATTATTTTTTAAAGGCTGGGAACCAGAACTGCATATAGTGTTCAGATGCCGTCACACCAAATTTAGTAACATGATGAGAAACAAAATTTATTGACAGAGCTGCCATGAGAAAGAAGGCACATCACTCTTCCGACTATATAAACAATAACACTCTTCTGTACCTTACAATATTCAAAGAAAATCAGGGTACAGTGTTCCATCAAAGTCACAAACCAAAGATTCAGTAAATCACTCCTCCCTGTAAAAAGGTTTTTCTACAATCCTAGAAAAGCAAAATATCACCCAAATTTCTGATGGAAAAAATAGGTGTTTTTGAAGTGGCAACTCCAGCTTTTTCCATTCTTGAGAAGATTATTTGTCCCTAAGAATGCTTGAAAAATATCAGTAAGTACAAATGTACTGCCCTTCTACAGGTTCCTCTGGAAAAAAAAAAACCACAAAACAACAATATACTCTGTTAGCTACAGGCTCATAGATGGTCTCCAGAGGACAGAGAGGTTGACCAAGTACAGTCATTTATGAAAAGAAGGAGTCCGAGAAAAAACAAAATCTGGATTGGTATATGTATAAGATTTTTAATAATGGCTTGATAATGGTGATCACACTTCTCGCAACACAAATGAAATGCTTGTTTTAGAGGCTCAAAGTCTCTAATTTGAAAGAGGTTTAATGTGCATGTGACATGGAATGAGAAGGATTATTTTAAGTGTAATACAGGTGGGAAAGGATTACAAAAAATGTGACATGGGAGAAAGAATATTGAGATTTTTAATGAAGAAACAACCGCAAAATTTTTTAATAAGTAGTGATGTATCTTTTAGCTTCTCTTCCACTCTCACAACTCTGTTGTTTCTTTCATGATTCTTTTATAAATACTTTCTAAAAGTCCATTTTAAGTAGTAATTTTTTTTTAATTGCACTCCTGAAAGAGTGAAAAAAAAAGCCAAAAGAAATACTTCCAGGAAAACATAAGAAAAACATTTGTCATACTTCAACAGATATTAGGCAAGATGGCAAAGGAAGTAACACGTCCTCTAAATTAATGAGTGACTGAGTTTAATTAAGATGAAGAATTACTGAAGTAGGATATCTCTGCTTTAAACAACGTCTTTCCCAGGCTGCAGTATTTAGCTAATGCAGCAGTTTTGAAATTTGCACCTTCCTCTTACATCCCGGGGAAAGACTCTCTTGCAAGCAATTAACCTCTGAGGAATCTCTGCACATTGACAGGTCCCACAGGGGGAATTAAACTGAGTCATATATCTACTGAAGTTAAGGGCAACTCCCCCCCCTGACTTCAATAGGAGCAGGATCAAGATCTCAATTTGTATTGTTTAGAAATGAGGGAAGAATAGTATGGTTGTGTAAGCAAACCCAAACTAAATATTTTTTGTCCATTTTATATGTAAACTGTGTGGGAAATTAATGTAGGATTTTTCCATCTGCAACCAAATCAGTAATAACAAATTGAAAGGGATATTCCAAATTCAAGAGCTCTGTCATCCTGGCACTGAAAAATTCCATTCCAGAAAATGAATCATGTTGCTACGGAAAACACTCAAAGGACAGCCTGGGTTAAACTGATGGATTAACTTCTTAATTTGCCCAATGAAAGCCATCATTGCCAGCACATAGGGAGCTGGGAAACTACTTTCTGAAGGCCGGTTCCTGTTGCATTTACTTAGCTGTATGCCCTTAACTCACAACCAGTTCAATATAGATAAATGCAATTACTGAGCGAAGTAGAAGTTTACCACAGCTCGGTCTAAATCACAACACAACAAACTGCACCTTTTGCTCTAATCATTCAGCATTTTCGTTTAAATGTGCTTTGCTGAAGTTGTTTCTCTGAGCTTGCTCAGCTCTGTTGAACACAGAGATGCAATTTAGGGTGAGCACAATAGCCCAGTGGAACGACGCCACCAAAGAAAAATGACCCTTGTGTACCAGGTTACCATTGTCCCATGTCCCAGTTGCTCTCACTCACCCACCTACACCACTCCAGCTGCAGGCAACTTAATGACGGCCTCAGCCTTTCAGCCTGGCAGAATGCTATTTACAGCCCCCCAGAGCCTGGCTGTGATGCTATTCTTTCTGGCCATCCTCAAGAGGCATTATTCAGGCAGCGTGACATGAAGAGACGGCTGGTACTACAGAAGGGCAATTCCCAATAAACGGATCATTGTGCTGAGACATAAAGAAGACTTCCAGTTACCAATTAGGAAGGCTGAATTCCACCTTTATTTTGTGCCTTACAAAGTGTAAGAGATAAGAAGGAAAGTGACCATGGAGATGGAAAATAGACAAAAAAAGGAACGAAAAGAGTTTAGTAAAATATTCTTTTTTTCCTATGGCATATATTTTTCTTGAAAAAAAATAATTCTAGATTTTCTTTTTAGTGGAATTGCACTGAAGTGATATGGAATAGTTGAGAGGAAAAAGTACAAGCCCCACCAGCTGGAATTGTCCCACTCTGCTGTCATTTGTCATCTCTCCCATCTCTCTCCATGGCTTTCTCTGCCATCCTTATGTCACATGCCTCCATATGTCACATCCCTCACTGCCCTACAACCATTCAGTATTTATTTTCCTTGCTTGAAGTAATATCACGTAAGAGTGACTATTAGGAGCTCTTTATCAGCCTCCTTCCCCTCCCACATAATTACCCTGCCGTCCTGGCCACCCGGCTTCAAACTGTGGCCTTCCAAAGTTACCTGTGGATATGAAGGTGCCTTCTTAGACAACCAAGGAAGCCAAAATAAAAAAAAACTAGATAGACAAATTCACACAGAAAGGGATTAGAGGAGCACGAGAGCTGAGGGCCAGCTGCAACAGGTGCTTACACAGCTCTGGACTAAGGAGGGGGAAGGCGTCACTCGTTTTTCTGCATGAGCCATAGCCAGGGGCAGTGTGTTTTATTTTCCACCATCAGTTCATTGGAGAGCAGCCCTGCTGGAAGAGACATGGGGTTCTCAGTTGACAGCAGATTGAACGTGAGCCAGTAGTGTGCCCCGTCAGCCAGTAAAGCCAACCGTGCCCCAGAGTGCCCCAAGCCAAGCACGGACAACGGGAGAGGGGAGGAGGCATCCCCTCTGCTCGGCACTGTGCGGCCTCATCTCCAACACTGCGTGCGGGTTTGGGCCCACAATATAAAACTATCAAGGAGGATCCAAAGGAAGGCTACAAAGATGTGAAGAATCTGGAGGACAAGACATATGAGGAGTGGCTGAGGCCCCTGGTTTGCTCAGCCCAGGGCAGAGCAGGCTGAGGGGAGGCCTGATGGCGGCTACAGCTCTCACAGGGAGTGGAGGGGCCGCGCTGAGCTCTGCTCTCTGTGACAGCGACAGGGCCCAAGGGAACGGCATGGAGCTGCAGCAGGGGAGGGGGAACTGGGGGTTAGGGACAGGGGCTGCACCAGAGGGTGGTGGGCATGGAACAGCCTGCACAGGGCAGTGGGCATGGACCTGAGTGCCAGAGCTCAGGGAGCATTTGGACAATGCTCTCAGACACAGCTTGGATTTTGAGTGGTCCTGTGTGGAGCCAGGGGTTGAACTTGATAATCCTTGAGGGTCCCTTCCAACTAGGCATATTCTATGACTATATGATTGTGTGGTTCTGCTCCCTGCTCCACAGCCCAGCAGGAGGAACAAGCCTTGCCCTTCACCCCTGCCTGACTCACATGGCTCTGCAGAAGGGAGCAGGGAGACGACAGCACCGCAGGAACACAGAGTCCCGCAGGCACCAGAAGAGATGGAGGTGCTTTACAAGTGAAGTGGGTAGTGCTCCCTTGGGAGCAAAGCCACACTGGGAAAAATTATGCGGAGTTATATAAGATCTCCTGATGCTAATTATAATAAAATAACAGGTCTCAAGAGAATAATTAGCCCAACGTGATGCAACAGCAATACCCAGCTGGTTCTAGGCAGCTGTTTACCTTCATTGCATCCACGGTGGACAGGGCAGAAAGCCCTGAACAATTACAGCTTTTGGTGTGTTCCTGAGGTGAGGGCAGAGAGCGTCCCACTGGAATTAAGGAAAGGATGAGCAGGCAGCAATCTGTGGGTAGCATCAGGATGGGGCAGTCAGAGGCAGCTTGTTGGCTGGCTTCAGCCATGTGCTTCCAGAACCACAGGGGTGTTTTCAATTAGTTATCAACACTTTCCTTTGTTTAGTCTCTTTTTGCAATGACAAACGTAATGTCTTTGTGATGGCCTGAACTACAACTGACATTCATGGACACATTGCTGGTAAGAAGATTGAATCATCATCTCTGCAGTGTTTCTCTTTCAGGTGAAAAAAAAAAAAAGAGAGAGAGAGAAAAAAAACTCTTGCTGATTTTACCTCTATGTTGTTAATAACTTCTAGAGTTTGTCTGAATTTACTCAAAAAGAATCTTGAAGAGTGGAAAAGCTATAAAAACTACCAATCTGAATAGAGTGGAAGCCAGTGAAGTGCTACACTAGCAACTGTGTGCTTGGGAATATCTCTTATCATAATGTTAAAGCTTTTAAAAATATATATATACACTGTGAATTTAACCTATCTGAGCACTTCAAACTCATGATAAGCCTTTGGCTATTATGCACCCTCTTTTTCTTTGGTGCTGTGTTGACATATTACCTCTTTCACTAGTAACACTAAGATCAGGAATATTTTTTAATGAATCATCAAATTAAAACAAACTGCTCGTTCTTTTTGTCAGGAAAAGACGTTACTTAATTTTAAAGATGTAGAAAACACACGATGCTCACTTGAAAACTTACTTGTGCAGACATGGAATCAGATACATACGAACTTAGGACTTTTGGGCTAGTATATTGGTCCTGTGAAACACAGCCATACATACTAAACTAGATATTTTATCAGAAAGACAGTGGAGGAAATCTCCTTGTGCAGTCTGGTAACATTTCTAATACTATATCTATTTCTGGGCAGCAGTGCAAGTAGTGCATATTACCTGTCTCTGTAAGCTATTGCAGCTGTCCTCCAGTAATGATAAGGAAGAAAATCTAACTCAAGTAGCCTGAGATAGAGTCTGTTGTATATATCCAAGGTACAAAATTGCCCCAATTAGGGGGGACAGGAGCTAGTGCCATGAGAGATTTTTCTGGCTGGTGGCTCCTACACCCTCTTTCCCATGAGTTGAGGTTAAGCAACCGGTGTTTTTACCAGCCCTGAAAGTAATATTACATTATCTGGAAAAATGAACACTACATCTCTGTCTGACAGACTCAGACAGAGGGATTCTGGATTTTGTTTCTCTCTGACCTTGGCAGTCCAGCATACTTGTCTCAGCTTAAGTGCCATATGTATAAAATAAGTGATGATAGGAGCAGTACCTTATAACCTATGGGCCTGTGAAAACAAATACATCAATACTTCTCTGGCACTTTGATGCTTACAGTGATGAGAGCTATAAAAAGTGCAGCCACAGAGAAAATAATCCATTATCTACCCATGCTGAGGACAAACCCTAGCATCCAGTTTTTTAAAGGAGTTCAGAGTAAAGTGCCTGTTTTAAAACTCAGTTGCCTATTTTCATGATATTCCATTAATCTTCTAAGCTGGAGCTTGCAGGTCAGACTGACAATTTATGTGTTGTAAGAGCACAGGATTGCTCTGAACTGAAAGACTGAATGCTTTCTTACTACAGAAGTTAATTTACTTTGGTGAGCTGTCCTTGCCTAAACACTGGAACACATTGACACTTCAGGTTCTGTCAGTCATGCTGGCCCTTTTAAAAAGGCCTTGATAAGGTGCAGGCTAAGAAGCTCTAATGCAAAAAACCTTAGCAGCCTTTCCCTCAGTACTCTGGAGCATATAATTAAAATATTAAGCTGGAGATGGGAGCACCAATCCTATCCTAGGGCCATCTTTTGCCTAGGAAGTACTGAACACAACAGCTTCCTGAGCCAGATCTCTTCCCACCTCTTGCTTTTCATGGCACAATTCAGCAAACCCTCTGTTTCTGTGCTGGGACTGGAATGGCTGCTTTGCTCTCCTCTGTTATCCCATGTGAAGCCAGAGATGCTGCTGCTCCCTGTGGACCACCTGCTTCTGTTCTGGTCATCTTCAATCTGAGTTTCTGTGGGAGAAATGATGGCTAAGAGCATGCCACTGCCTGATCTCCCTGCTTTTTCCTGACAAGCTATGAGATGAGATGGTGGACAGAGTTGAACATGGGTTAGCAACGTGTTCATGATATTCTTGGCTGCACTAGGCAAACTATGGTGAGAAAGTCAAGGGAGATGATCATTCCCCTGTACTCAGCATTGGTGAGGCTGCACCTGGAGTGCTGGGTCCAGTTCTGGGACCCCAGTACAAAAGAGACCTGCATGTACTGGAGAGAGCCCAACACGATGCCAGCAAGATGCTGAAGGGCCTGGAGCACCACTTCTGTGAGGAGAGGCTGAGAGCTGGGAGTGCTCAGCCTGGGGATCTCCTCTATATCCATAAATACCTGAAGGGAGGGTGCAAAGAGGCTGGAGCCAGGCTCTTCTGGTGGCGTCATCCTGTGCCGGGATAAAAGGCAGTGGGCACAGAATGAAACACAGGAGGCTCTGACTGAACATCAGCGAACATCTTTTTCCTGTGTGGGTAATCGAGCACTGGCACAGGATGCAGAGAGGCTGTGGAATCTCCATTCTTGGACATCTCCAGAAGCCACATGGACATGGGACTTGGCACCCTGGTCTAGGTGTCCCTGCCAAAACAGAGGTTGGGCAGGTGACTTCCAGAGGCCCCTTCCCACCTCGCCCCTTTCCACCGCAACCCCTCTGTGCTTCTGTGATGAGCCAACTTGCTGGGCTGCCCCAAGCTGATGCAAGGCATTCGGTGGAGGTAAGCATCCAAGGGCAGGGAGAAAAGCACAGGCAGGAAAGTGGAAGCTCCTCCTTTCAGGAGCCACAAGACTCTTGAAATAGCTTCAGACTCCAAATTTGTCTCAGGAGCTGTGCAGGAGTGCTGTGAATTGGAAAGGCCTGGGGGGATGGAGATGAGCTCTTCACCCTGTGTGTTATGCTGCGCAGCCGTGGGTGCCATGGAAGAGGGTTGTGTGGGTGTGATATGGGGGTGCACTGGGTGCTGGGAGCAGGCTGGCAACAGAAACACGAAGACATGCAAAAACTTATGGCAACATCCCAAATGGGAAATATTTTTAAGTGTGTTTTCTGAAAAGTAGGAAAATACTTTATCCGGAAAATGAGTAAATTGAGCTTTCTATTAAGTGTTGTGTCGCATTCAGGGATTAAAATCAGTCATTACTGTAAGCAGAGATTTTAATCTGCTTTGTATTCAGATTCTGATTCTGTTTCAATTTCCACCTCAACACGAATATAATACAAATAAAGTCTCAGTGCAGGGATATTGAGAGTGCTGTATACCTCACAAGTACAGATGCCATCTAAATTTTTATGCAGAAAAGAGTGTGATAAACCAATCTGTGCTCAAATAGCTATTCAGCCTTATTGGTAACTGGATGGGCAGTGTGTAGAGGCCAGCAGAATGCTGAAATCTGCTGGTTTAAAACCTGCTCTCACAGTCTGCGAAGCAGCGGGTCTTCCCGCTTTGCCATACGCAGCATATGTTGAGCCGAGCTGCTGGTGACACCCCCTGTCAGCATCGGGGAATTTTCCTAGCACAAACAAGATTTATATGAAAGCTTTAACTCTAAAAGTCCTGAAGATCCACATGTAAATGTATTCCAGAATAGCTTTTTAACCAATGCGTCCAAGATGCTCCATTTTAACAAGCCAGGTTCAATACTGCAGTACCCTCCCAGGCCAAGAGAATACACTTCATTTATCAGAAGTCCTGCTATTTTGCAGCTGATAAGCTGCTCTCATGCAGTATTCAGATCATACTCTGAGATACATTCAGATAACTGCCATCAGGTGCCACGTACACTATTCTACTTCTCCATTTCCCAACCCTTAAAAAAAGGAAGTACTAAAATCAAGTGGAAATGATTCAAAATTGACTGCTGTGTTTTTTATAGTGCTAAAGTCTAAGGAAAGGGGGAACAGAGGGAGTTCAGGCTCTCCAGAGAAATAAATATTTCCTAATGTTTGCAGTAAGATGTTGCAGCTTCTATGAAATCATTGCGTGTTCTGGTAAAGAATATACTCTCACCAATCTTGCTTTTCCTACTGCTTAGAGCACCAAAGTTACAACATAACCAGTAGAAACCAACATGTAATTCATAGACAAATCTCATTTTACTGGAACCTCTAAGCTTTTGAGAATTTATTATTCCAGATTTAACCTAGTATTAAATGAGAGTGAAATCCAGGCTTTATAGAAAGAATTAAACTTGCTAACACGTCTTAATGAGGGAGAATTAGCATGCAACCAGCCCCAGCCTCATTTACCCCAAAACAGGAGCTGTTTTCCCAGGAAGGATATGGAGTGCTTGTGACTGCTTTCTTGCAGGAGATCACGTGGTGCCTTCAGCCTACACTGCAAGTTTTGGAAAATACTCCATTGTCATCAACAGTCCACTCTTGGTCACATAAACTTCTATTTCCCCACTTTCTTTTAATGGGTAAACAACTCTTAACTTCTCAGTATTGCTTGCTTGGCAAATTGTGCTTAAAGTTACAGAGAAACCTCTCTCACTTACTAACAACTCCTAAAATCTCTTTCTCCTTTGTGTTTGCTTTTTTTTGCTTATTCCTCAGAAACACACAACAGCTGACCTGTTGGCCATTACTCCAAGAAAACTGACAGTCAGCAAGTTGTTCCTTCTGCCATCCAGTTCCATACCCTGACTTCAGTTTACGTACATTACTGGAGCTACAATCCTGCAAACATTTTGCATGCACAGCTCTATGCTGTGGCAAGCTTAAATTCACTCCTATCTCATCAGATAATCTACAGATAAATTTGTGCACAACTGGTATTTGATTTGTACGAGTGGGGCCAAAGGCCAACAGTGCGATAGCTTATTTTGAAAAGATAACTGTTTTTAACACAGAGAGATATTTGCATTAAAGTAAGATTCCTCCAGTAGTCACTAGAACAGAACCATTCTTCCCCCTTTGGCCTAACTCAGGTATAGGTCTGAAAGCAAGACTCAGGTTAAGCCTGCAGCTCCTAATTGCCACCAAATAGTGGCAATTAGCAGATAATTAGCAAATTGGAAAGTAGTGATTTCAGGAACGAAATCAAAGATCTCCTCCTTGCTTGCTTGATGATGGCTGGGTGATTTAACAGAGATGGTGGGGGCTGTGGCTTTGGAAGTCTGTTTCCTTGCTCATAGATTGTATTAAACCGTGCTACTTAAAGGTATCCCTTGCCTTTCCTTGCTAACAATGGAAAACCATGGTCTTCATCTACATATCAAACAGTGACAACAACTTCACAGAAGCAGTAATTGCAATACATTTTCTGTGCCAAATACTTCAGATTTTGTAACATAGACCAATACCATACTTTTCTTCCAAAGCAAGCTTCAGAGAGAGAGCAATGATTAACATTGTTTGCTCAGGCTACACCACATCTTGATCTCATTAAGATACATTTTCCCAAAATCTAAGCAACAGATTGACTTCATACCCTTTTAGTAAATGCCTGACTTAACAGTGTGTAAAAGCACTGTAGCCCAGCGCAGTTGCGATCAGTGAAAAGACACCGATATGGGTAGTAGCCAATGGCTTCTGTCTACGTTCAGGTGGGCGTCTGCTGAAAAGGCTGCAGAAAGCAGAGTTAATGCCTGAGAAGCTTCCCCCAGATCTCACTGCCAGTTTAATCAGCTCGAGCTCACGGCACAGAGTGCGCTACTGGGGGGTGTGGAAGTGCAGCAATGCATAATGCCCAAATAGCGCTGTGAGATGAGCCACAAAGATTACCTGCAAGTCTAAAAACCACATACACTGTAACAGAGGGGCAAAAAATGCTGAAGCCAGCACACAGAAGATTAAATATTAGTCTCAATCTGATGGTTTTGCACTTAACTGTAATAACTAATAAAACCATAATTGTAAAATGTAATTAATTACCACAGTACATACCTAAATATTTACGATGTCCTTGAGACCTGTTGTTCTGGATAAGATTTAATGTAAACATCTGAAAACCCATTGCACAAAATGCTGCACAGCACGAATCTTGTTCCAGAAGGCTTATTTGGGCTCAGGCTGGAGCTGCAAGGTGTGTGCCCATGTGCCCACAGGTCTGCCAGGAGCTCAGCATGGCCGGGAGCTCTCTGCATCTTGCAGGCTTGAGTCCCAAGTTAATATGTAACGAAAGGGCTGCACAGCCATATGCGAAATCAGCAAATTAAACACTGACAATAACTGCAATGAGGGAGAAGCTAGTATATTTACATGAGCATTTCATTAAAATCTGTTTGCTGCATAGTTTCATACACAGTATTTATATATTTCCCATATGAAAGCAAAAAGTTTGGGGGAGTGTTTTGGTGAAAGTGAAGTTAAGCAGTCCAGGAAGCACTAACCTAAAGCTGCAACCTCTAGTTAAGTATTGAACAAACAAGGTTGGTTATTATCAGCTGGAGCTTACCGGTACAAGTTGCATCTGGCAGCGTGGCCAACGTGGAAGACCAAGAGCAGCGCATGCTAAATGCTCCTCCTCCACAAAAATGGAAATAAGAATAAACCACAAAACGTTACTACCTAGCTCCAGTATTCACAGGCATTGGCAACAGAACAAAGTGCCAAAATCACACCTGCTTGTCTACCGGAACAAATAAAGGAGGTAGAAATCAAAGGTTAAATTACGTCTCTGGGAGCTGCAAAGCACAACAGGAAAGTAACTCTCTATGTAGAATCCACTGCAGGTGCAAAGCTGAATTATTATTCAGTTATTATTATGGCAGAACAATACAGGGTGGAAAACCTGCCAGAAAGATAGGACGTGGTTCCCTGCTTTTGCTTCCTGGTGTCCAGAGGGAGCAACCACTTTACTCAGCCACCCAAATTTATGCCAGGAGCTGCGCCTGGCATCACATTTACAAATGCAGAAGGGCCCTGGCTTTGTGCTTTCCAGTCAGTAGGAAACGTACAGCTCCCTCCTACACATCCCTTCCTATACACACGAAGTAATATATAACAGAAGATCTGATATGTGACTCTGTAACTTCCAACTTCACTGCTGTACTTTTTTTCTGAATAGTATAATGTGAAGAATATCTGCAATCCTGAATGCAAGAGAATGCTAATTTAAAGAGAAATGGATTTCTGTATTACATTTCTTGGAGTTATTCTGTGAATAATCACAAAGAGAATGGTTAATATCAACATTACATTTACTTCTTAAAAGTAGAAATGCCAATAGATTTACTCAGTAGCATATTTACATATCCCTAGAGCATTTCAAAACTTTATTAATAATTTATAATGAAGTATGAGATTTCATATATATATCATGCAATAATTTGAAATTCAGATATTGTTAAATCTCTAATTATTAGTAACGTTCATTTTAGCTGAAAGCTCTACTGGAATCGAAGTACCAAGAAAATTAACTACGAGAGTATAATGGCAGAACTATAACTCCATGTTTGACTTACGCTCAAAGCTTTCAGTGAAAAGAAGAAAGCAAACTCTTCATGATACTCTTCTCATGCAGTGTTGGGCTTTTACCGTTTTAAGCCTTCCACTGAAGTTAAAGAGTCAATTTCCTCTGCTTGTATCAAGCTTTAAGTAAAGATTTCAATAAAGGCAAAGTCTATATAATTTTCATAGTCTCACATCAATCACCAGGGTTCTCATCTGTGATGCTGCCATATGACTGTTGATATGGATTACGGTTCTGGGTGAGAAGAAGTGAAGAAAATATCACATCTTACTCTGTGGTTTGAAATTTTATGAGAAACTGAAACACAGATAGCACTACATCTTCAGGCAGCTCACAAGTACAAAGAAAAGGCTTGGGATTCAGAATAAATAGGAAAAATTAAAAGAATAAACAACTGAGAAACAAATGTGGAAAATGTGTTTTCTTACAGATTTTGTTATTCCCAGACAGGAAACACTGTTTATGCTTGGCACATCAAATTCTGTTATAGAAAACAGACCAAAGTTTAGAGAGCTGTATGACACTTCCATTTCTGGCAAGACTGGTAGAAAAGTCCAGTACAGCTTTGGCAATTCAGTAACTGAAATATCTTCATGAAGTTCCTGTTTAGAACAATAGATCATTATATTTTGCACCTGGATTGTACCTCTGATCTCAGAATCTTGAAGTACCTAACAAACTTGAGTTAGTCAGACTTTCAGAGCATATGAAGCCTGTTATACTTGTTCTAACATTTGCTTTTTTTTTTTTTATGAAGAGACCAATGTCTGCTCTAATAAAGTCCAGAGTTCTGATGCTGCTATATATCCTATGCCCTCATCCCAGGATCTCATACTGCATAACTATTGGTCACCGCAACCAAAGCTGGTCCCAACCTTCTCAATCAGATTTTTCTTTGTCGACATAAGGCCTGGCAGAGTGCTCCTCCTCATTGGCATCTCAGTCATCAGTACTGGAAACTAGCCTCAATGCACTCCGTAAAACTTCTGGACTGCTTGTGCCCTGCTGTGTCATCCCCGTAGCAGATATGGGAACAGCTGAAGTTCCCCATGAGGACCAGGGTTCACTTACTATCAGTTCATGACAAATCATAACACAGAGAAACAACAGAAAGAAATTCATAAAATTATAGAAGCACAGAATGGTTTGTGTTGGAAGAGGCCATCCAGTTCCAACTCCCTACCATGGACAGGTACACCTCCCACCAAATCAGGCTGCCTAGGTCCCCATCCAACCTGACCTTGAACGCCTCCGGGGATGGGGCATCCACAGCTTCTTTGGGCAGCCTGTGCCAATGCCTTACCACCCTCATAGTGAAGAATTTCATCCTAATATTTAGTCTAAGTCTCCCCTGTTTTAGTTTAGCACCATTACCTCTTTTCCTGTCACTAGAACTGGTACTAATAGTCAGTCCCTCTCCACTGTTCCCGTAGGCTCCCTTTAGGTACTAGAAGACCTCAATGAGGTCTCCCAAGAGCCTTATCTTCTCCAGGCTGAACAAGTCCAGATCCCTCAACCTTTCTTCTCAGGAGAGGAGCTCCAGCCCTCTGAATATCCTTGTGGTCCCTTCTGGACCTGCACCAGTAGCTCCATGCCTTTCTTGTGCTGAGGGCCCCAGACCTGGACTCAGTACTTCAGGTGAGGCCTCACAAGAGCAGAGAGGGACAATCATCTCCCTCACTCTGCTGGCCACCCCTCTCTTGGTGCAGCCCAGGATACTGTAGGCCTTCCAGGCTGCAAGTGTATATTGTTGGCTCATGTTTTTTCATCCACTAAATTGAAAAAGAAGATAAAAAGAGGCATGGCTGCTTGTTGCTGTATCAACTCAATTAAGACATCTCAATCTTAACAGCTCCATGCAATACAAAGTAGGCCTTGTAAAAATATTTAGGTTAGCAATTGCAAATAATCCAGGCATAGCCTAATTCATAAGATCAATTTATCACGAGGTCATACAAGGCAATTAGGCCTGGACACTGGATACAGAGGAGATCTGATTAACAACCATCACCTGAAAAGGTGTTCTAAGTGATCTGGTTTTATTTTTAAAAACATTTTAAAGCCTTTGAGAAGATTAATTCCTCAGCCAAAGAGCTGAGTACCTTGCTGCTGCTAAGGTAAACTGATGAATTAATTGAATCTTCAGCACCAGAATATTCATTGTAGGATTCTGAAGTGATAGTTTTGTTATTGCTAGCATCAGTACAAAAAGGACACTAGTGTCCTTTGCCCTGAACATCCTTGCAGCCAGATGGAAATATTCCGGCCATCTTCTCTCTCCTTCTTTCTCTTTGTCATGCTGTTCTGCGAAAGATTACATTCTGAATCACAAAAGTTGTTTCTATTCTTCGATAACAAAAGCTCATTTCGTAAGGAAGATGATGTAAAACCTTCATCAAGGGCATTATCTAGTACTGCCAGTGGTGAGTAAGTCTGAAGTTAGGGTGCAGCTAATAAAATACAAGGAATTTGAAAAGATATCAAATGAATGTCAGTATTTAAATTAAGAAACAGATACACTGGAAACAAACAGTGAAAGATCCATACAAGATTTTTAGCCAGATTTCTGAATCTCCTTCTCAAGAGAAAGTTGTTAGAACTAGACTGAATTCCAACATTCCATCTCACCAACCATCCTGTCTCCGAGAGGCTTAAGGAAGAACAAGAAACAAGACAAATACAAAAATGTTTTTCCTCTATTTTACCTTCTCATGGCAATCTACAGGTTAGGGTCCTTCTAAATCACAGGCTGCATCCAGAACGCACTGTTTTTCAGTTCTTCTGGGACAATCTTTCGTGAATTTTCTTGCTTCCTTTCTATTTTCACTAAATCTTTGGCTTCCACATCCCCACATTTCACTGACTTCCCATAATTAACTTGTACAGTGGGTGAAATGCATTCCCTTTAGTTTGATTTTAATCTCCTGCCTGGGTGATGCTGTGTCTGTTTGAAAACCTCATCCTGCCTGAGGGAGCAGAGCACTGGGTGCCTCCAGCCCTGCAGACAGCCATGTTGGAAGAGAGGTGAAGCAAGAAACAGGAAGGATGGGTTTCCAGGGGGGAGAATGAGAAAGGGGAGAGCATTTGGCAAGAAGACATGTAGGCAGATATGCTAGTTAGGTTTGTGGACTATTGCCCAAACTTTTAAACAATGGTTACTCTTGCTTCTTCTAACATTAAGAGTGGATTCCTGGTCTCAATGACTGCAGTATATAGATCATAAATAAATAATTATTTCCTTAAATGTAAGATATTGATATTTTTTATTTGTATTGATACTAATGATATTTTTTCCCTAGGTTCTCTGCATGCTATTCATATTTTACGCTGTCATCCATGTTTTAACAAATGTATTTAATTCACACCACCTTTTTGCAAGCCAGACAATCAGAGTTCTGCTGTTGAATGCCATCAGTTCCCCCAGATCCCTCATTCCTCTCTTAGCAGGGCACCAAGAATACCATGTTCCACGTCAGTCATTTCTCTAGTGTGTTACACAAGCATGTAGCAGCAAGGTATTTATCCACCAAGTCTGCTTTCTTCCTGGATAGCTAAACTGTTCCATCAGAAACACAAAAATGTTCTTACACAGCAGCCAACCACCCAGCATACCAAGGAGCCATGGAGCCCTTGGTTCATTGTTGGGAGGTTACTTTTAATTACAAGGTCCTGATTAAGACACTGGAACAAGGCAATAGCTTTGGAACATCAAACAGTTCCAAATCATTGTACTTAAAAATGCTGAGCCTTGTCATAAGCAAGGAGAACAAGTCACAAGGGTAAAAAGGGAAGCACTTCAGCTCAGGGTGAATTTAAAGTCCTGTTGTGGGACTTTGCAGAAAGCTGGTAATTTATAAAAGTCAGCTTTCAGTAATTAATTTTGCAGTGTCATAACCAGCCAAATTGTTCCCATTAGTTATCTCTAATCCACGAATTGATAGCATCAGACAGGAATTTAATTTTAAAGATAGTTTCTGTACAATATTTGTCTTTAACACTTTTGCATTGATTTCATTTTGCTAACTGGAACATTTTGCCTCATTATTATTATTACTATTATTATTATTATTATTACTATTATTACTATTATTCAGGTTTTAATTTGGTTTCTTTGATCTGTTAAATGGATGAACCATTTTATTGACTCTGCCCAGAGACTGTGACATCTCCTCCTTTGAAAAAAGCATTCTGGTTGCAGTTCAGTCTCTGCTTCAGTATTAATACAGGGACAGATCCTGGCTTCATTTGAGCTCTTGAGTTCTTCCATATGCAAGTAGAACACAAAATTACCATAATTAAGAGTTAGTAGAAAATAGAAGAGAACAGGAATAAGGAAGTACACTCCTCATCACGTCAATGCTAACAATAGTTAAATGCAGGATCTCTTGTAGAGTGAGAAGTTTCCTTCATTAAAAGGAAGGAAACATCTAACGAAGTATATGAGTTGAGCTCAGCAGCTGTTGCAGCGTCTGTCCTGCCCTGAGTGGGCAGTTCGGCAAGCTGTTTAATGTCTGAACTTTGAACATTACAACAGACTTTTATTTTCTACTGCCACACGTGTATATAAAAGCCTTTTTAATTTTCTCATCATAGGAAATGTAGGAGAGATGAAAAGATGAAAGACAACTTTGGAATGCGTCAGCAGTGCTGGGAAGTTTGAGCTAGAGCCATAAATATAATAAAACAGAAATTGCTCGAAGAGTAAGCTACAGAAATATCTATTCAAAATATCTGCTTAATTTCATCAAAAGAAGAAATGATGAAAGTTGACAAAGAAAACATGAATTACTTATTAAATCTAACAGTATGCATCTGATGACTAGTGGTTAAATCAAGGTCACTTTCAGTGAGCATGCAATGGCTGAGTCCAATGGAATGGTTTGGATGAAGGAAAGAAATATATATGAGGCAGCTGGTTCTTGTACACCAAATTAACTCATATTGATGCACACAACAGTGGGAGAAATGACCTCCAAAAAGCAGTGATGACTTCCAGGAGCATGCATATGGCAAGCCCTGTGTATAAGCAAAGCTAAGTCACAGTGTGCTTCAACTGCTTCTGAGTTTATTTGACACAATTAATCAAATGTTCTCTGGAAGCATAAAGCATTTACATGGCACGAAGAAATCTAACAAAGTATAGAAACTTCAAATACAGCATTCTGCCTATGAAAAATCCAGGCTGTGATCAAGGAGCCTCGCTCTGAGGGCAGGAGCAGCAGTGCTCCCAAGGATTCCACCACAGCCCGGCCGTGATGCTTGTAGGCTGGCACCCAGATTTAAGTAAAGATGTTGCATGGTGAGAGAGTCTCCACCCAACAGGAGAGCTGTCAGAGCCCTAACCTCGGCATTCTAGCCACCTTAACAACCAGCAGACATCTTGCAGGAAGCTGTAGGAGTTAGCAGGCACTGAGCTTGCTCCTGACTGGACCTTGGTTAAGTGGGCCTTCCCCTGAAGGTTGTGAGTGCTAAGTAGCCCCCATCTCATCATATGGACTCCAGACTCAATTACTTTGACAAATTGTACTAGAAAAACTACTCAGATATGTTAGAAAGCATAAAATAAGCAGGCAACACTAAATACATTTATCAAAGTGTATGTAACACCTGTATTTGTGATTAATGCCCCATCCCTGGAGATGTTCAAAGGCAGTTTGGATGGGGTCCTAGGCAGCCTGACCTAGTGCCTGATCTAGTGGTTAGCAGGGGCTTGGAACTAGATGATCTTTGAGGTCCCTTCCAACCCAAACATTCTATGATTCTATGCTTGATTCTATGCTTCTGTGATTCTGTGATTTACTAGTTTCTTTGCAGACTGACAGGACATCTGTTTGCAAGAGGCTGTGCGTAAGGACCAGCCCACCAGTCATATGAGTGAATTTGTGTGTTCCCACTGCTCCGTTCCCCTGCTACTTTCCAAATGCAAATTTCTGAGCACACTTATGAATGGGGTATACCCTCCAGTTCTCTGGTGACTTTTTTAATGCCATGCAAAAACAAAATGGTTTCCTGTTTAATGACACTTTGACGATAATGTGTCTCTAAGGGAAGAAAAAAAATGCTTCATTTAATCTACTTTTTATATTAGTAAATCTTTGCCTTCTGAGACTAAATTAATTGGTGAGCTAGTGATTATTTCTCTGTACATCATAGAAAACATTAAAGACACTATATGTGCCTTGATAAAGCTGGTTTGAAAACTGAAATATGGCTATACCTTCCAGGAGAGGATAAAATGTCAGCTGTTCTCTGTGATATCATTTGTGATTTTTGCAGTTTCCATTTTCAGCTATCTATTTAGATCTCAATAGTCACGTATTGTGTCTTTGCGGGACTTCATTGTCTTCTACAGCCTTTCATTTATCTTGCCAAACGTGGCCTCCGCATACGCTATTTTGCTAGAAAGGTCTCTTTTGTTTCCATCCTCCTAATAGTGCAGCATGGTCTGCACAGAAATCAGAACATACACTGGCTTCCCACTTGCAGCAGATCAGTGGAAGTACCCACCGTTGTATTCAAGTCTCTGGCCATTACAGCCAATGGCTAATGAAACTAGGCTCTGGGTAAAGTTCTGCCTTAATTTACGGTCATTCTAATTGGATGCTTAATATTCTTACTTATCTTTCTCATAAAACATATTCAAAAATTATTCCAGTTCAAAAAATCCATGTTTCCTATGGATCCTGTGGTGAGCAATATTGAGAAACTTTACTGATTCAAAAATCATGAGTCCTGAATGGAGATCTTAGACAAAAATTCATTTTCATAAGATTTTTGTTGTTTTTCCTTTGCAATAGGTATAGTGTTTTTCCCTTTTAAGCTTCCCACCGGGGAGACAGGGCAGACAAAGAGATGCAGAAAATTACCGACGTCATATCTCAGATATTTAATTCTTTCTAACGATGCAGGTGTTTTCCTTGTTAATTCGGCACTACATGCCTTCAGTGTAAATACATATAGATTAAGATTTTGTTTGTTCAACAGACTGGCTGTTGAAATTTGCATTCCATTACTACTTGCAGCTGGCTTAAAATTCTGTAACAGGTAAGTCTTTTGGTAAACCACATTATGCGCTACTGTTGAACACTGTTGCGTTTGACTGCCCAAGGAGGCGGTTGAGTCACTGTACCTGGAGGGGTTCAAGAAGCGTTTACATGTTGTACTGAGGGACATGTTTGAGTGAGGTAATATTGGTGGTAGGTGGACGGTTGGACTGGATGATCTTGAGGTCTTTTCCAACCTCGGTGATTCTATGAATTGGGAGTTCAGTCCTGCACACCATTTTCTTGTTCATGAAGATAATCCCATTAGTACCAGCGGAACAACTCCAGGACCACGTGGCTCCATGCAGTGTTAATACTTTGAGAACAGCAAAACCTAATTCTCAAAGGACCAAAAAATACAAAGAACCATCTTTCCCCCAGAACACAGTATTAACCAAAATGAGGCACTTCTTGTGCATTAGCAAGGATGATTAATGAACACAGGCGAATACTGTGTGATTGAAGACAAGAACATGCAATGCTTAATTTAAAAAAGTGGAGGAGGATTGCCAGCGTTATTAGCTGATTCTTCAGTCTGACTGTGAGCTGGGTGGGATTTTACACACAGATCTGAAGGCAAACATGGCTGGCAGAAAGCTGGGAAACTGCCAGAAGTGGAAAGGAGTGAAGAAATAGATGAGTGGGGACAGGATCTGTGCATAGTTGGAAAGGGAAGGGAAGGGACGGGAAGGGAAGGGAAGGGAAGGGAAGGGAAGGGAAGGGAAGGGAAGGGAAGGGAAGGGAA
>JANHGO010000041.1:8989837-9002548 GCA_024606505.1 Aquila spilogaster | reverse complement strand
CAAACTGGCCAAAGGGGTATTCCATACCATGTGATGTCATGCCCAGTATATAAACTGGGGGGAGCTGGCCTGGGGGGCGGATCGCTGCTCAGGAACTAACTGGGCATCCGTTGGCAAGTGGTGAGCAATTGCATTGTGCATCACTTGTTTTGTATATTCCATTTCTATTATTATTGTTGTTGTTGTTGTTGTTGTTGTTGTTGTTATTATTATTAGTTATTATTAGTTGTTATTATTATAATTATTTTTTTTTCCTTGCTGTCCTATTAAACTGTTCTTATCTCAACCTACAAGGGGTTTTTTTCCCAATTCTTTTCCCCATCCCACTGGGTGGGGGGGAAGTGAGTGAGTGGCTGTGTGGTGCTTAGTTGCTGGCTGGGGTTAAACCACGACACACCACCCAGAGAAATATAACTATCTATCTGGATTACTGAGATCTAAGCACAGAAACTGAACAAATGTCCAATTGGGTGGACCCTAGCAGAGTTATGCATTAGATGTGAGTACCTGCTATTCACAGAACTGTCAGTCCAGTACTGACTGGCTTCTAGATGGACTTCATGCCACTGGTCACAAGTCTTAGAACCCAGCAGTTCAGCCAGTTTTAAATCCGCCTGACTATCCACTTCTCTAGTCCGTACTTCATCAGTTTGTCTATAAGCATGTTATCAGAGACAGTGTCAAAAGTCATGCTAAAATCCACTGCTCTCCCCTTGTCCACTGAGCTGGTCATTTTGTTGTAGAAGGCTATCAAGTTGATCAGGTATGATTTCCCTTTCGTAAACGATACCGACTACTCCCAATCACTTTCTTGTCCTTCGTATGTTTGGAAAAGGCTTCCAGGAAGATTTGATCCACCTCCTTCCTGGGCTGAGGCTGATTAGCCTGTACTTTCCCAGATCCTCCTTGCTGCCCTTCTTGAAGACAGGAGTGACATTTACTTTCTTCCAGTCCTCAGAAACTGCCCCAGTCACCACAGCCTTTCAAAGATCATCATGACTAGCTTGCAATGACATCAGCCAGCTCCCTCAGCCCTCATCCCATCAAGTGCATCAGGTGCATCCCATCAAGTCCCATGGACTTGTGCATTCAGTTTCATTTAAATGTTTCCTGAACTGATCCTTACTGGGGATAAGTATTCCTTTCTCCATGTCTTCCTGTGCAGGGCCTGGGATTGCTGAAGGCTGGTATTACCAGTAAAGACCGAGGTGATGAAAGCAGTGAGTACCTCAGCCTTCTCCATGTCCTTTGTCTCCAGGTCCCCTGCCACGTTCAGCAGTAGGCCCACATTTTCTCTAGTCTTCCTTTTACTGCTTATACACTTGTTGAAGCCTTCTTTGTTGTCCTTTATGTCCCTCACCAGATTCAATTCCCAGTGGGCTTTGCCTTTCCTAACCCCACCGCTGCATGCTTGGACAGTGTCTCTGCGTTCCTCCCAGGTCATCTAACCCTGCTTCTGTCTCTTGGTGGTGGGTTGACCTTGGCTGACTACCAGATGCCCACCCAGCCACTCTCTCACTACCTCTCCTTAACAGGACGGGGAGAAAATAAGATGGAAAAGCTTGTAGGTCAAGATAAAGACAGGGAGATCACTTACCAATTACTGTAATGGGCAAAACAGACTTCACTTGGGGAAAATTAATTCAATTTGTTCCAATCAAGGTAGGTTTGAATAGTGAGAAATAAAAACAAATTAAAACAACATCTTCCCCTCATGCCTCCCCTTTTTTCCAGGCTCAGCTTCATTCCTTCATTCCCCACTCTTCTACCCCACCCTGCCCGAGTGACGCAGGTGAATTGGGGCTAGTGGTCAGTTCTGGTTAGTCCATTGTAGTTTGTCTCTGCTGCTCTTTCCTCCTCACACTTTTCCCTTCCTCCAGCGTGGGTCCTTTCCATGGGCTGCAGTCCTTCAAGAACTGTTCCAGCATAGGTCCTCTGCACTGTCTTCAGTTCTTCAGGATCCACCTGCTCCAGCGTGGTTCCTCCAGGGCCGCAGTTCCTGTTAAGAGAACCTGCTCCTGTGTTGGCTCTGAAAGGGCCACAGTTCCTTCAGGAAATACCCACTTGCTCCAGGGTGGTCCTTTCCATGGCCTGCAGTGTGGATACCTGCTCCACCATGGTCTCTCCATGGGCTGCAAGGGAATGTCTGCTCTGGCACCTGAAGCACCGCCTCCCCGCCCTTCTTCTCTGACCTTGGTGCTCACGGGACTGTTTCTCACACTTTTTTCCTCACTCCTCACTATCTGTGCAGTGTTTTGCCCCTTTCTTAAATATGTTTTCCCAGGGGCACCACCAGCTTCCCTGATGGGCTCAGCGTGTCCTACAGCGTGTCCATTGTGGAGCCGGCTGGAACCATCTGTGTCTGGCATAGGGCAGCCCCAGCCTCTCTTCACAGAGGCCACCCTGCAGCCCCCCACTGCCAAAACCCTGCCGTGTAACCCCAATACACTCTTGTATGCTTCCATTTGATGTTTGAGTTCTGTCAGGAGCTCCTTGTTCATCCATGCAGGCCTCCTGCCATCTTTGCTCGATTTCCTGCGTGTTGGACTGGACTGTTCTTGAGCTTGGAGGCAAAGGTCATTCTTGAAAGTCAACTGGCTCTCTTCTCTTCGGGATGTTCTCCCATGGGATTCTTCCAAGTAGATTCCTGAAGAGGCCAAAGTCTGCTCTCTTGAAGCCCAGGGCTGTGATCCTGCTATTTGTCCTGTTTCCTCCCCTCAGGATGTTGTACTCCATCACTATTGGTCACTGCAGCCAAAGCTGCTCCCAGCCTTCACATTCTCAACCAGATCTTTCTTGTTTGTGAGCGAAAGGAGGTCCAGCAGAGTGCCTTTCCTCACCGGCTTCTCAGTCACCAGTGTTAGGAAGTTATCCTCAATGCACTCCAGAAAGCTCCTGGATTGCTTGTGCCCTGCTGTGTTGTCCCTCTGGCAGATATGCGAATGGTTTAAGTTCCCCATGACGACCAGGATTTCAATCATGTGATGGTTTAGCATCTGGTAAAACTCACGGTGGCTGCAGAACTTCTGCCCTTGATTGCTACTGGTTGGAAATCTGTTACATTTTCAGAGGACCATTCCCTCTCTGGAAACTACTATTACTTTTTACAACCGCTACCAGCAGTCTCAACCAAAGCGAAGAAGGCTTATGAAGGCTTGGACACTAAACACACTGCTAAGAGTAATATGTTCATACTGGTGATTTGCATTTAGGCATGTTAATAAAATAACACGTTTCCCATGCTGTGTATGTTCTGTAAATAAAAGAGTTGGCTTTCAGGGATGTTCATCCACTACTTTTTGTTAGTTCGAAATTCCGTTGAAAATACAGAAAAATGGAGTAACAGTTCACCTACCCTCAGTTCATGCTAAATCTCTTACTATAGTCAGAACACAGAAAAATAACAAAGAAATTGAAAAAAGAACAAAAGAGTAGGCACGTCTGCATGTTGCTCTATCAATTACATTAAGGCATCTCAATCTTAACAACCCCACACAATACAGAGCAGGCCCTGTAAGAAGGGCAATCCTCCCTGCAAATATTTAGGTTAGCAATTGCAAAGTAATCCAGACACAGCACCATTCATAAGACCAATTCATCGCCAGGTCATACAAGGCAATTAGGCCTGGACACTAGGTGCAGATTAACAACCACCACCTGAAAAGATGTTTTAAGTGATCCTGGTTTATTTTTAACAATATTTTAAATCCTTTGAGAAGATTAATTCCTCTGCCCAACAGCTGAGTACCTCGCTGCTGCTAAAGTAAACCGATGTACTATTGAGTCCTCAGCAGAGGAATATTCTCTGTAGGACTTGGGAGTGATACCGCTTTCATACTGTTATTGTCAGTACACAAAAAACACCACTGTCCTTTGCCCTAAAAGGCTGATTTCTTTCCAACTAGATGAAAAAGTTCCTACAAGTTTCTCTCTCCCTCTTTCTCATGCTGTCATGCAGGAAACACAACAGATTCAATCCATAAAAGCAAAACCTGTTTATGTGTATTCATCAATAATAAAAGCCTGTTTCATAAGGAAGACTGTAAAACCTTCATCAAAGACATTATCTCTTCAGTACTATCAGTGGTGAGTAAGGGAGTTTCTAACACTGACATTAAAATGCAGCTGATAAAATACAGGAAATACATCTATTTTAAAAGATACCAGATGAGATGTCAATATTTAAAATAAAACCAGTTACACTGGAAATAAACAATGAAAGATCCAGGACAAGATTTTGAGCCAGATTTCTGAATCTCATTCTCAAGTGAAAGTTGTTAGGTAGGACCTGCTGCATTAGATTGGACAAAAAAAGCCATCTCGCCAACTCTCTTGTCCCCAAGTGGCTTAAGGAGGAGCAAGAAACAAGACGAATACAGAAGAATTTTCTCTCTATTTTACTTTCCCATCTTCTGGCAATCTAAAGTTTGGAGTCTTCCTCAATCAGAGGCTGCATGCAGAATACACTGTTTTCTAGCTCTTGGTTCTGTTGGGGCACTCTTCCATGAATTTTCCTGCTTCCTTTCTATTTTCACTTATTCTCTGGCTTCCACATCCTCGTATTTCACTGAATTCCCATAATTAATTGGTACCCTGGGTGAAACCTATTCCCTTTGGTTTGATTTTAACCTCCTGCCCAGGTGATGCTGTGTCTGTTTGAAAACCTAGTCCTGCCGGAGGGTGCTGAGAGCTGGGTGCCTCCAGCCTCGCAGACACGGGTGTTGAAAGAGGTGAAGTAACAAACAGGAAGGATGGGTTTCCCGGAGAATATGAGACAGGGGAGCACATCTGGCAAGAGGACATATAGGCAGATACGCAAGTTAGGTTTCTGGAGTATTGCCCAAATATTTAAATGACGGTCATACTCGCTTCTTGTACCATTAGGAGGGGATTCCTGGTTTTTAACAATCTCAGTGCTGCAATACATAATTCATAAATAAATAATTCATTCCTTAAAAGCGTGCTGTTCTTAATATTTTTTTTCCTAGCTTCTCCAGATACTACTCATATTTTATGCTGTCATTCAGGTTTTAAGTAACATATTTAACTTACTCAACTTTTTTTACAAGCTGGAAAGTCAGAGCCCTACTGATGAATGCCACCAGTTCCCCAAAATCCATCGTTCCTCTCTCAGTGGCCAGTGCACCAGGAAGTATCATGTTGCATGTTAACCTTTTCTCTAGTGTGTTACACAGGTGTGTAACAGAGAGGTATGTCGCCAACTTCATTATTTTCTTCCTGGATAGCTAAGCTGTTCCATCAGTAACATAAAAATGTTTTAACAACACAGCAACAAACCACCCAGCATGCCAAGGAGACGCGGAGCCCTTGGTTCATTGTTGGGAGG
The DNA here is from genome assembly GCA_024606505.1 of Aquila spilogaster. NCBI lineage: Eukaryota > Metazoa > Chordata > Aves > Accipitriformes > Accipitridae > Aquila > Aquila spilogaster. The sequence continues at coordinate 8,997,201 of JANHGO010000041.1, read as the reverse complement.
TTACTTTTAATTACAAGGTCCTTATTAACACACTGGAACAAGGCAATAGCTTACTTCAAACAGTTCCAAATCATTGTACTTAAAAATGCTGACCCTTGTTATAAACAAGGACAACAAGTGACAAAGACAAAAAGAAAATTGTTTTGGCTCTGAGTGAATTTGAAGTCCTATGACAGGACGTTGCAGAAACCCAGTAATCTATAAAAGCCAACTTTCAAACATTAATTTTGTAGTATCGTAAACAACCAAACTCTTCCCATTAGTCATCCAGTTCCCAGATTGATGGTGTCAGACAGAAACTTAATTTTAAACAAGGTTTCTGTACAAGATTTGTCTTTAAAACTTTTGCATTGATTTTATTTTTCTGGTTGGTGCAACCTAACATATCATCATCATCATCATCATCATTATTATTACTATTACTATTACTATTATTATTGTTATTATTGTTTTAACCTGGTTTATTTAGTCCCTTAACTGGCTGAACCATTTTACTCATGTGGTTTGCCCAGAGGCAGCGTTATCTACTTCTTTGAAAAAGCATTCTGGTTGTAAGTCAGTCTCTGCAACAGTATTAATGCAGGGACAGATCCTGGCTTCACTTGAAGCTCTTAGCTTCAGTTCTTCCATATGCAAGTAGAACATGAAAGTACCATAATTAAGAGCTAGTTGAAAATACAAGAGAATAAGTACACTCCTCATCATGGAAATGCTAAGCATGGTAAAAATAAATCCAGGAGCTTTTGTAGAGAAGTTTCCTTCATTAGAAAGAAGAAAACATCTGACAAAATATGTGGGTCAAGCTCAGGAGCTGCTGCAGTGTATCTCTCCTGCCTCAAGTGGGTAGTTGGGTGAGCTGTTGAACATCTGAACTTTGAACATTACAACAGACTCTTATTTTCTACTGCCCCACATGCATAAAAGCTTTCTTTATTTTCTCATCCTAGGAAATGGAGGACATATGAAAGAGAAGAACTTCAGAATATGTAAGCAGTGCTGGGAAGTTTAATCTAGAGCCATAAAATACAAGTAAAATAGAAACCAGTGCAACGATTAATTTATGAAAATCTCTACTCCTTAATTTAATCAGGAAAACAAATGAAGAAAGCTGACCAAAATAAAGAATTAATTACCTACTTGTAAATCTAAGAGGATGCAGATGATGCCTAGTATGCAAATCAACATCACTTTTAGCTAGAGTTCAATGGCCTGGTCCAATAGGATGGTTGGGGTGAATGAAAGTAATTAGTTGGCTTTATACAAGACAGCTGGTTCTTGCACACCAAATTAACTCTTACTTGATGCTACCTGTGCACACAGCAGTGGGAAAGTTGGCCTCCAAAAAATCACGCTGGTTGCCAGGAGTGTATGTAAGGTGAGCTCTGTGTAGAAGCAAAGCCAAGTTATAGTGTAGGTAAACTGCTCTTGAATTTGTTTAACATAATTAATCAAATTCAATATGTTTTCAGGGAGCATAAAGCATTTGCATATCACAAAGAAATATGAAAAAATACAGAAATGCCAAATATGACATTCTGACTGTCTGTGAAAAATCCAGGATGAAATCAAAGACTCTTGCCTTGAAGGCAGCAGCAATGGTCCCACAGGCTCCATGACAACTGCAGGTCAGACACTTTCCAACTGACTCTCAGATACGGAGGAAAGACGTAACACAGAGACAGACATCTCAGACACAAGTGATACTGTCCGAGTGTTAATTTCTCTCACCTCCTCCTGCTCAGAGCCAACAGGCAGCTTGGAGGAAGCTGTATGTATTAGCAGGGACTGAATTTGCTCCTGGTTGGACCCAGGGTAACTGACTGCTGGCACGGTAGATCCCAGCCTTTCCCTTCAGTTCTTGTGTGCCGAGTACCCCTCATCCCTTCATCTGAACCTCAGACTTAATTACTTCTGCAAATTGTACTAGAAAAGCTATGCAGATCTGTTAGAAAGCATAAAATAATCAGATATGGAAGAGACTGTACATAAGGACTAACCTCTTGCAAGATCAATGCCATAATATACCACATCCATCGAGCACGTGAGTGAATTTGCGCATTCTCATTGTTCAATTCACTTTCTACTTCCCAAATGCAAATTTCTGCGCATACTTATGAGAGTGGTGTAGTCTCCAGTTCTCTGGTGACCTCTTTGATGCCATGCAAAAAATGGTTCTCTGTCTAATGATACTTTGACATGAATGTGTCTCTAAGGGAAGGAAAAAATACTTTGTTTAATCTGGTTTTTATTAGTAACTCTTTGCATTCTGGGTTGAATTTAACTAATGACCTAATAATTATTTCTCTGTAAATAATTAGTATTTCTATGTAAATCATAGAAAACATTAAACACACACTGTCACAATGCCTTGATAAAGCAGGCTTGAGACTTGAAAATGTGGCAATACCTTCCAGGAGAGGATAAAAGCTCAGCTGTTCTCTGTCATATCACTTGTGATTTTTGGCCAGTTTCCATTTGCAGCCTACCCATTTAGCTCTCAGTAGTCATGTCCTGTCCATTCCTGGAATTTCATTGTCTTCTACAACTTTTAATTTATTTTGCCAAACTTGGCCTTCACATATCCCACTCTGCTAGAAAGTTATCTCTTGCTGCCATCCTCATAATGGTGCAGCGTGGTCTGCATAGAAAACAAAGCATACTCTGGGTTCCCACTTACAGTAGATCGATGGAAATAACTTCTCATTGCCTTCAAACGTCAGACTGTTAGACCCAATGACTAATCAAACCAAGCTCTTCAGTACAGTTGTAGCTTCATTTATGGTCACCCTACTTAGGTTCAAAATATTCTCATAAAACATAACTCAAAATTTATTCCAATTCAAAATCAAATGTTGCTATGGAACCTGTGGTAAGAGCAATACTGAGAAAATTTACTTGTTCAGGGATTAAGTGTCCTGAATTGAGATCTTAGACAAAGCTGAATTTTCAGAAACGTTTTAGTGTTTTTCGTTAGCAAGAGGTATAGCATTCTTCTTCCCTTCCAGTTTCCCACCAGGGAGACAAAGAAGGGAAAGAGACAGGGTAATGTTAAATGATGTAATATCTCAGACATATAATTCTTTCTAATGATGTAGGTGTTTTCCTTGTTAATTTGGCACTGTGTGCCAGCAGTATAAGTACATACAGATTTAGGAGACTTTGTTCAACAGACTGGCTGTTGAAATTTGCATTCCAATATTGCTTGGAGCTGGCTTAAAATTGTGTGAAAAGTAACTCTTCTTATCACAATAATGCGTATTATTATCTGTTAGCATGGCTTCATTTAATGACAATTTGGGGAGCAAAAGTAAGCCATGTTTTGTGTTCCTATTGAACCACTGTTGTACTTGACTGATATGAATTGGGGGTTCAGTCCTGTAAACCGTTTTCCTTCTCTTCAAAATAATCCAATTAGTACAAGTGGAACAACTCCTCCAGGACCACATACCTACATACAGTATTAATACTTTCAGAACAACTGCAAAACCAAATTCTCAAAAGACCAAATAATACAAAGCCCTGTCTCTCTCCCAGAACACAGTATTAACCAAAATTAGATATTCCATGTGCATTAGCGAGGATGATTAATGAGGGTTTCAAGTACAGACTGATATGTGTGACTGAAGGATAGAAAATGCGATGCTTATATTTAAAAAAGAGGAGGGTTGCCTGGGAAATTAACTGACTCTTTAGTCTGACTCTGAACTTGATAAGATTTTACAGTCAAATCTGAAGGCAAGATTGGCTGAGAGGAAGCTGGGAAGCTTTGCCCCAAGCGAAGAGGGATCGTGTACCATGAAGAAGTAGATGAAGGGAGGCAGGAGAGGTAGCTGTGCACAGTGAAAAGAGGAAGGTTATGCAATTTCAGGGATCAATCAGGGATCCAGGAGGAGGAAAAAGTGATGTGACGGTCTTTATGAATGTAGCAGGAAGGGCAGCCACCGCTGAGGCCCGAGGAGATCACTCACTGCACGTGTAATTATGCAGCCCTTTGCCTCTGCCGGGGCACTGGGCTGCCGTCCCCTGAGTGATGGTGACCCAGTGACCCCTTCTGCCTGTCTCATAGTCTGAGCTCTGCTCTGTAAGGGGCTACAGGCCAGGAGTCAGCGACAGAAAACACACTTATTGTAGAGTAACTTTTTTTTATATAGAAAAAAGGGTTGTAGAAGTAATGAATTCTGAGTCACAGACAGTTTACCTCCCTGCTTCTTCCTGATACGGACCATTCTCTACTGGGGGGAACTCAGCATCTTTCACTCTTTTTTTTCTCTGTGGACTTTTTTCCCTAGGTAACACCTAGTCATTCATCGCCATCAGATACCTCTCCTCCAGAGAAAGACTTTTAGTTGTTCTCTGCACTATAGCTTCTCAGCCTGGCATTTTCATCTGAGGTGAGGTCCCCAAAGCTAACAGATTTCCCTGTGATTCTTTTTTTTTTTTTTTTTTTTTTTTTACTTTTTTCTTTTGGAGGGGGAGCCAAAATTTTTGGTATTTTTTCCTCATGGATTCTTTTTCAGATGCTCAGTGTGGCTCAGCTGATGGCCCCAAAGAATCAATTTGGCCTGCCTTTTCCCCAGAGTTCATGGGCAAAGGTTGCAAATATACCCCAAAAGCCAAAAAAGCTTCTGCCGTTTGAGCCTCTGCCTTGCCCAGCACAGAGGCACTCGACTGGGCACTCTTAATGCCCTGAGATCTATAGTCACACCTCTCCTCACACACACAGGGCTTAACATATATGAGCTATTAAAACTCTGCTTTTGGGGAATTAATATAAGGAAGACTTACAACCCATATACCATAATACCCTTCACATTCTCATTACCTACCTAGTGCATCTCTCTGATGTTCATCACTAAAATCACGTATGTCTGTTTGCACTTGTATGTATGTAATTATCCATCACAACATTTTTAGATTATTACAGTGCAAGACCTAAACATGCATGACGTGAGCCAGATTCACTCCTTGACTCCACGCTTGTCTCAGTACTTTGCAATTCAACAATATTCTGGGGGAGAACTGTCTTTCAATTTTCTGCAGGAAAAAAATCTATATTGTTTTAATAAGTGGTGCCAGCTACTAAAGATCTACACAGAGTGATAAACCTGACACAGCTAGAAATAGAATATCTGAATCATCAGATTCAAACTTGTGTGATTTTTCTTTTTGCTTCACTTTACTAATTGGTCAGTTGTGCCAGGTATTTTGCTTAAATCTAAATCAGACCAAGAAGACATAAAATAACATTTCAATGGTTCAGGTTGTGCAGTTTGGGCTACTAGTTTTACATGGTGGAGATTTACTTTGTCTTGGCTAAGCTTTGAATATATTGCCTTATAAAACTGGAGGTTTCTCTATGAGCAGACTATCTGTCTGCTGCCCCAACAGTGCAAAGTACCCACTAATTTCCTTGAAGACAGGGTTGCTTTTGCAAGTTGCAGAAAAGGGTCTTGAGCCTGTCCCTGCTAAATCGATTCATTACACAACTGCCATTCAAAAGCTGTCCACGCTCCACGGAGCATGTGAAGGGAACTGCTGCTGCCCTGTACTGCCACAGGAGTTCACCCACAGCTATAATTCCCATCTAGTTGGGAAGCTTGTTAAAGTCCTCTAATTAAAAATCTCTATGGCTTTATTCAAGTCCGTCTTGCAGCCCTTGACCTTTTCCCCTCAGCTGGGACGTATATAGGTGTGGCAGACTTCTGTATCGCAGCAGACAGGAAAAGCATTATGGTGTTCATCTCCTAGAGACTTCATTTTCCCACAAATACTTACTTCTGATGCTTATTTTTGCTTTGAATAGACTACAATGACACTATTTCATGAAATATAAAACTGCTGGATCACCTGTCTGCTGATCCGTAATTGCATCACTGTTATTTTCTTCTAAAAAAGGTAGAAATTCCAAGATTTAGAATCATTAATTGAGCAGGGAACAGATAAAAATAATACATCTCATTTGATTATGATAACAATTTTAAAAGACTCACAAAATATAAATATTTCTGATATAGTCACCTTAAATGGTTCCAATAAGCATAAATAATTTTCCCTTATTCCCTTCCTTTAAATATTCCATCTGAAAAATATTCATCCAACTCATTAAGAGGCACCAACTTTTTATCTGAATAACTGACTGAGTTTATCAGAGCTGCTTCATAAACTCTTGGAAATGAGTTCTGCTTATGTCCTTCTAGGACTGTGGAAATGGAATATGCAGAGAGAGTGGCATCAAGGACTGGCAAACCACACTGTTCCTTGTGTGTTGGAATCTAAAGGACAGTTATATTTAGATGACAAAAACTGCACAAGAAACAAGGACTGCTAACACATACAGTAAATTGGTGATGTTCTTTTCAAACCTCATAGGACATGTTAGTGTTCTTTTGAGAGGAGAAACAAACCCATGTAATTAAATATGAGATTCTCCAACAAGATTTGTGGCCCCTCTGAGAACAGATGACGCTTAATGCCACTATCAGGAATGATACTGCAAATTGGAAGAAAGGCGACAAGAACCAATTAGTCACTCACGACTTTGGCATGTTTGGTGGCTCCTCATTCATTTGAGATTTGCTTGCTGATTGTACTAATCCAAGAAAGGCAAGAGGTTTTAGAAATGATTTACAAAGTCTACAAGGAAATCTTCATTTCCACCTCTCCCTGAGAAATGCATCTAACTGATACACTGTGTCTTCAGAAATTATGTCCACCGATTTTTCTTCAGCTGAGGTCATTAAAGAGTAGGGCAAGGAAAAATTAACTTGGTTTTAGGATCCATTATTAGCCTTAGCTGCTCAAATAGTATATCATTCCATCCAGAAACGTAGTCTGATTGGAAAAGGAGGAATTAGACCATTTGCCAAGAATTTCTAGATGGCAGGCGACTGAGCCCACCAGAGGCTGCAATGACCCAACAAGACCCTCAGGCATGCTGCTGCCATGCATGTTCACATCCCGCACATGGGATGTGGTGCATTATGGACACAAGGCAAGTCCCAAGTTTTAGGGAGCATAGCCCATCATCTGCATGAGACAAAATCCCTGTCCATGGGCAGAATCACACGGCTCTCCTGCAGCTTCCCAGGATTCCTGTATCTCCAACCAGGAAATTAGATCAGTGTGACAAGTGTCCACACCACACAGTGCAGCCATGGTTTTATGTCTATCATACCATTCTCCTGGAAAAACTGGCTGCTCATGGCTTGGACAAGTGTACTCTTTGCTGGGTAAAAAACTGGCTGGATAGCTGAGCCCAAAGAGTGGTTGTGAATGGAGTTAAATCCGGTTGGCGGCCGGTCACGAATGGTGTTCCCCAGGGCTCAGTACTGGGGCCAGTTCTGTTTAATGTCTTTATCAACGAT
>JANHGO010000041.1:8973267-8989117 GCA_024606505.1 Aquila spilogaster | reverse complement strand
TTCTTCACTGAAAGGGTTGTCAGACATTGGAACAGGCTGCCCAGGGAAGTGGTTGAGTCACCATCCCTGGAGGTATTTAATAGACGTGTAGATGTGGCACCTAGGTACACGGTTTAGTGGTGGACTTGGCAGTGTTAGGTTTACGGTTGGACTTAAAGGTCTTTTCCAACCTAAATGATTCTATGATGCTATGATCTTTCCAGTTAGGTCTGGATGTCTCCATCACTGGTTTGGGTTCTAATATAGATCTACGCGTCAGTGTCCTAAAATGCCACCTTTAGTTACATTGCTGCACAGACCTGTTCCTGTGAGATGGCAGCATGGTGCTTTGTAATTACAGGTCAGTCAATGAATTAAAATAAAGTTTTGCTCCATCTGAAAAGCAGTACCTTCATGTCTTCATCTTTTCTAAGGCTGGCTCTGAGAAGACAATTGTAAAATTCTGGTCATGGCTACATATGAACTACTCTCACTGATGATCTAGGAGTTACCTCAATTTAATGTCAGATACCCTAGCCTCAGGATTGTGCGTCTCCCTTAGGTTTGACATTGGAAGAGTCTTGTCTACATATCAGACGAGAAAGGTGTAACTTTGTTCTCCATGGAAGGAAGGCAAGGCCTCTCTATCTGGCTTTCTGATAAGTGAAGATCATGATAGTCCCATTTCAAAAAAAGGAGCAAATAAAGCTAGATTCAGTCCCTGTAGGACAAGGTACAGACTTTTATCAATGATACTATGTTTCTTCTAATCAGAGAGAGAATTTTTGGCTTTTGAGTCTAGTTTGGGGCCTACCCATGGGGTTTTACAGAACTGAACCTGAGTAGTTTCAAAGTCATTCACAAATACAGCACGGTTTTTGGAGTTTGAGGACTTAGACATTATTTTGTATACTCAATTCAATTCTGCTTCACCCCAGAGTCACAAACTGTCACATCCATGTTCAGAGTAGGAGGCCTTGTGCAGTAGCTGCAGATCCCTGTTGAATAGTGACATGGTCTCTCTAATCCCTTAAGAAAATTTGAAACTATTTGCAACTGAAAGTGACCGTCCCTACAGTGTGTCTAACCACGTTTGATTAAACACAAAACCAGAGTCTTCATCCATGAATGACATTGGTGGCAGCGATTCTTAATCAACAACTTCATGTGATTCCTCTGCTTCTAGGCTATGTCAGGGTAAATCTAGTACAAACAGGGAACAGAAATGCTGCTCTAAGCCAAGCAGGGCTGGACCAGTCTCTTAGGAAACCACGTGAGTACAGTGCAAAGTGTTGCTGGAAAGAGACATTTGGGGGTCAAAGCACACGGGGCTCAGATAACGTTGCCTATTTGACCACCTTGTAGGAAGGCAGGCAGTTTGCAGCACCCAGGTATAAAAGAGCTTTTGATTCAGTCAGCCCCACACACTGATATGGTGCCCTGCAGTGTGTCACTGCAACATCCCCGTTGTGACGTGGGACATTCTTATTGCAGAAGGGGAAGGATCTAATCGTGAAGGCACATATCCAAGATCGGCTCAGCCCCAAAGTGAATCCAACAGTGAAGATACTGCCTAGCAGTAAGGTTGATCTTAGGAGAATTTAATACTCATTTGAGACAGAATCAAAGAACCTGATCCTGGAGCTCTTATCTGTGAGATTAGCTGCAATGAGGCAGAGTGGAAGCCCACCAAGATGAATGGGAAATCAGTGGGCTTTGGATGAGATCCCATGCGAGCAAAAGGCTGCAGAAGTGAGACTCAAAGCAGACCACTGGCCTTTGCCTGTACAGGAAAGTTAGCTGGGATCATTCTGCTACTAATACAGTTGTAGTGACACAACACACTAAGTGGACAGCTTTCCTAGACTGCAGGTTTCCACGTGATGAATTAGGGGCCTGAACGCAGAGAGTCAGTTGGGGAAGGAAAGGGTAGGAGGGACCGATGGCCCTGGCACACAGCACGGAGCGTGCACTGCACCGAGAGGGGCTGTAGGCTCTCACCCGCTCCCTCTGATCCCCTTGCAAACCCCTGCTTGAGTCGAAGAGGTATAAATTACTGCCGTAGTTTTACCAGTAAGTTTTCACATGTATACAAACCCCTACACAACACAAACTATTCTAATTTTAGGATTTAGCTTTATAACCATTTAGAAATCTTAATTTGTCGATCCATCACACCTCATGATCTGAGTTCCTGGGCACACAGCTGTCAAAAAGCTTCAAGAAGAAATGTCAAAGGGAAGGGGATAAGAGCATCCCTCCTTCTGTTAAGCTCCGTACAGGCAGGGGAACCGCTGGCTGCTTCTACAGCTGCTTGCGTGGAGGAAACGTGCTCAGAGCTCTGCATGAATCCTGCATACCCTGCCCTGCTGCAAAGATAGAACCGCAGGCAGCTCTTTTTCCTTCACATGACATCGCTGGGGAGCCTCTGGCATTCCTCAGGAAACTTGTCGTGACAGGGTGCTCGCAGGGAAGGCTGGGGGGAAACACCGGTCCCCAAAGCGGTGGCAGAGCAAGGAGGAGGGGTGGCACAGGCTGGTGAGCTCTCCTACAGGTAGGAGAGCAGGAGTGGACCAGGCTGGGGGAGATGTGAGAGCGATGGGGAAGGTCACCACACCAGGAGAGGTTGGGGACAGCAAGGGGGTGGGAGGAGAGAGCTGCAAAGAGGGCAGAGAGGGCTCGGAGTGGGGATGGAGAGGAGTGAGCGAGCCAGCAAGGGGACCTGTGTGTTCCCAAGGGATTCCTCTCTCCTCGGCACTAAAGCAAAACTTGGGGAAATACACAGATTAAACAAAGGAGCAAAGAGCTACAGTAATGTGGGAAAGGCAGGTGGAAAGAAGAAAATTTCACTGAAACAGCTTTCATACAGTTTTTCACAGGTTGGTTTGTCTTTTTTTTAGAGTGAATAAAACCAAAGCAGCCCCAGACACTTTAAGCTCACAGGGTGAGGCAGCAAATACGCAGCTCACCTGAGGTCTCTGTGGCCTTGGCAGCACTGCGAGTGTTTTATTTTCACATAGGTCAACCATTCATGAACAATTTCTCCAATGCATTAAGCGTAAACAAGCTTTCTTTTTGCATAGGTAACTATTTCTTCCTACCCCTGTGATTTCCTCTCCTAAAACAAATATTTTTCTGTGTGGAACCACTGAAAGAAAACAAGTCTGAGGCTTCTCGTTAATTACTGAGTTTCCCAGGACTTCTCCTGCAGTGTCTGGAGCCAGGGTCCCATGCCACACGTTTTATTTTGCAGAGTCTTTCCATTTTATGACTCTCGGAGCAACTGGTTGTGTTTATTGATCTTTCCACACAGCTGCTCTTTTCCTGCAGGAGCACCGAGACGGATTTTCTGTGGCCCGATACGTGAGGCCCTGTGTATCTCTGTTAAAGCGGGTTTGTTGATGCCAGCAATAGGAGTCGAGGAGGCAGCAGCTTTTTAAGACTCAGAGTTTGTGGGTGTAAAGGAAGCAGAAAACGCTACACACCGCCTTCGCTTTCACTGTAAAAAAATGTGCTTGTGCGATGAATTCCAAAAATCCCGTGAACAAAGTAGCCCAAACGAGGCTAGCTGTGCTACGTGAGGGTGGAGCGGAGGAATCGTGAGCGGCTGTGCTGGAGAAGGAGAGGTGAGAGGTGGGCAGCTGCCCAGGAGAAGGGCTGTGGAGCATCCGCACAGACCCGCTCCGGCTACACCGGGCACCTCCCGGCACATCTCCTCTTCTCCCAGGCGGCACCGAATTCCCCTCAGCAACGTCTACCATCCTAACCAATTTTACCAGATCAGACACGAGTGACCTCGTGTAGGTACGAGGCCTTCCTCATGCAACAACAAAACCCCCACAAGCGCTCGTGACCCCCAAATAACCCCACACTGGGGATAGCATCCCTCCACTGATGTTTCGCCCTTTTCCGCGGGCCGTGGTCACACGGGACTGGAGAGCTGAAGGGCGGCCGAGGCTGGGGTTGGGGGGGGGAAGGCTGCCTGCCCCCGGAGCCCCCTCAGGGGCCGGGGGTGCCTCAGGGGCCGCGGGAGGGCGGCCGCCCCCGGGCCGCGGCAGCGTGGGGCGGGCGGCCACGCTCGGGGCCTCGGGGATGGAACAGGACCGGGATGCTGGTGAGGGCTCCTAACTTGGGGAGGGAAGGGGAAAAGAGCAGGAAAGGAAAGCCGGTAAGAGAAAAACATCCGTCTTACCTCTCTGCCGGCTCTTCAGAAAGTGCAGCAGGCGCTTGCAAGCACAAATCTTTCCCACCCCCCCGCCAAAAAAAAAAAAAAAAACCCAACAGATAAGGAGCTCAGCGCGAAGAAAAGCAGGGGTGCTCTCGTTCTCCCCCAAAACGCCCCCAGCTCCCCCTGAGCAGCCCCGGTTACCCTCCGTGAGGAGCCCCAGCCCTCCCCGGCTCCTCCGAGGGCTTGGGGGTCTCCGAAGGAGCCGCTGCCCCCCGGGGCCGTCCCGGGGCCTCCCCGCAATCAGGGGGAGGAACAGCTGGAAGAGTGTCAGCGCAACACGCTCCATAAATTTCCCCTCAGCCTTCTGTAGACGTAAGTCCTTGAGAAAAATGCCTAAATCCCGTCGTTTGTTGACATAGTAACCACATTTAAGGTTTTGGCCCCCCCTCAGAAGCCAGCTGCATAAAACAAGTCATTATGAGAAAGATTTATCCAGCCTGCAGCGGGCTCGTTTATGTGGTTTCATTTGTCTAAGGAAGAAATAAAGAGACTGAATGTTTATACGCTAGAGACTTCACACCCAGACCAAGGGGTTGTTTCATTACAGCAGTTAATATTAAGGACTTCCACGACTCTCTGAAGGAGGTGTATTACCAAGGAAAAGGAAAAAATCCATTATTCAGATAAACCGCCCATTTCTAATGCGTAAGTGAAGTCAAACTTTAGGAACTTTTAAGGAGGTCCCAAAATGTTTTGTATTTTTCTCTAATACACATATATCTAGCAGATTCCTCCAAAGATGCTTGAAACATCTTAAAAGTTCCCAATAAAGTTTCTAAAGCCACAACAGATACTGGGCGAAATAGCAGAGGATCAGAAACAAGTAAAGCCTGTGGAAGACTTTGCTTCCCCAATCCTATGGAGATGAGCCCTATGGAGATGAGCTCTTTAGTCTCCGGGTGGTGGAGAGGAGAGAGATAAAAGAGAATTGTGCTGCAGGGATCACGTGGGGTTTAATGGGTTTTAATGCATCCCCTCATCCAAACTGCTGCCGCCGTACACAGATCTGCATTCAGATTTCTAGCCCTTTTACTGGTAATTTAGGCTGTGGGAGCAGACTGGCAGCATGTGCAAAACCGTGCTACCCTGCAGGGCTTTTTTGACCCCAGTTGCAAAAAGATGGGGGTGGGGGGTAAAGGAACAAAAACCCAACCTTGGTACTTGGAGCTGAAAAGGGCTTTATAAGCAACATTTCAGTGTTTTAACTCAACGTTGCTTTATAAAACCTGCCTTATTTACAAATCTCTTTAAGGGCCTGATTTTGTCTTATTTACTATGGAAAACTTGTCTTTGAGCAGGGTTAAATGCGTGCTTAAGCTTGGAAACAACAGAGCAGCATAAAGAGTGAGACATCTAGCATTTTGGAAGTTAAAACCTGTTTTCCTCCAACCCTGAGATTCATTATAAGTGACTGTAACCTCCCCCCCAACACGCAGGCTTCCACACACCACACTTCTCCCCCCCCAATCAGATGAATCCTTAATCCACATCTTTTTACTGGAGTGTTAGTTATTTCCTGAACTGCCATTTAAATGGGAAAATTCTTGGGAAGAGACAAAGAAAATAGGAGGTCTAAATGTGCATTCACAACTCATGGTTTTGGAAGTCTTAACCCTTTGGGGAGGTTTCATTAAACTTTTTAAAGGATAGATTCTGAAATGTAGTTCCAGCATCAGTACATATTTCTTGAACTATCAGCAGCTAATATCCTGACCTGATACCAAATATACAAGTGTTATTTGAAATGTTGTAATTGTTTTAAGAAACCAGTAGGTATTATGAAGCTTGTAAAGCTATGGCACAAACATGCTGCTGTGCAATTTACACTTACTGGGTATATGAAGACAAAACATTTTCAGTAGACAAGATTTGGTTAAGTTTTTAAAATATTTTAAAGCAACTCCAAAGGGGTGGACCGCTAGCCCCCTGCCCTGGCTCCGTGAATAATTCAGTGAAGCCCACGGAGGTTTGTAGCTCTGGTGGCACCAAGGTGGTGCGCGGGAGCTACACTCTTGGCCAGGTCTTCTTTGGACTTGCGGTTGAGCTCGGTTTGACACTGCACGTAATCAGCTGGTAACTGTGAGCTACAGGCTCAAGGTGAGCGTCACCCTCCATCTTTTCCTTGCATCCCCCGCCATAAACTGTGCTTGCCTTGCACCATACCTGCGCTGGGGCTACTCGGGCAGCCGTTCCAGCAAGCTGATCCACTTGAAAACCCACACACCAAAAGCTGTAATTTTCCATTTCATCAGCAATTTAAGCTGACATAGCCACGCTTGTGCAATTGCTGGATGCAGAGTCAGGCAGTGCAGGCAGATGGGTGGGCAGTGCAGTGGGACTGCAGAACAGCAGCCCCCAGTTACGCTAGATTATACGTAATACTAAATTTCCTTCTAAGCCTTTTGGTACTTGTGCTCTCTCAGTCAAATGGGACAATACTCTTCCCTTATCCTACAGATTGTAAGCCACTGAAATGCTATTGTGTTGCAGCCACACAGGTACCTGAGGAATATCAGTTGGCTGAGCTCAGAAAGTCTGCTTCAGAAGGTGACTGAGGTACCGTACCTGTGAGCCTCCACACATGGTATATAAAATCAGATATCACAAACTCAAAAACTCAACTTTGAATTACATACTATCATCTAGTAAAAAATGATAAAATATACAAGAAGTAAACCAGGTTTATTGCTGTACACGGTGCCTACCAAACAAATACTCTGCTCTTAGCGAGAATATAAGTACTAAAGTCTCTGCTCTTTGGAAATCGAGCTGAGTTTCCATTAAATAAGCTATTAATTACAAAAAAAACCCAACAAACAAACCAACAACAGTGGTATACATCCTGTAAGTTATTTTTAGCAGGACTCTAGAAATACCTTTCCTGGTAAATATACACAATATAGTTTGTGCTAAGACTAGTTAGCTTTGTTTTTCTGAATCTGTTTTTGACCAAATAGTGATGATATCCTACTTGGACTGTTTCCTCTAAAATTATATCATAATTAGACTGTTTTACCATACATAGATAACATAGAATTGTAGCAATTGGGCAACATCATCCACAAGATTTCATGAGATAACAGAAAGTTGCACAAGTACACTGACCAGGACTGCTATTGAAGATGAACCACTATGAGATGGCAGAAAAGTCCTGTGTCCTTTTGTAATGGTGTTTCAGAGAGCAAAGGAGTGAAGGAACACAAGAAATGGGCTCCGGCCCAGAGCTGCAAGCACAAAACATTAGCAGCTGCTAAGTGCTATGTTTGCAAATGCTCTGGTTCCTGTAGAAACACCTAATCCTTCCTGAATTCTGGCCAGCATTTATGGTTAAGTGCAGACAGTAAAAGATTGCCTCGATTACCTGCTTCTTATCTGCATAGTCCATTTTGTGTGACAATGGATTTTCAGCTAGATTTTTAAAGTTTAATTATTCGGCATCTCTTTACTTTGCTGTGTGCACCGAGGAACTATTTGGTGGGGGCCGCAGGGCGCGGAGGGGGGGAAGTTTGGGTACTGCCTTGGCCATAGGGAACAAAACAAAGCAAGGAAAACACAGGAAACTACAGAGCCCTTGATGCAAAACATGAACTTTCTATAGGCATCCTTGAACTATCCTATGGAATGTAATACTGATTTACGTCTGGCAATGGGAGTCTCGAATATCATTTCAAAAGTGTCTGGAGGGATTAGCAGATTGTCAGAGCTGGGCCTGAGAACTCCTTTCCATTTCAGGGCTGACCTCCCTGGGGCTCCGACCGTAAATTGGGTATTACAGAATCATTTCCTTAGGATCCTACTCAGTCCAGCAGAATGCAGTCTGCAAGGCCTTCTCCATCAAAGGCCACAAAATGCTGAGGCAAACTTAAAAGGCAAAACCCAGAATAAAAGCACACAGCGAATAAAACAAGGTTTGTGGTCCCTTCTTACAAAAGCTAAAGCTGAAATTCAAAGTGAACACTTTGAAGGGATGCCCCTTAACCCAAAGCAATCAGTGAACCAAGTTCATTTTGTGGCTGTTTCACTTGCTCAAGTTTTCTAAACTTTGTGCGTGTATCCCTGTTCAGTATGGTGTTGTGGAAAGTATCTCGGCATCACCTTATTGAACTTTATTGAATCTGGGCCCTAAATACCACAGTGGCCAATATATCAGCTACAGCAAATAGATACACCATGCCTGAAGAGGCAGGCGCTCTGTATTCAAACTGGAGTGCAAGTTAATGTCTTTGCAGCCTACAGCTCTTAATGATGAAGCTGTGCCACTCTTTAACAGCAGCTGCTGTTGAAAGGGCTGTGTTCTGCCCATCTCTTTATCCTGGAGCTGGCATTTGTCTGACTCCACCATTAGCTGATTTATCTTATTCAGTGAGCAGAAAAATCTTAATTTTCTTCCCGTCGGATTGTTTTACCCTGTATTAACTCCCTGACCTGCTCACAACTGAGTCAAGACAAACATCAGTGCTGCTCCAAGGGAAACAGCAGGAGTGCACCCAAGTGGCAAGGGGAGAGGGGCTGCCTGGCACTTTTTTAGCAGTAGTTATCTTTTAGCCCAGTTTAAATATACTGCCTGGCTGTACCCTTAGGCCACAGCCAGAGATGTTGTCCAGGCCACAGATGAACAGGGTTAAGAGGTTATTTTTTTATCCCTCCCACACTTCCCTTAAGATTACCGTCTCCTCGGATCTGCCAACAGCGTGGCACGTTTTGTCCCCCCTCTTCTCAGTCTCAAAATGATCTGGAAAAAACCTTCTATGAAAATCACTGAGTCTAGTACAGACCGTTTGCACAGAACTGTGCCAGGGAGTGATGAAATGAGCAATTATATCACTGCATCAGAGGGTAAGGTTTCACAAGGTGCATGCCTGAGTTAATGGCTTGCTACCACTGAAACAGGGCAGCGAGTCTCCTCTCTCCCTTCTGGGCAGTGGTCTTCACCTCATGCCAGCTCTCCTGTTCCTCTGACCATTCGATGAGCCAATTCAGCTCTCTCAACTGACAGAAAATGGTTCTTTTTTTTTTCCTGTTTTTCTATAGCCTGTGAGATGAACCAGCTCACACAGGAGGGACAGCATTCACAACATGCAGTCATGAACCAGGACCGTGCTTGGGTTGGGATGCATCCTGATGGGAAAGAAGGGGAAGAAGTGCTTAGCGTACAATAACGTCTTAACATCGGTCAGCTGCAGCCTGACGTTAACAATAGCCATTATTGCTATTTCCTAGCTGAGCCTGAGATCTGCCCCAGCACATACTTTACAAGCCATGGTGAGTATAGATGGATGGTTTGCACAACACTGGAGACCTTTTATCTCCTTTCAATGAAAACAGGAACAACTCCCATGAAAGTGTTAATTTGTTTAAAGCTACTGTGCAGCTACTTTGCCCTTCAGGGCCCTGGGAGCTTTGAGCCACCAATGAGTCCATTCAGATGATGCAATACTCGTACCTAGACACACTGTCAAAGGACTCCGGCAGGAGAAAAATTAGGAAAAAACAGCAGAAGATTAAATTCTCTCTTTCCATCGGGCCTGTGTACATTAATTTGAATTCCTACCTTCTGATTTACCAAGTCACCTTGTGATTCTTGACTGCTTTGCTTGCAAGCCTACACCTGCTCCCACCCCAGCCCTGCTATGCTGACATCATCTTCCCCTCGGTGGTGGCACTCACCCGCTGATGAAATACACCTGCACAGAGGAGGAAGGAAACTCAGGGAGTGTCAAATATTGGTCCAAGTGCCAGCATACCATAGCAGGCTGGTGCAGTCACCCCTGGCTTTGCTTCAGAAGGGTCTGGGAAATGTCCTTTCTTTTTGTATTAGATTTTGTAGCAAATACTTGTAGGCTGACATTCTGCCTCCTCCCTTGCTGGCTTTTGCACTGCGCAGGTTGTTGTAGCTGGTCATGCTTCAAAGAGGGCTGAACACTTGTGGGAGTGATTTCAAATTACTTTCTAAATGTCCTGCTTACAGGGAGGCATAGACTTTTAGGGAGGTAGTTTGCCTTCTAAAAAGGAAAATCCTTTCAAAGGTCTCCCAGTGTTAGTGTTCAAGTCTCTTGCTCAGCTGGCCCAGCAAGTTGAAAGACCAGTTTGCATGCTGCCTTGCCTGACAGTTTTGAATTTCCTCCTCTAGCCATGAATCTGCTGGGTAAAAAGTATTCAGAGAGGCAGGACTTGCACGCTGAATGCTTTCCCAAGCACAGCCTTCCTGTGACACAGCATCAGTCAATCAATCAATCAATCAATCAAAACCGGTACTTTGTTCTTTAAACATGTGATATATCTGCTTGTAGTCCAAGCTGTGATATGAACTTCACCAGTAGCCTCTGGAAAGAATTGTGCCAGGATCTGCTATGTTTACTCATGCTGGAGAGTCCCCCCAAAAAGACTAACAAGAGTGCTGCTGCTGCTCAGGGGGAAGTTGTGATCTCACATCACCACTGAACCAAGTTAAAATCTGGCTGCCACAGAAAGGTCTTTGCTATCTTCCTCGCCGATTCCCCTTCCCTCCTGCCCCATTTCCAGCTGCATGTTCCTCCCTCTCCCTATTCACTCGTTTTCCTGACTTAATTCTTTGCCGTGCTAGTGAGTTGAATCAGCTTATTCTGTACTTGGAGCAATGCCAGAGCTGGCAACAAGGCAAGCAGCAAGGGTACATGGTGATGAAAAGTGGCAGGAAGAATGGGTGAAGAAGCTGGATTTCACTTTTTTGGCAATGCTCAAACATGAATGCAAAAATGCAACCTAATAGAGAGCCAGAACACAGGGCAGGGCACGAAGGCTCTAAAAGCTACAGGTACCATGAAGGTAGCAAATCACGCTCTGTCTGTGTCTGTCCAGGATGCTATAGTCTGAGACACTCCCCGTGAGTAGCTGTTTTCCCATCCTGGTTATATCCAGGTTCAAGCCAACGTGGAAGCAAAGAGTTGACCATTGCTCACTCTCACGTTCCAGGCAGTTTTGACATGAGCCCACAGGTCCCCACCGCTCTCCAGTGATGCTGCACTGATTATTCAAGCAACCACAGGAGGAAGGGGTGGTGTGTGGCTGTGGGAAGCATATCTGATTTGTCTGTTTAAGTCCCCATTAAATAAGCCCTCTCCTCTACACGGCAAGCCCATGGACAAGCCTGGCTCCCCAGGCCCCTGGGAACACCAGTCAGGAGAGCAAACCCTTGCAGAGCCTGCAGCTCTGGTGAGCTCTGCGGACCCCGGCTGGTGGCTGCTGTTACCCTCCCCAGGGCTTTCCACATGACCTGCCTTATTCGGGATTTCCCATTAGCTGGGTTATCCCATACTGGAGAGCTGATTAGCTCATCTTCCAGCTACAGTGGTCCCATCCCAAAAGAATGACTGAGAAAAATGACTGCCGAGCACACGAAGTTGGCCATTTCTCAGCTGCCATGTGGGAATGGAGAAAAAGCCTTTGAGCAGCCAGCTCAAAAGACCTAGTGGTATCAGCGCTGAGGTCCTGACGAGATGTCTTCATATTCTCCTGCCCCGAGGCTTTTTGAGCAATATGTATATAAAAGCTGAAGCTGAGCATATTTTAAAACTTATCAGTCCTATATGTAATCAGTGCCTTATTAGATTTCCAGTAATGCAAAGGGACTAATAGTTAATTTGGAAGCTACTTGGAAGTAGCTTTTTCATTTTATGCTCACCAGTGTTTTTCCACATTGCTCCATGTAACTAAATTAAGTGTTCTGATAACAGTGCTAAAAGCAGTGGAAAAGCCAACATATTAAATAAACTTGGCCACTTCTCATATTTTACATGCCATCTCTTGCTCACAGCCTGTGGGTTTAAATGCCTGGCAGCTGGAGCCAGCGCACGGAGCAGAGGGCCCTTGCTGCCGGAATTTGCTCTTCCTCGCTTCAGCCGAATCTGAGTTTGTCGACCTTTGCTCTTATCTGTTTGTCAGGGCAAGAAACACAGCTTTTTGCATGGTACTTCATACGCTGATCTGCAGCCCAGGTGGCTGGAAGCCTATTGGGACCAAAGGAGAAGAGTGGTTTAGACCTGTCCTGAGAAGTCTTTGAACCTCAGGGCTGCAGGAAAACCAGTACAACGGCGATGTACTGCAGCCATCCACTCCATTCACAACACTGCCAGGATGCCAAGAATATCAGGAGATTTTTTTTTTTTTCCTGGTTTGCCAGGACCGCATTATTCTGAACATATCTTGCTCATTGATGGCTATTTTGGAGTTTACTGCCCAGGCTCTGTCACATTTTCTTTTCCACCCTTGGCTGTCAGTTGGAGGTGAGGAGCTGGCCTCCCAACTTGTTTGCCCCTGGAGCCTGGCAAGGCAAGGCAGCGTCGGTGGCCGGGTAGCCCAGAGCAGAGCCACGACTCATCCGCTGGCACTCGAGGGCAGGAGCAGTTGCGGGGAACAAAGCAGTCTCTTGTTCAGAACAGAAACCTGTTTGCTCTGACGCCGGGGACACACTGTGGGTGTTGTATTTACCATCCGTACCTGCACCGACATCCTGCTGTGTGAGTGCCCTCAGCGAGTCCAAAATCAAATTAAATCGACTGTTTTATTTAGAAGACATTTACTCCTGCATGGAGGAACTTGATTACTTTGTTGATGAGTGCTGTGGAAATGTTGGTCTATTAAGGAAGGTGAAGCAGAATCACTTACAGATCGTAAAAGTTTAGTAGAGGGGATGACCCCTGCAGAGTTTGGTAACATCACCAACGTGAAGACAGCACTGCTGTCCCGCTGGTCCTCTGGAAACTCACCCTCCACAGCTCTGTAAGGTCAGCAAGGCCAGCGCATCCTCCCACTTGTCATCTGCGGAGCGTATCCCATCAGGGTTTTAACTTCTGCCCCTCTGCGAACAGCCGATGCTGCCAGCTTACCCCTGCTCACAAAAAACACGGCTTGGCTCAGCCTTCACAAAGCTTACTCCAGATTTTTGCTGGAATTGTTCTCTGAGCTGCAGGGCCCCCAGTGACATTTTCACCCTGTTTTGCTAAGGGGCAGTCACGGCTCCTACAGTCAGTTACATCGGGCCACACGTTTAGTTGTCGGTGAGTCAAATCCAGTGACTGTCGGATTATAACCAAGCTGGTGCTACAACCAGCAGCCAAATGTCAGTTGACACAGGACTTCAGCCTCCAAAAAGCATAATTTTTCTCCATTTGTAGAAGGGCAGTTTTCTGAAGAGCGAGCTCAGCACATGGTTTTTGTAAAATCACAGGAAACTACACAGAAAACAGTGGTTTTGTAGGGAAGCACGTTACTGACAGAGGGAGAAAAAGCAGCTTTGTTTTAAAAGAAATTTTTTTAAAACCCTAAACGTAGTGCCATTTACTTTGGCTTTCTTGGCACACCCTGGGGTGTTTACCAGTGGGGATGAGAAGTTACACTGCTCAGGCCCCTCGGAGAAGCGACTGTGATGTAGATCAAACCACCCATAGTTTGCTTACGGCAATGGTTTCCCCAGAGACTTGTGTTTTGATTTTAAGTAAACAAATAGCAATACAAGTAGGAGGATGATGACTCAGGTAAAAGTACACAGATCTGTTATATACCGTGAACATTATATATGCTTAGGATTCCTCTTAGACTTAAAAAGGCTAGTTTAAAAGGACTAAATTATCACCCTCTGAGACTCCATAGGTTCTAACTTGAAGAACTACAATAAAGCTAATGTATTCGTTTTAAAAATAGAAATATCTCTGCTTCTTTTGAACTAGGCCAAATAGCACATTTCAAAATAAAGTTTTATTGCTTTGGACATAAATAGCCTGAATTTCTTGCTGATATTTGCTGATCTCAGAAAACATGACACTTGATTCTACCTAGAAAAGGAAAGGGTGCGGGATTCGCCAGCTAACCTCTTTCCTGTTTGTACAAAACTCAAACCTCTGAGCTGGACTGGACCTCTAGGCCTTTCCATGGGATGAAGGATTTCTGACAATGCCTCCCATTCAGACCTGTGCAAAACGTTTCTCTGGCATAGAGTAACCCATTCTTGAAATGTGCTTCTTCCCCACCTACCCTTACTCA
The DNA here is from genome assembly GCA_024606505.1 of Aquila spilogaster. NCBI lineage: Eukaryota > Metazoa > Chordata > Aves > Accipitriformes > Accipitridae > Aquila > Aquila spilogaster. The sequence goes on along the minus strand of JANHGO010000041.1, from coordinate 8,974,893 downwards.
CAAGGCAATGTACTTGGTCAAAACAGGGGGGGACACAGCAACTCAAAGGAAGGGCAGTCATGGAGCTATTTCCTTTTGCAAATAATTTAGTATAAGACTCTTCCCCACTTTTTTGCATCAGTGCATAGATATATGTTTCAGTTCTGGTTACGTACACCAACAAATACAGTCATCCAAATGACAGCAACACAGTGACATACATCGGAATACACTTTTGCAAGCACAGCTACCTCTCTGGAAACTGAGCTTCAACAGCAGTTCCCTAGGAAACAACAGGAAAAGCAGGCTGAAACCTTGTTCTGTCTACCTAACCTTATCCGTGCTTTCCTTAGTGTATTCCCTCTGTAGCACTGCAAGCAGACGGAGGGACATTTGCAAGGAGCAGAAGTCACAGCTTTTTCCCCATCCCCATCAGTGCTGCAGGCAGCATTTGCACAGTAAGCAAGGGAGCGGTTGGGGTCCAGAGGACAGCTGCGTTTGCTCTCTTTCTCTACATTACATGCGCATGCATATAGTCACCTTTAGGCAAAAAGTATCCTCAAATTCTTCACGAACACACACTGAGCTAAGCTAGAGAGAAAGAAAGCAATATGAAAGACAAATAAGGCTTGCCACAGACAGGCACGTATGCCAATGCTGCCCTCAGCCATAGGGAGACATCAACTACCAAACACAGGTTTCCTTCCTCAAACTCTGCAAAAGGGCCCCTGGGCAAATGAGGGCAACCCTGGGTCAGTGAAAGGAGGCTATAGGGCTTTTAAGGTTTAATGAGGCAGAACCTAAAAATCTACTGAAGACAAAGGAAAAGCAGCCAGGTCAATGAGGAGCATTAGATGCAGCCCTGAACCTGCTAGATACTACGATGGGGAAAAAGCACGTTCAAGACCTGGACGTGACAGGGACTGCGTTAGCTAAATCCCAGTTTTCCTTTGCAATCCAGCAAAATCCCAAAGCACAGGGCACTGAGCCACTCCCAGCATAGTGTTGCCAGGAGAAACACCTCACTTGTCTTTGGGTCTGTGATTTCTAGTTTGTGCTATGGTCCTGGAGGTAGGAGAGCTGCTCAAGACTGCCTTAGCCGTGAGGGGAGGCTTTGGGCTTCCTCATGAACTCTCAGATCCCACCCGTTCCCACCCGGGTGTCACTCGTGCCCTCAGCGCAGGGCTCTGGGAGGGGAGTCAGAAGGGACAGGGGCAAGTGCATGAGGATTAACATTTCTTCAGCACTTCTGGTAAATCCAGGCCTCCCTAATTACGCTTACAGGGATTAAAGATGCAAAACCTGCATCTAGATGGTGATGTGCTAAAAGACCACGACTGACTCCAAAGAGGGCTTTGAGCTGGGAACCACCTGGGAGATGGTCCAAGCCTGTTGCCTTGCCACCTTCTCCAGAGTCTGGAGCTAGGCAGAAACAAGTCTTAGCATTAGTAAAACAAGTGTAGTTTAGTGCCTCATTGGCGATTTCCATATTATTTTCTATTCCGTAAGACATGAATAGAGCTGAAGCAGATGTATGACTACAGCATCTTGTCTCTTCATATAGTTATGTTACTGTCCTGGTTTCAGCTGGGATAGAGTTAATTGTCTTCCTAGTAGCTGGTACGGTGCTATGTTTTGAGTTCAGTA
>JANHGO010000041.1:8904419-8973167 GCA_024606505.1 Aquila spilogaster | reverse complement strand
AGGGAAGGGAAGGGAAGGGAAGGGAAGGGAAGGGAAGGGAAGGGAAGGGAAAGTTATGCAATTTTAGGGGTAAAACACGGATTCTAAAGAATCAATTTGATCTCTTCTTCTCCAAAGGTAATAGGAAAAGGCTACAAGTACACCCCAAAAGTCAAAATAGCTCCTGCCATTCCAGCACTACCTTGCTCAGCCAGGCATTGTTAACACACTGAGATCAATAGTCACACCTCTCCGTACAGACATGTGGCTTAACACATAGCACCTATTAAACTCTGCCTCGAGGGAATTCTGGTAAGGAAGGCTTACAAGCAGTGCACCATGATACACACTCTCATTACCTACCTGGCACACCTACCATCATTAAAATCATGTGTGTGTGTGTATGTTCACCTGTATGTATATAATTGTTTACCGAAGTATTCTTAGGTTATTTCAACAAAGTCCTGACCATCCATGGCATGAGCCAGGTTCAATCCTTGGCTTCACGCTTGTCTCAGCATTTTGCAGTTCATGTTGTTTTAGTCAGTAGTGCCAGCTACTGAAGCTCTGCACAGAGAGATGAACGTGTCACATCAGAAATAAAATATCTAACTCAGCAGATTAGAAATCATGCAATTTTGCTTCACTTTACTAATTGATCAATTACTAATTTTACCAGCTATGTGGCTTACATCTAAGTAAGACCAAGAGGACTTTAAATTACATTCTAATGGTTCAGGCTGTGAAATTTGGGCTATTGGTTTCACAGAATGAAGCACAGAGCATATGAAGATAGTTGCTAATGTGCTGCACTGCCCGCAGAAACACCCACAGCTGTAAACAGCCTTGTTGAATTCCTGCCTAGGTGGGAAGCTTGTTAGAATCCTCTAAAATTGAGAGCCTTGAATAAGTTCATTTCTCAGACCTCAGCTGGGAAAGATATCGATGCAATGGTCTTCTGTGTCACAGCAAGCAGGAGAAGCTGTAGGGTGTCTGTCCTCTGGAGACTTCATCTTCCCACAGATTGACACAGTGCTACTGTCTGACTCCTATATGTGCTTTGAATAGACTACAATAGCACCATTTCATGAGATATAAAACTTCTAAATCACCTGACTGATGATCTGCAATTGCGTCACTGCTATTTTCTTCCAGAAGAAAAGTATAAATTCTGTGATTTGGAATATTCTATTGAACAGGGAACAGTTAAAAATACTGTATCCTCAATTGCTTACAGTAAAATTTTAAAAAGGCTCACAAAATGTAAATGTTTCTGATGTAGCCTCATGAAATGTTTCCAACAGGCATAAATCATTGCCCTTTATTCCCCTCCCTTTAAGTATTCTTTCTGAAAAATTCATCCAACTCATCAACTTTTTATCTGAATAACAGTCTCTGTTTATCAGAACTGCTTTGTAAACTCTTGGAAGTGAGTTCTGCTCATGTCCTTCTAAGGCTATGGAAATGGAGTATTCAGAGAGTGGTATCAAGGACTGACAAATTATATTGCTCCTTATGTTTATGAGTTGGAATCTAAAGGGCAGTCATATTTAGATGACAAAAAAAAATGAACAAGAAACGGGGAATGCTAGCAGATACAGTAGATTGGTGTTCTTTTCAAACCTTGTAGGGGAACACGTTACTGTGCTTAGGAGAAGAGAAAAAGAATATAGAATTACTTATGAAATGCTCCAAGAAGATTTCTGGCCTCTATGAGAACAGATGACTCTCAGTGCTACCAGTAGGAATGTCACTGCAAATTGGAAGAATGGTGACAAGCATCAATTAGCCACTCGTCGCTTTGACATGTTTGGTTGCTCCTCATTCATTTGAGATTTCTTACTGATTGTACTAATTCACTGAAAGGCAAAAGATTTTGGAAGAGATTTACAAAGGTTACATGGAAATCCTGGTAGCTAGGAAGCTGGGCATTGAACTGATGAGCTGTATCTTTAGAAATTATGCCAGCCAATTTGCACGACAGAGGAGGGCAAGGAAAAACTAACATGGTTTTATGTTCCTTTATTAGCCTTACCAGCTCAAACAACACTGCTTTTTCCATTATAAAAAAAAAAGTCACCTGATTGGAACAGAAGGAATTTGACCATTTGCCAAAAATTCTGAGATTACAGCCCACCAGAGGCTGCAATGCCAGCAAGCCTCTCAGACATGTTGCTGCCATGTATGCGCACATCTTGCACAGAGAACGTACTGCTTGATGGACACATAGCAAGTCCCAAGTTTTAGGGAGGCATAGCCCACCCTATGCGTGAGAAAAAATCCCTATCCATGGGCTGAATCATGTGGCCCTTCTACATCTTCCCAGAATTCCTGTGGTTTTATGGCTCTTCTCTTTCCAATTAAATCTAGATGTCTCCATCACTGCTTTCGGTTCTAATACCAGTCTACAAGTTAGCATCAAAAAATGTCACCTTTTGTTATATGTGTTGCACATATACATTCCTTCTTTTGTGAGATGACAGCATAACACTTAGTAATTGCATGGCAGTCAGTGAATTAGGATTAAGTTGTGCTTGCAGCTGAAAGGCTTCATCTTTTCATCTTTTTTAAGGTTGGTTCTTAGAAGACCATTGTCAAGTTTTGATCATGGCTGCACATAAGCTACTCTCACTGATCTTTCAGTTCTCTCAGATAACATCAGATACCCTCACCTCAGGTTTGTCCAGCTACCTTGGGTTTGACATCAGAAGAGTCTAGTGTATATATCAGACAAGCAGTGTGTAACTTCACCCTCTGTGGGAGGAAGGCAAGGACTCTGACTGTGGCTTTCTGATAAACAAAATCATGATAGTCCCACTTCACAAAGAGGAGCAAATAAAAGGTAGATTAAGCCCCTGTGTGTCGTGTTGATGACTTTTATCAATAACACCTTCTTTCTTTAGATCAGAAAGAATTCTGCTCTTGAGTCTAGTTTGGGATCTGCACATGGGATTTTACAGAACTGAAACCTGAGTAGATTCAAAATCATTCCCAAATGCAGGAAGGTTCCTGGAGTCTGAGGACTGAGGGATTACTTTGTGTACTCAGTTCACTTCTGCTTCACCCTGATTCACAAACAGTCACATCATGCTCCGAGTAGGTGGTCTCATGTAGTCATTGCAAATATGTGTGGAACAGCAACATGGTTTCTCTAATAAATAAATACATAAATACATAAATAAAGGAGATCAAAGTAATTTTTCCAACAGTTTTTTTAACCATATTTGATTAACCACAGACCCAGAGTCTACGTGCATGAATGACATCAATGGCAGTAATTCCTAATCAAGACTTTCACGTGATTCCTCTGCTTCTAGGACATGACAGGATCCATCCAGTACAAACCAGGGACAGAAATAGTATTGGGCCAAACAGGGCTGGATCAGTCTCTTTGGAAACCACGTGTGTGAGTACAGAGTTGCTGTAAATAAATGTTTGGGGTTGAAAGCACATGGGGCTCAGGTGCCCTTTTCACCACCATGCAGTAGGACAGGCAGTTTGCTGCACACTGGTACAGAAGAGCTTTTGGCTCAACTGTCCATACAGTGATGCAGTGCTCTGCAGCATGTCACTGTGGCACTATGCTGTGATGTGGGACACAATTATTGCAGAAGGGGAAGAACCTTATCATGAAGGCATGCATCCAAACACTCCTTTGCACTTTTCTATCCTAAAGGAAATACAGCAGTGAAGATACTGACTAGCAGTGAGGTTTATTTTAGGATAATTTAATACTGAGTTGAGGCAGAATGAAAGAATCTGATCCTGGAGCTCTTATCTAGGAGATTAAAAATTAAATTTTTCATGATAGAGGGAGTGAACCACTGTAGCAGGTTGTCCAGAGAAGCTGTGGACACTCCATCCATAGATGTGTTCAAGACCAGGCTGGATGGGCCTCTGGGCAACCTGATATAGTGGAAGCTATCCCAGCCCATGGCAGGGGGTTGGAACTGGATGGGCTTTAAGGTCCCTTGCACCCCAGACCGTTTTGTGATTAGTCACAGTGAAGAAGAGTGGAAGACCACTGAAATGAATGGAAATCCAATAGGTATTGAATGAGATCATTTGCTAGTAACAAACAGGCTGCAGAATAGACTGTGAGCAGTGCACTGTCCCTTGCTCATGTGGGGAAGTTAGTCAGGATCATCGTATTACAGATATAGTTGTGGTGACACAACATGCTACGTATTTATAGGACTGCAGATTTCCATGTGATGAATTACAGGACTCAAGGCCACCACTAAGCCAAGGTGGCTGGAGGGATCAGTGGTGGGATCAGTCAGGAGAGCAGGACTACCAGCCAAGCTAAGCAATGGGGAAGGACCCCACCAGCAGGGACTGGGAGAGCAAGGTGGTGGGAAGGGAGGGCTGCTGGGAGGACACAGAGTCTACAGGGCTAGAGAGGTAAGAGCCAATAAATACAGGGCTGCTGTGCCTTCCTGAGGGGTTATTCTGTCCTCTGTGCTGTGGCAAAGCTGAAGGAAATACACAGATTAAAAAAAGCTACATGGGAAAACAGGTAGAAAGAAGAAAATTGCACTAGAATAGTAAGTTTCATACAGCTTTTCATGGTCTTTTTGTGGATAGAGTGAGCAAAACCAAAGCATCCCCAAACACTTCAACCTCACTTGAGTCACTTGGCAGCACTGCGAATGTTACATTTTCACAGACTAAACCACATAGAAACAATTTCTCCAATTTATGAAGCGTAAACAAGCCTCCCTTTTGCATAGGTAATGTCTCCAATGTATGAAGCATAAACAAGTCTCCCTTTTGCATAGGTAAGTATTTGTTCCTATGCCTCTGATTTCCTCTCCTAAAGCAAATATTTTTATGTGTGGAACCACTGATACAAAACACATCTGAGACCTCCCAGGAATGACTGCCTTTCCCAGGACTTCTCCTGCAGTGTCTGGAGCCACAGTCCCTGCCACACATTCTCTTTTGCAGACTCTTTCCATTTTATGACTCTTGGAGCAACTGGTCATGTTTATTGATCGTTCCACACAGCTGCTCTTTTCCTACAGGAGTCCCGAGCCGGACTTTCTGCGGCCTGATGCACGAGGCCCCATGTGTCTCTGCAAGAGTGGGTTTGCTGATGCCAGCAACAGGAGCCGAGAAGGCAGCGGGTTTTTCACACTGAGAGTTTGTGGGTGTAAACGAAGCAGAAAATGCTACACACTGGCTTCACTTCCCCTGTAAAAAAATGTGCTTGTGTGATGGATTCCAAAATCCCGTGGGTAAGCTGGTGCCCAAAGCAGACGAGCTGCAGTGCACGAGGACTTGGCAGCAGGAATGCAGGAGAGCTGTGCTGGGAGGCACAGCCAACAAATGGACTGCGGAGCCTCTCGTGGGGCAGTGTCAGTGCAGGGCAGCCGCCAGCCCAGAGGCATCCTCAGCACTTCTCCTTGTGTCCCTGGCAGCACCCATCTCCCCTCAGTGACTTCCACCGTTCCTCACCCATTTTAACTGATTGAGCAGATCAGATAAAGACAGGAATGACTTCATAGAATCATAGAATCACAGAATCATTTGAGTTGGGAGGGACCACTAAAGATCACCTGATCCAATGCCATGCAATGAACAGGGACACCTACAGCTCAATCAGGTACTCAGAGCCCCGTCCAGCCTGAGCTTGAGTGTCTCCAAGGACAGGGTATCCATCAGCTCTCTGGGCAACCTGTGCCAGTTGTAAAAGACTTCTTCCTTATATCCAGTTTACATCTCCCCTCTTTTAGTTTAAAACCGTTTCTTGTCCTATCACAACAGACTCAGGCTGCAGAGCTGAGCACCCTGCTCTGGGATCACTGCAGTGGCAGTCCCCACATGCAGAAGCACTCAGAAATGGACAGATGTAGCAGAGAGGGTTTGTAATTGGAGGAAAGAAGGGAAAAAAAGTAGCAGAAAAGGAAACTTTCATGAAAATATCCATCTTACCTCCCCGCAGAGGAGTCTGAAGTGCAGCACAGACAGATCTTTCCCCCAGAAACAGCTGAGGATCCCGGACAGAGCACAGGGCACGGAGGACAGCAGAGGTGCTGCGACTTCCCCCAGACTCCCAGCCCCTCTGTGCTGCCCAGGAGCAGCAGCCCCCAGGCTGGGCGGGAGGAACAGCTGGGCGAGCGTCAGCACCGCACGCCCCATAAATTCTCCTGCAGCCTTCTGGAGACATGCGTCCTTGAGCAAAACACCCAGATCCCGCAGACTGTTGACATAGTAACCGCACTGAAGTTTTTTGCCCCCCTCAGAAGCCAGTTGCGTAAAACAATTCACAATAGGAAAGATTTATCCAGCCTGCAGTGTACTGTTTTGTGGTTTTATTTATATGAGGAATAAAGTAAAGAGTGTGAATGTTTATACATCAGAAACTTCACGCCCTAACCAAGGGCTCATTTCATTGCTGCAGTTAATATTAAGGACTTCCACAACTCTTTGAAGGAAGTGTATTATTACCCAAAAGAAGGAAAAAGCTCATTTCTAATGCACGAGTGAAGTAGAAATTTAGGAGCTTGCAAGGAAGTTTGAAAACGTTTTGGATTTTCCTCTGACTTATTTACATACATTTATCATAGAATCGTAGAATCATAGAACCATTAAGGCCAGAAAAGACCACTAAGATCATCCAGTCCAACCATCAGCCCATCCCCACCATGCCCGCTAACCACAGACCTCAGTGTCATATCTCCACATTTCTTGACCACCTCCAGGGACAGTGACTGCAGCACCTCCCTGGACTGCCTATGCCACCGCCTCACCACTCTAGCTGAGAAATTCAGATTCCTCCAAAGATGCTTGAACCATCTTAAAATCCCCAGTAAAGTTCACATAAACCACAACAGCAACTGGGGGACGTAACAGCCAGGCTGCCCTGCAGGGCTTTTTCCAACCGTGGCAGCAAACAGATAGGGACGTGGGGAGGTTAAAGTCACACTGAGTGGACCTTGATACCTGGAGTTGAGCTGAGCTTTACCTGCAGCACTGCAGTGCTCACTCAGCATTGCCATCTGAAAACTGTCGTATTTGCTGACCTCTTCAAGAGCTGAATTCTGTGCTATTTACTAAAGAATACTTGTCTTTGAACACGATTAAATCTGCGCTTAAGCTTGGAAACAGCAGAACATAGAGTGAAAGACTTGAGTATTTCAGACTATGCACTCTGCTACCCCTTTTCCTCCAAGCCTGCCATTCATTACAAGTGGCCACAACCTTTCCGCACAACACCCAAGTGATTTTCATCTAACCCACACTGTACAACTCCCTGCCCCTCTAAGTCTTCATCCACTTCTTTTTCCTTGCCCCCAGCAGTGGGAGGGGAGCTGAGAATCATCAGTCATTTCCTGAGCTGTTATTTGAATGTGAAAATTCTTCAGAAGAGAAGAGAGAGAAGAGAGGCAGCTGGTGCCCCTCATCCTTTTCCTGTGTCCGTTCTGCTCTCTACGCTTGCTCTGTGCCATGTCTGTGCTGGGGCCTCCAGAGTAGCTCCTGCAGCAGATCCACTCCAAAATCAACCCACCAAAATGCCGTCATTTTCCATTTCACCAGCCCCACTCAGCTGTTCTCACTGCAATTGTGCAATTTCTGCCTGCAGAACATGGGCATGAGGGTGGGTGGGCAGAACAGCGGCCCTCAGCTACAGTTGATTACACCAGATACTGAACACCCTTTTGAGCCTTTCTGTGCCTGTGCTGTCTCAGGACAATACTTTTCCCTTATCCCACAGACTGAAATGCTGTTGTATCTCCATGCAGGTACCTGAGGAGCGCCATACAGCTCAGCTGAGTCTTTTGCAGGAGGTAACCAAGTGCAGTGCCTGCGATTCTCTGCACGTGGTGTGTAAAATCAGCCTTCACAAAATCAGAAACTCAGCTTTGAAAAACATATTACCAACTAGCAAAAATATGCCAGAAGTAAACCAGATTTCCTTCTGCACAATGTGCATATCAAACAGACAAATGTTCTGCTGTCAGCAACAGTACAAGTACTGAAGTCTCTCTGCTTTTGTAAATTGAATGCAATTTTCATGAAATAAGCTATTAACTGAAACAACAACAGTAGTATACATCCTATAGCTTATTTTTAGCAGGACTCTAACTATACCTTCCCTGGTAAATATACACAGTACCATTTGTACTAAGACTGGTTAACATTGAACTTCTGAATCTGTTTTTGACCAGATTGTGATAATACCCTGCTTGGACTGCTTACTCATAAATTATATCATAATTAGACTGTTTTATGATACATAGATGACTTGAAATTATAGCAATTAGGCAACATTATCCCCAGGATTTCATGAGATAACAGAAATTTGCAAAATCACACTTACTGGGACTGCTACTGAAGGTGAACCACTGCACTGCAGAGATGGCATGGAAGTCCTGTGTCCTTTCATGGTGGTGTTTGGGAAAGCAAAGGAGTAAATGAACCCAAGAAGTGGGCTGTGGCCCATGAGCTGCCTGCACAAAGCATTAGCAGCTGCTTAGTGCTGTGTTTGCAAATGCTCTGGTTCCTCTAGAAACACTTAATCCTTCCTGAATTCTGGTTGGCATTTACGATGAAGTGCAGGCTGTAAAAGACTGATCTTGATTACCCGCTCATATGTATGGTCCATTTTGCATGACAATGGATTTTCAGTGAGATTTTTCAGGCTTAATTATTCAGGCCAGGTATTGGGCACCTGCTTACAAGAATGGCTCCGAAAGTGAGGACTCCTATGTTATGATGTTGGCTTACAACATCAGAAGGAGATGCTGGTGGTAAGGCAGTAGGGGCTGAACCTTCCCATCAATATTCCATTACATGTTGTTGCTGTGTGACAGATGGCAGCAGAGGGGCAGTCTGACACAATGGCATCTGACATGGAAGTGCGTATGGAGCAAAGATGTGTCATTAAATGTCTCCATGCAGAAAAATCATACCCACTGACATTCATCAACACTTGCTGAACATTTGTGGAGACCAAACAGTGGATATGAGCACACTGAGGCAGTGGGTGGTGCGTTTCAGCAGTGGCAACAGCAATGTGAAATACAAGCCATGTTCCAGACAGCCATCATCTTGTTCATTGCTGGTTAAAAAGTGTAGCTCATGATGGTGAACTGTGTTGAAAAATAGTGTTTTGCAGCTGAGAATTTGCTCTATCAAAGAGTGTTTTTGTGCTTTTTCTATTATAGTTTACATCGAAATAAATAAGAGGCATTACTGCAGGAGTGACCTGCATACATGGTTATGTGCAGTGGCATGTTTGGTGGGACGTCACACAGCGGGGTGGGGGAGGTTTGCTTGCTGTCCTGGCCATAAAGGAGGACGCAAAGCAGAGACAACACAAGAAACCTGAGATCCCCTAAAGCCAAGTCGTGAGTGCTCTGTAAGTACACTTAACTATCCTACAGAGTGCAATGCTGAGTTGCATCTGGCAGTGGGGTCTTGAAAACCATTTCATAAGTGGCAAAAAGGAGCAGTCAATTTTCAGAGTTCTCCTTTCTGTTTTAGGGCTGACCTGAAAGTGAACTGGGTTTTACCAAATGATTTCCAAAGGATTCTACTCAGTGCAGCAGGTTGCAGTCCTAGAAGTCTTCTTCATGACCACAAATGCTTAAAAGATGAAATCCAGAATAAAATCACACAAGAAAGAAAACAAGAAGTTTTGTGTCCCACTTCTACAAAAGCATAAGATAAAATTTATTTCATTTTAATGGGATAAACCTCACAGAAACCAGATCAGCAAGACACGCTCATTTTGCAGCTGCTTCACTGGTTCAAGCAATCCAGATTTTGCATCATAGAATGGTTTGGGTTGGAAGAGTCCTTAAAGACCACCCTACTGCCAAGACTGCCATGGGGCTTCCACAGCTTCTCTGGGCAGCCTATGCCAGGGCCTCACCACCCTCTCAGAGAAAAATTTCCCCCTGACATCTAAACTAAACCTTCCCTTTTTTAGTTTAAAGCCATTCCCCCTTGTCCTAGTGCTATCAGACCATGTAAAAAGTTCATTTCTCTCCTGTATATAAGCTCCCTTTAAGAACTGGAAGGCTACAATGAGGTCCCCTCAGAGCCTTCTCCACACTGAACTCCAGCTCCCTCAGCCTGTTCTCATAGGAGAGGTGCTCCAGCGCTTTGATCATCTTCGTGGTCCTCCTCTAGACCCACTCCAACACACCATCTATTCCTTGAGCTGGGGGCTGCAGGCCTGGACGCAGTACTCCAGATGGGACCTCACAAGGGCAGCACAAAGAGGGACAATCCCCTCCCTCTCCCTGCTGGCCACCCCTCTTTTGATGCAGCCCAGGATACTGTTGGCCCTCTGGGCTGCAAGTGTGCACTGCTGGCTCATGTCAAGGTTTTCATCCACCAGAAATCCCAAGGCCTTTTCTGCAGAGCTGTTCTCAGTGAGTTCTTCTCCCAGTCTGTACTCTTATCTGGGATTGCCCCGACCCCATTGCAACACCTTGCACTTGGCCTTGTTGAATCTCATTAGGTCCCCATGGACCCACTATTTAAGCCTGCCCAGGTCCCTGTGGATGGCACCCCTTCTTTCTATTGTAACAGCTGCACCACTCAGCTTACTGTCATCAGCAAACTTGCTGAGGGCACACTTGATCCCACTGTCTAGGTCACTGATAAAGTTATAGAAGAGCACCAGTCCCAAGATGGACCCCCAAGGGACACCATTCATGACAATGCTCTACGTGGACATAGAGCCGTTGACCAGAACACTTTGGTTGTGACCATCCAAGCAATTATTTATTAACTGAATAGTTCAGCCTTCAAATCCATTTCTCTCTAATTTAGAGATAAGCATGTTGCTTGGACCCTGAATGTATGTGTGCCCTTGTTGAGTATGGCACTGGGAAAGTACCTTGCAGCCACTTTGCTGAGCATTACTGAGTACGGACTCTAAGTAACACCAGGATGGATACATCAGCTGCAGCAAATAGATACATGATGCCTGAAGAGCCAGGCACTCTGCTCTGTGTTCACACTGGAGCACAAGAGAAACCTCCGTGCTGCCTACAGCTCTTCTGCATGGAGGCTGTGCCATGCTGATAGCAGCTGCCTCTTCCAGTTGCATTGTGCTAGAGCTTGTCTGACTGCACCATTAGCAGTTTTAGCTTACTCTGTGAGCAGAAAAATCTTCATTTTCTTTCTGCTGCATTGTTTTTTCTATTTTAACTCCTTGAAATGCCCAGCACCAAGCCAAGGCAAGCACTAGCACTGAGCAGTGCCCCAAAGGAAGCTGCAGGAGAACAGCTGTTAGGAAAGGGAGAGGAAAAGCTCCTTCTTCACACAGACAGAAACAACTCCCAAGGAAGTGTTAATTTGTTTAAAACTACTGTGCAGCTCCTTAGCACTTCAGGGCCCTGGGAGTTTTGAGCCACCAGTGAGTCAGTTCCAGTGATGCCATGTTTGTATCTGGACAGCCAAAGGGCTCTGGTAGGGAAAAAGAAAACCAATAGGAAAAAAACAGCAGCAGATGAAATTCTCTTTCCATCAGGATTGTGTACTTTCATTTCAATTGCTGCATTCTGTTTTACCAAGTCACGCTGTGAGTCTTGCCCACTCTGCTGGTAAGCACACAGCAGCTCCCACCCAGCCTTGGTATGCTGACATCACCCTCCTCCTCCGGGCAGCCCTCACCCAATGAGGAAATGCACCTGAGCTGAGGAGGAAGGAAACTCAGGGAGCATCAAATATCGGTCTTGAGTGCCAGCATACCATAGCAGGCTGGTGCAGTCACCGCTGGCTTTCTGTCAGAAACATTTTGGGAACGACACTTCTTGTCTTGTATCCTGTAGCACATACTTTAAGGCTGACATTCTGCCTCCTACCTCACTGGCTGTTGCACTGCACAGGTTGCACACGCTGAACACTTGCGGGAGTAACTGTGGTTGAAATAACTCTCCTGTTCTCAGGGAGGTACTTTGCCTTCTAAAAATGAGAATCCTTTCAAAGGTCATGCAGCACTGGTGTGCAAGGCTCTTGCTCTGCTGGCCCAGCAAGTTGAAAGACCAGTTTGAGTTCTGCCATGCCTGGCAGTTTTGTATTTCTTCCTCTGGTCAGGAGTCTTCCCTCTGGAGGAAAAGCAGTCAGAGAGAGGCAGAATGTGCATGACGAATACTTTCTCAACTACAGTCTCCTCGTGGCACAGTGTTACTTGATCAGTCACAGCCATAGCATCGTTATTTAAACGTGATATTTCTGCATGTAATCCAAGCCGTAACACCAAGTCCACCAGCAGCCTCTGCAAAGAACTGTGCCTGTTGTGCTTCAATTCAGCAGCTGCTCAGCACCACATGGCCCTTTGCTCACTCCCCCCAAGTGGGATAAGAGAGAGAAGTGGAAACAAAATAGAGCTGTACCAGAGCTGGCAACAAGAGGAGCAGCAAGGATATGGGCAGAAGGACAGCAGGAGGAAGAAAAGAGGAGGAATGCAGCCCAATAGAAGGCCAGGATGCAAGGAAGGTGCACAGGATCTGCAAGGTACAAGGAAGGAGGTAAACCATGCTGGGTCTGTGCAGGGTGCTATAGCCTGAGAAACTCTCAGTGAGCAGCTATATTCCCATCCTGGTTATAGAAAGGTTCATGACAAGATGGAAGCAAAGTCCTGATCACTGCTTGTTCTGGTGTTTCAGACAGTTTTGGCATGAGCCCATGGTTCCCCAACATCACGTAGTCACACTGTACTAACTTTAAAATCAGCCACGAAAGGGAAGTGCAGAGTGTGGCTGTGGGAAACACATCTAAATGGGGATGCCCACCGGGATGCCCAGGGCAGCACTTGCCATAGCAAAGCCTCACTGCAGCCCCAGCATGAGATGAGCCTGGTGAGCCCCTTAGAGCCTGGCTGGCTTGGGATAGCCATTGAGTCACACACAGGTCTTTCCACACTACCTGTCTTATTTGAGATTTCCCCTCAACTATCTCCTGGCAATAGGGATCCAGCTCCAAAGCAATGTCTGGAAGGAATGACCTCGAGCACACCAGTGCTGGGCATTTCATGGCTGCCGTGTAGGACCTGGGCACAAGCCTTGTGCTATCAATGCTGCCATCCTGGTGAGATGACTTCATATTTTCCTGCCCTGAGGCTTTTTGAGCAATATGTATATAAAAGAAGACACTGAGCATTTCTTTAAACTAATCAGTCCTATAGGTAATCGGTGCCTGATTGGATTTCCAGCAATACAAAGGGTCTAATAGTTAATTTGTTCTTAGAAGAAGTTTTTACTTTTTATGCTCACCAGTATTTTTCCACGTTGTTCCATGTAACTAAATTAAGTGTTCTGATAACAGCACTAAGAGCAGTGGAAAAGCCAACATATTAAATAAACTTGGCCACTTCTCATATTTTACGTGCCATCTCTTGCTCGCAAGCCTGCGGGCTTAAACACTTGGCAGCAGGAGCCAGGGCAGCAAGTGGCACTGGAATTCGCTCTTCATCTCAGCCTGATTTGATGACCTTTACTCTTATCTGTTCACCAAGGCAAGAAAGCCAGAGCTTTTTGCATCATTACTTGGTATGCTGATCTGCAGCCCAGATGTTTGGAGGCCCACTAGAACAAGAGAACAAAAGAAGTATGGTTTAGAGCTACCCTGCAAGGTCTTTGAACCTCAGGGCTGCAGTGAAGCTTCAGAACTTTGGCTAAAGAGAGACATCCATGGCGCTACCTCGACTCCAAGAAAACTGGAGATGATTTATGCAAGACGGCTCTGCTGTTCCACCCGTCTTCTGGAAACTCACTGCCTAGCTCCCAGTCAGTAAGGCCAGGACACCCTCCTGTTCAGGATCTGCGGAGCGCATCCCATCAGGGCTTGGTCTGCTGCCCCTGCCCATGGGCAGTGGCCTCGCTGTTTTGTTCTGCTCATGAAAAACACACCTTGGGTGTCTCAGAGCTCACGCTGGATTTTAGCCTGGATCATCATCCAGGCCACAGAGGTCCCACTGATGCTGTCACTCAGTTTTGCCAAGAAGCAGTCACAATGGGCTGTTGTGCAGCAGCACGTGGATTGCATACAGCAGTACTTTGCCCAGAGACGCGGATTCTGGTTTTAAGTAAACAAAAGGCAATGCAAGTAGGGGGAAGATGACTCAGGTGAAAGTACACAGATCTGCTATAGAACAAACATTATATGCGTCTAGGATTCCTCCGAGACTTTAAAAAGGACTAAATTATTACCTACAGGTTCTAACTTAAAACAACAAGAATAAAGCTAGTTTGTTCATTAAAAAAAAAAAAAAAAAAAGAAATAATCCTGCTTCATAGAACAGTGCCAAATGGTACTTTGAAAATAATAATATATTGCTTTGGACATAAATAGCTATAAAACAGACAAGGGCATTAGCAACTGGGGACTCCTCGCTGAGAGGCACTGAGGCCCCCTTTTACCACCCAGATAATCTCTTGAGAGAAATTCACTGCCTTGCTGGGGGCACACATTCAGGACATCAAGAAGAGGTGATCGGGTATGATAAAACCAGAGGACTACAATCCACTCCGACTCTTAGAAGTTGGGGCACAGGCAGCTGCAATAAGGGAATTACAAAATATTAAAATATTCTATCACATGGGAAGATGTTGAAAGGATCAGGAGTTCAGGTAGTGTCCTCCTCAGTCCTCCTGCCTGGTGACTGGGACCCAGGTTGAAGGAGTAGAACAGATCAGTTGAATGAATGGCTGCATGGGTGGTGTTGCACTCAGTGTTCTGGGTACTATGATAATTGCATCATAGAATCATAGGATTGTTTGAGTTGGGAGGCATCCTTAAAGTTCATCTAGTCCAACCCCCTTGCCATGGACAGGGACATGCACAGGTCCATCAGGTGCTCAGAGCCCTGTCCAGCCTGACCTTGAGTGTCTCCAGGGAAGGGGCATCCAACACCTCTCTGGGCAACCTGTGCCAGTGCTTCACCACACTTATTGTAAAAAATTGCTCCCTTATATCCAGTCTAAACCTCCCCTCTTTTAGTTTGAAACCATTTCTCCTTGTCTCATCCCAACACACTCTGCTAAAGAGTCTGTCCCCTTCTTTCTTACAGCCCCTTTTTACATACTGAAAAGCCACTCTCAGGTCTCCCCAGAGCCTTCTCTTCTCCAGGCTGAACAGTTCCAACTCTCTCAGCCTGTCCTGGAGGTGTTCCATCCCTTGGGTCATTTTTATAGCCCTTCTCTGGACGCACTCCAACAGGTCCATGTCTCTCCTATACTGAGGACTCCACAAGTGGACACAGTACTGCAGGTGAAACCTCACTAGCGCAGAGCAGAGGGGCAGGATCACTCCGTTGCCCTGCTGGTCACACTGCTTTGGATGCAGCCCAGGACATGGTTGTATTTCTGAGCTGCAGGGGCACACTGCTGGCTCATGCCCAGCTTGCCGTCCACCAGTACCCCCAGGTCCTTTTTCACAGGGCTATGTTCCATGCTTACATTACCCATATTGTGCTGATAGGGGTTGCCATGACCTAGATACAAGACCTTTCTCTTGGATCTTGGATGCAGCTCTGAAAGACCAGACGCATCAATGTCAGATGGGATGCAATTGTCCAGGAGGGGTAAGAAAATACTGGACAGCAAGGTGGCTGGGCTGATTTGCAGAGCTTTAAACTAGATTTGTTATGGAAAGGGGATGTACTTCTGAGTGACAGAGAAGAGCTAGGGAACACTGTCACTTTAGGAAGCAGCAAGGGAAAACCTCAGAGTTGGCTCAGAGGAATGACCAAATGTAGCTTTCCTTCCTCAAATTCTGGCAAAGGGCCCCTGGACAAATGAGGGCAAGCCAGGTCAGTGAAAGGAGGATATAGGTCCTTTAATGTGTAATGAGGCAGAACCTAAAAATCTACTGAACACAAAGGAAAGGGAGCCAGGTCAATGAGGAGAGTGAGATGAATCTGTCAGATGCAATGATGGAGAAAAACCATATGCAGGACCCTGGCATGATAGGGATCCCATCAGCTGAGTCCCAGTGTTCCTTTACAGTCCAACAAAATCTCAAACCACAGTGCACTAAACCACTCCCACACAGGGCTACCAGTCGACTCTGGGTCCATGATTTCTACTTTGTCCTATGGTCCTGGAGACAGAAGAGGTGCTCAAGGCAACCTTAGCGATGAGGGAAGACTTAGGCTTCCTCATGAACCTCATTTCCAACACATTCACATCCTGCACCAGAGCTCTGGGAGGGCACTCAGGGCAGATGAGTGGGTACTAACATCTCTTTGGCTCTCCTGGCAAATCCAAGCCAGCCTAATTATACTTAGAGTCTGATTCAAGGTACAAAACCTGCATATAGAATGTGATGCGCTAAAAGATGTTGACTGACCCCAAAGATGGCTTTGAGCTGGAAACCATCTCAGAGACAAGAATTGAAACCCATGGTCAGAGCCCATTGGCTTTCTGCTTTCTCTAGATTCTGGAGTGAGGCAGAACCTACTCTGAGCATCATTAAAAGAAGTGTAGACAGTTAAATGCCACTCCATTGGTAATTCCATATAATTTTCTATTCCACAAGACGTGAATAGAGCCAAAAGTGACATTCAACTGTAGTATTTTCTCTCTTCATATAGTTATGTTACTTTGTTGGGCACATTTGTAATGGTTCCAGAAAGTGGCAGAGAGATAGAGGAAACAGGCCAAGAAAGACAGAATATATAACTAGGCTGCCGAAGAGAGCTCATAATGCTGATGTCACTGACAACACAGCTACAGGAAAGCCTTTTGTCACTAACAGGCCCAATGACAAGGCACAAGCATAGTCACAAGCATAATCACAGGCAGCCATCTGCAGATTTATTCCAGCAGATTTGTGTTGGTCTCATGCCCATAGAGCTTGCATTCCCTGCTGACCTTTATTTCCAGAATGGACATCTTTGAGAATCAAGACATAAAAATTAGGAGGTAAGATAGATGAGTAGAGCCCTACTGGAGAAATGGCCAGCATGGATAGAGCACAGCCCTGCGGAAAAGGACCTGGGCGTACTGGCAACACTCCTTTCATCTTCACAGCATCTTTTAATCTTCACTAACAAAAAGACCTTTGCTTTCCATTTTGTCATGTTTCTGAAAGACTCAATGGAGATAGAAGCCAGAATTCATAGAAATACCGAGCACAAAGCCAATACTCCATAAACAATAAGCAAGAACAATAAATAATAAATGAATTTAGCACTTGTGAGAAGTGTCTAGCTCACTGTGCTGGAGTCAAATTCTCTACGTATCTTCTCTAGGAAGCAAATAGAACACCTGTGTGGCAGCTCAGGTAGACCTCTGCCACTCAGGAATGGCAACCAACCTTGGAGACACTACCTCAGAGCTCAGTGACACGGAGATGGCATGCTGACAGCCTGTGCCCAGTCTCTGATGAGTAGTTTTGTGCAGCCGGTTTCTTTCTGCAGTGACCAACAACACTTCTACCTCCTCTGCTGTTGGTCAGAGGAGTCATTGCCTACCGCTGACTTAAATCCCATGTGACGTTTATCACATAATCTCCTGCAAATGCCCTAAGAAGCCCATGCAAAATCCAGTAGCAATTGGGAAAAAAAGTCAAAGGGAAGGTCTGAAAGGCATTCCCTTACCTTTTCCTTCACCATGGAGTTGAGCAAAGGTATGAGGAGGATTATTGCTCAGAACACTGCTTTATTTGGAGCAGTGGCTTGATCCAGCTAGTTTTGGCTGCATTACTTTAATTAACCAGCTCTTTTTGCAGTATTTTACAGTCTTATTACTCCCACTGATGTAGGAAATCCTGAGGAAAGGACATGCAGACTCTGTGGTGCAGTCTGTCTGCTTCTCAGCCCCTGGAGCTGTGAGATTTGGGGAACACTTGTGTGTCTCAGGCAGAGTAAGCTGTGTCCTGATCCAGCTGAGCAGAGCAGGGCCACCACAAACCAGCAGAGCAACCACACGAGGAAGAGCCCTTCCAGCACTTGCGCAGAAAAAAGCCAAGCATCTCCCTCTTCTCAGTAGCAAAGAACTGAAATAATACTTGTATTCCTCACAGCTACTGGCAAATCATGGCATGACATATCACAGTGACAACATACAACAGTCTTTTCTTGCCCTCTATAATCACTTGGGCAACTCACTCCATTGGTGAGATATGAAGGTGTAGGAGAAAACACAATAAAGCCTTCTTCCTCCTCAAAAAGCATCGTGTTACATATCACATTTCCAGAGGGAAAGAGGCTATAGAAGAAACACAGCATCAAAGTCCTTCAGGAATTCTAGGAAGCTAACATCTGGAGAGCTGGCTTTCTTACTCTGAATTGGAGATGACTTAAATGAAGTAATCAATTAAAGGTATTTGGGTACAACATGGTAACACAGCCATTAAACGTAATCAAGATCTTCTTGCCTTTGCTGATGGATGATGCTCTAGGTGGCTCATTTCTAATTCAGCGAGGTTCCCTGATACACACAAAGCAGCAGTAGACTTCTGGGAAAATAATGACAGCACCTGCAAGGTGCAGCACGGAATAAGAACAAATGGTTTTCTCAGACATCTGCAGGCCAGGAAGCTTTTCATCAGGCCCTGATTACAGAGGAACAGATTCCTCACTTGCAAGCTCATCATCAGGTAATCAGCAATAACAAGTGTTCACAGCTGTGTGCTCTAGCTCAGAACAAGCTGGGAGGGAGAAGGAACGAGCATCCCACAAACATCTTCCCTTTATGGGCCGTGTGTTAATAGCAACATGGCTGGAAGCTGGTTCCAGGATATGGTCTGTTGCACACAGTGGTATTTCATGAGCAGACAGCTCTATAGCTCAGGCCTTGAGAGATGTCTGAGATGCTGGTGTGACATGGCCAGTGTAATTATTATTATTACCAAAGAAAACAGCACAGAAATCTACCAAAACTTATCTTGCAGCTGCTCAGCCACAAGACCAGGACTGCAACCCCGAAAGGAACATGTTTGAAGAAGAGCTGGGTAATGCAGATGTAGAAGGGAAACCCATTGGTACAGAACAGGGATTGCCCTGATCCAAGTGCAACACCTCGCACTCAGCCTCACTGAACCTTATTAGGTTCACTTGCGTCCATTTTTCAAGCCTGCTTCCAGGACTTCTTTTTCCCACTGGCATAACTGCTGGGAATGCTTATATTGACTGTCCTCTTGCAAGGGCCCACCAGCACTTCCCAGGACTTCTTGTTTGGCCTATGGCAGTGATAAGACAATAAGCAGGAGCAGATTAGGTCTTCTCATTAGATGGGCAACTCCTGGAACAGTTTAAACATGCAGAAATATTTAATCTGGAGTCAACAGGTGTCATGAGAAAGGAATGGGTTACTCCAGGCTGACACTTGATTTGATCAAGGAAGGCTGCCATCAAGATGATACAAAGAATACACCTCCACTCAAAAGTGTCCCACCAACTGACTTGCCTTTTTAAATTTCTTCTCTGGATAAGATTTAAATGTTAGTTTGGAAATGGTGTGTACCTCCAGACAGATCAAAGCAATTGCTGTTTTGTCCTGAATCAAAACATCCTACCACCTTAAGACATGTGTGCATGAACAAGGAGCCTTATAATGATACCTCCATACTGGGTGAACGAGATATCCCTGTCTGGAGCTTGCCTGACTGGAGACACAAACAATGTAAGAGGAGAAAACCCACATGCTGGCAACACTACAGCACCTACATGTGGGGAGCTGCATTTAAACCTAGTGATATCTCATCCTTTTCACACAGTGGGCAGATTCAAGGCTAATACCAAAGCACTATGGAAGGAAAAAACTTGATACCAGCTATCTGATGGAGTCACAGGTGTTAAGCAGGAGCATAGTACAGCAGCTGGCAGAGGAAGCCCTAGGATCAGCCAAGGCAGCAGGGAAAAGGATCCAGAGACAAAGAGACCACTCCATGACCCAGAGCCGATGTCCTCCAGCCAAGCTCATACCTCACTGGGAAGTTTTGCATTCAAAGCTCAAGGTAGGAGGGACAGTCTCTGCAGATCCCAAAGAAGAAATCTGTAGAAATCAGGGGCACTCTGCACGCCTCTCACTAAAGAGCTAGTCCCTTTCTGTCTCTCCCCTCTTGTTCCACCATCACAGCCTCCATGGATGTCCACTTCCTAGGGTATCTCTCTCCCCTGTATGACTTCTACCATGTTATTCCTCCTTTCACCTGTCTTACTAGATGTTTCCTCCAACACTAAATAAGACAACATGAATGTTTTTTTTGCTGCAAACTCATAGTGAGCTCTGCTCTTTGGTACTCTTTGGCCAGATGAGTCACACCTTTAATGTCAATCTCATTCCTGAATTCATGAGGCTGAGCGGGAGCCCTCTGCCATTCTCAATTTGTACAACAACATCAATCCTTCAAGGTTACTGTTTCATCATTCCCACCATAAACATGATTAATAACATATTTCTGTTACACAGCAGTGTGTGAAACATTAACTAGACCTTGTTTTTTTTTCCAGGCATTTCGCAAACCCTTTGACCGACTGATTCTTACAGTAGTTTGGTAGTTTGCTAGTTTTCTCCCTACCTGGGGCACTGATTAGCGATGAAATGGTGAAAGATTCTTGGGACCTCAGAGAGTGCAGAAGGAAGGAGCCAGGCTGTACAGCTTACCAACCCTACCACTTACAAGCCTCTGCTCCTAGTACTGTGAATCCATTTTACACAAGGATTCTTCCATGCAAAATGCATAATCTATTCCTGATGCAGAAAACAAAACTAAACAAACAAACAAAAAACCACTAAAAAAAGAATCCAGAAGAGTCTCAGAGCCTGGCTCCCCACTGTTTCTTCCTTTTCTCTGGGTTTTTGAAATCTTCATTCTTTTCTGCCCAGTGGCTTCAACACTGGACAGAAGTCCCAGGGAACAATTCCCATTCCCATCTGATTTCAGGCCATGTCCTAGGATGCTGAGCTGCAGGTTTGAATCCCTTCAGGCTGACCTGACCCTCTCCTTCTGGATGAGTGCTCCAGCAACTAGGCTAATGTTCTTGGTATCCAAAAAAGGTGGTGCTCTTTCTGTTTCACATAGCACAGTTAGGTGTCACTGCCTGTAGTGTGGAAGTGGTTTTCTGACTTCTGTGCCTAAATCCTGCCCAAATCCCAAATGAACGCAGTGGTCAATTCTTCACATCTTCCAAGCACTGTATAACTATAGCATATTAGGGTTGCTTATAAAGTGGATAAGAAGCAATATCCTATTTTACTAATTAGGACAAGAAAAAAAAAGAGAGAGGGAGAGAAAAACAAAGTGATTGCCCAGTGCTGTGCTATGATGTATCCCGTCATCCCTTCTGGCTTCCAGTCTCATGTGTGCTCATCCAGGGCACTTTGTTGTCATAATCTGTTCCCTAACAACATGAATGGGATTGTTTCTCACAAATCACTCAAAAGTCAGGAAGCGACAGGTACAAGGTGTGACAAGGTATTCTGACTCGATGTAGGAAATGTTCTTCACTATGAGTATGCAGGTTTCATGGAGAAGTGGCATGTTCAAAAGATGAAGACAAGGTCCTGAGCAGCCAGCTCTCATAAGTTGTGCTTCAAGCAGGAGGTTGGAGGCTTCTGGATGTCCCAAGGATCCTACCCAGCCCACCAGATTCTATAGAAAGAATCCAGCTCAGATAATCCCTCTGGTAGGAAGGCTTCTCAAAAGACTCTCGAAGAGAAGTTCCAGGGTCTGTGGAAATGTCTGCTACACAGACAGTTTAGGGCAGATGCACATACTCTATGTGCTTGGAAGCCATGCCAATCATTTAATTGTGGTTCTGTAACACAGGCTAATTTCCATTGCTGCTCTTTAAAACATGCGGTTCAACTGGGACCTCACTGTTTCCCTTCTGGCAGCAAGCACATGTTGTATCAATACAAGGTGGCTTACAGTGTGAAGTCATCTGTTTTAAAATGACCGCACATTAACAGTAAAAAGCTTAGTGGAAACTGTTGGGCTTGTAGATCTGCCAGCCTAAGATCTCCTGCTTTTTGTAAAGGTATTTATGACAAGGCTGAAGCTACTTATTTCTTGCCTCAGAAGAGGCATCAGTTCTCCATAGATTTTGAACTGACTGAACGCTTTCCATGATTCCTGCTGGCAACTGCTTCGTTCTGCCTCCCCCTCTAACCTGGCCACCCCTGGCCACATGGAAGTCTGCCTGAGATCCACTGGAGCCCACTGCTTCCATGAAGCCAGGAGAGACATTTCCCTGTGTTTTAAATGGGTGTTAAGTGGGCAGTTATGGCCACGTTGCAGTCCAGCAGCACTTCTATTTCTTCACTGCCAAATATTGCAGTAAAAACTGGAGATGGCAACACTGAAGAATTATCCTACACAGTGTTCTCGCTCTCATTAATAACTGAAGTGTGTTTCCTTCAAATGACAAGCACAAAGGTGGGAGGGGTATCTGCAGGTAATCCATGCTGGCCCAGTTTACTTAAATTGATTGAAGAGTAATTATTTACTTCAAGAAAAGGCAAAACAGCTTTAGAAATCCCACCTGCAGCAAAGATAGACATGGCACATTTGTAGGTTTATTACTGAATTCAATAAAAGGGGGAAAATCATATTTATGGTGGTGCGGGACCAGCAGAGGTGATATGCTGAGCTAAGAGCAGATTGTAAGATAGATGGTCTGGCTGAGTAACAGCATTTGTGGCTGGGCTACTGCTGGGCGGAAGAGTCAGGTAAGAGTACTCAGAATGGGGCAAGAATGGAGGCAAGGGAAAAGAGCTTCTCCGTGGAACTACTGGGCAGGTGTCACAAGGAGTGTGCTTGTGTTAAGTAATTCAATTTACTATGTAATGGCTTTCTTTGTATTGAGGCAGATTCTCACATCAGATAGTTAGGTATATGAATCAGATTGGACACTCTTTCTTTCTCTTCATTAGATCAGATGAGATTTTTTTTATTAGTTTCATGAGTTCGTACAGAATCTACCCAGCATACAAATGAAGTCAGAAGAGTCACATACTTGGAAGCAAAGCAGTCTTGTTTGGTTGGTTGGTGGTGGTTGTTTGCTTGTTTGTTTTAACAAGAAATCAATGGAGAGCTGAATTTAATTGTCTTTCTTACGGCACTCACTGCAAATTCCACGAACAAAACTACAGAACTGAATAAACTCCATGTGGAATTTATCACCAATGCAGTATAGTTCAGAATGAGCTTCTTTTGTGGAAAAAAAAAATCCAGAAAAATTGCTGCAAAGTTTTGTGAAATGCTGTGTAAAAAATGCAGTGATGTAGGCATTCTCCATGCCTGCACCATGAAGTTCACAGAATCACAGAATTGTAGGGGTTGGAAGGATCTCTAGAGATCATCTAATCCAACCCCCCTGCCAAAGCAGGCTCCCTACACCAGTTCACTGGATTCATTTTAGAACATGTAAGGGTTTCAGATGAGGCACAGTCTTACCCAGGTGTGTGGTTTCTCTGCACCGTATGTATTTGTATGCTTTCCACAGGATCTGTGTCAGAATTTTGCTTCAAGAAAGTTCGAAGTGGTTTTAAGGTGGTTCATACTTTTTTCTTCAAAATAATGGAACAAACTGCCAAAAAATCTTTCTGAAGGGCTGAGGAGAGATCTTGTTTGAATTATTTTATGCCCAAGGAAATTTCCACTGTTTCTCACCCTCCAAATGATACTCTTTGAAGAACTTCTGAGGATTTATCCAGGGCTTTTTAAAGTGGAATCAATCCTGCACCAAAAAAGAAATCTGAACTGTACAAAGATCTTGTCGTCTCCGCCCTTCTTTTCAGCTTTGCAAAATGTGCAAACTAAATTTATCCATGTGACAAATTCATTGAGAAATCAGCAATGGAACTGTCACTATTTGCTCTAAAAATAATGCACTTTCATGTGTCAGAATTAAATTAGCATCTGTTCACAGGTAAAGGGGTTACTTATGGGTTTAGTAAATACATTGGTGTTGCTGCTGTTTTGTAGGTGGCCAAGTAGCTGGCAGTGGGGCAGACAGTATTTACCTTCTGTGCGCTAAACACACCGGTGTTTTCTGTGAACATCCCTCATTGATTAAGCCCAAAACATAATGGGATTCACGTTATAGGATGCTTAACTTGAAATTATAACAAAGACCATTAGAGTAAAGAACTCTTAAGTTTAGCCACTGTCAATCAGAGATGTGAGACAACAAGTGGGAAAACATTGAAGCTCTGTAAGAAAACACCAAATTTACACAGTTCTGGTGGGTTTGGGCTCAGTCTGGGTGGTAGTTAACCACCTAACTCAGAGCAGATAGTGCATGGCCAAAGACCATTTACAGTGTAAAATGGTTATCACATTCCATTACCATTCTTAAGCCCTTGGAACAAGAGTTCTAGCCACACAAATGTGAGTATCTAACATCTTTCCATATAATTAAAGATCCTTGCATATTCTTTCAGTGTAGGCTGTAATTAATATTCCAAATTAAGCAGTGTTTAGGTATGTATTACATGGAAGTGAGCGAGGTTATAATCTGATTAGATAAGTGGTGGCTTTCCTATGTGGTTTGCAGATCAAGGGACTACTTCTAAAGACTTGGGTGGCTATGGGAGTGTCTCACATTGTTACACGGATCCCAAGCAATCCCTGGTGGGCACCAGAAAAGGCAGCCCGACTGTCCCCACAGCCAGCCCCACTGCCTTCCCAGTGTCACTTGGGGACGAGAGGCTGGGGAGCAGCAGGGCAGGTTGATCCCACTCACCTTCCCAGCTGGAAAGCAAATTGCTGCTCTTCTGGTGCATACACTTCCCAGTGGAAATGATGGCTAGATCTAACTCGAAAAAAATGTCAGGAAATGGTGCAAGAGAGAAGGAAAGCCAGGGAGAGATTAGGCTGCTTTAAGGAAGTCTGAGTTGTAATTACTGTGAAATTGCACTCGCACTACTCTGAACAGGCAGATACATTCCCTACAGAACGCTCTGCACTGGCAGTGGAAAGCATTGAAAACTTCAGCCTTTGTTTGTCCCAGTAAGTCTATACTATTTTAATAATAATAATAATAATAATAATAATAATAGTAAGGAGAACTAGCATAAGTATTACATTAGTACTGTAATAATTTTACTACAGTGCTGCAAAAATGGTATTTATTCCTTGGAATGCCAAAAAAGTCATTTGATCTCAGCATCTCCTTGGTGGGGCACCTGCATTTTGTAAGATCACGTGCTCCATTTGCAGCAGCAGTATCCTCCAGAGCACTCCAGCACTGCAGAAACCGAAAGTCCACAGGGGACCCAGCGGCCTGACAGAGCACTCGTTCTACAAGGAAGTCTTTATCCCAGATCAGCAAACAGCAGCAACCGCACTGTGTGCACAGCAAAGAACAGGGGATGATGTCATAGGCCCAAACACAATCTTTCCACCCCACACAGAATTTACTGCAAGCATTCAAAGAGGGTATATAGACCAAAAGGCAAATAAACCGGTTCTAGGACTTTGCAAGACCTTGTTTTAAGGATTAGAAGTCTGTGTCTGGTGGCATGTTGGATATAGGGAATGTCAAATTATTATTTCATCATGAAATCTCTGAAAGACCACTTATCCTCACACGCTGCAAACTGTGAATACTTGACCTGAGAGTCTGCAAATGCACGTCTGTTTGAGATGCAGGTTTCCACTTCTGTGCTCTGCACACATGATGAGGGAGATGGGTGGAAATTCTTATCCACACATCTTGGGACAGCATAGACCCCATTTGGGTAGGATGCAGTTTAGTAGTTAATAACTGTTTTACACTTCCATAAAATGTCAAGCTCTTTGTCCTCCTTTTGTATTTGTAGGAAAACCAGTGGTTGGGTGAATATTAAAAAACCCATTTGCTACTGAAATGAGCACCAGGTTAGGGTGAGGTTGAGGGGTTGAGTTGCATCCCATGTTTTCATACAGAATAAAAAACATAATAAGATGGAGTTCATCATCCCTTGCTTTGATTTCTCTGTTTCATGCTGAATATTGGTCACCACAATGCTATATGAGAGCAAAGCTCTGCATGAGTGAATAAGAGATGTATTTGTGAACCTCCTCACCACAGATTTAGGCACAGGGAGAAAGAAAGGATCAAACATGGGAAAGTCAGGATCAGAGGGCAGATGCACTGGTGGCAAGTCTGGTGGGCCTCTCTTTTCCTCCCACACATGACAAATTTCTCACTTTGTTCTCCAGGCACTGAATGACCCCTCAACATGTTGCTCTTTAATATGTTACTATTGGGGGTACCCCTCCTCCCTGAAGTATAATTTGTTCTTCTTCTCAAATAGTGTGGCAATGCCATATCCCATGGGAGTTCTGGAAGCTCTGGTTCAAAGCCATTGAAAGCGCAAGGCTCTTAGATGTCATTCACAGCAAGAATATTTTGCACCACAACTTGTTCCAGCTTCCAGGCTGCTTTTCATGGCCGTTAGAACAGCTTACACACCCCTTACACTGCCAAAGAAGCATAAAAAGGCTTTTGCATAAATAATCACAAACTCCTCTGTTTCCGTGCTGTCTCTTTATCCCTTTCTAAATGACATCTCACGCAAACTCATTTTCTGGAGAAGGCTGAGATACATTCTCATTGAACATGAGGGATGTAAAATTATCGTTGTATGTTATTCTCACAGCAGATCTCCCTCTGCAGCACAGAAGGCTGTTACGTGACAGCCTCTTTTCAGGTTAACGTAACAGTGACCAGCATCACACATTGCAGAAAATATTTACGGTGCCCACGTAAGATTTCTCAGTTGTTTCAGAGCTCTTTACATCACAGTACTGATCCAGTAATTGCAGTAGTATTTTAGTTATATTTTCCCTTTCTTATAACTTGTCAAAACGAACCTATGCATGCAGGTAGGTACTTTCTTTGTTCATCTTTGCCATCTTACTTTTAAAAAAATCTGACCCTTTAGGTTCACCATTTGATATCTGTAGAGACAGCACATCTCTGAGGAGCGGGGTTGTTGACCTACCTTGGGTTACAGCAGTTCACTGGAGATACTTTTTGATAATCATCAGAGATTTACTCTGCCCTCTCCCTGTCCCAACTGAAATCTGACATTCCAAAAAACACCACTGTGAATCGCACATAACTGAGGTTGCATCTCCTCTTTTCCTTGGACCTCTTCCTTCTCCCTTTTTCTCCCTTTCCTGCTACGTACGCTGAGCTGAGCTTGCTGAGCTCCTTGATGACATTAAGGCATCACGGTGACCTCAGCCATTGCTGCCCCTGCTCTCTCACATCCTTGCCATGACACACCTGTGATAGCTTTGTCTTTGCCTAAAAAAACAAGTCTTCTGGGAGTTATCAAAACATCCTACGGCAGCACTCCTAACATTGCATTTCTATGCAAAACATTACTTGCAAGAGGAGGGAAGTCATCGCTGGAGACACACAAGGTCATGCTGGACGGGGCTCTGAGCAACTTGATCTAGCTGTAGGTGTCCCTGTTCAGTGCAGAGAGTTGGACCAATTGGCCTTTAGGGACCCCCTTCCAACTCAAACAATTCTAACAAGTCAGTAGTTAAAACTTGTTATCGTAGTGAAGCTGGGCCTTGACAGCAGTGGAAGTCCCATACAAAATGGTGTCCTTCATCAACTAGGTATTCTCTTGGTAGCAAAGGCAAAACACCACAATGATGCACAGCTCATATCCAAGCAGCCCAATTTCCCCGTGTCCTCTGCAAAGAACCTTTTTTAGAGAGGCTGAGTCTTTTGTGGGCCATGAATGTTCAAGGACTACTCTGTACAAATGCATCTCACTGCAGCGACAGAAAGTCTGATACTGAAGCATCATGCTATTTCCAGAAACCACTTGTTGATCCTTGTCTATCTCATGTATTAGAACAAATTAGTCAAACTGGTCTGATATGGAAGAGGGAAAAACAGTCTACTTTTTTTTCTCTGAATTACAGTTTCAGTCTCCCATATTATCTAACAAACTTTTCCACATTAGCTGCACAAGCAGTGCTTCTCATGGGTGAATCCAGCCAGCCCATGAGCACTGGAGCCTGATGAGCCCTGCAGGGAAAAAAGGGCAGGAAAACAGCAGAGAGCAGGATGGGATAGATACTGCACAACTCATCACAAAAATAGCTGCAGCTGTGTCAGGAAATTGTCACAGGGGATCTAACCACAGAATATTATATTTAAAAAAAACAATAAAGAAAAACCCAAACCCACCAAGCACAAGCTTGAAAATAATGGGAAGACAAGGCATTGCTTTTAATAAGCTTTGAATATAATGGGCTGTGGATAATATGCTCATTTCCTGGCTTCTGAGAACATGCATGTTGCAGATTATAGAACAGAGTATGGTGAATTAGCAAGGCTGGTATGCTTTTGAAATGAAACTTTTAATTTTGGAAATGTCTATGGACTTCCTAAGTGTTACAAAACATTGTCAGTTTATCATCCTTGGTAGCATAACTTTGACTTAATTGCAGTCTGTTCACAAGCCTTCTTACACTTCAAATACTTTAAAAATAGTCTTTATTAAATGGTTGCAAAAAAGCTCAAGTCAGTTGCAGTGACTGCTCAATGCCGGTGGCTGCAGAAAGCCCACTTTCCTCATAGCTCTACACCTATAAGAGGTGCGAGTAGTCAGTCTGTAAAAGTCTGGGACTGAGTGGGGTGAAAAAACCCAACTACGCCATTTACAGAAGAAGTCAATGTCTTTGTACAGAGGGATGTGACCTTGGAGCTCAGCAGCCCACACAAATGTTGCCCAGGACCATAAGAGCAGGAAGAGCTGCAAATTAACCAGACGTGCTGGAGAGTGCCAGTCCTTGAAGAGCTGCCCAGAAATGTATCTCTGCGACATTCAGATGAACCTATCTCAGAGTAACCTCTCTAACATCATCTGAAGACAGACGGGTTGGAATGAAGCACGAGTCAAACAGAAATGCGCTTCATTTAAATATGAAAAATCAACAATTATTTCCTTTCTTCCCGTGTGTCAGATTGAAAGATTTTCTCTGCTGTCCTTGGAAAGGAGCCTGCAAAATTCTCCAAAAAGAATGTTCTTGATAATAATCCATATTTAATGAAACTGCACAGTGATTATATAACCAATGTTGACTTCATAAAGAACCCAATTTAGACTTCATAAGGTACACAGTGCTTATGTTGGGAAAGCTCGAACATGTTTTACTGAGTCTGAACAGATAGTGTTATTGGCAAGACATAAATGCTTCAAACAGTTTGGTGCTAAGATTTCAAGTCTCTGCAGAGAAAAAAAAAAGGAAAGATACCCTGAGAAATGAGCAAAATTATTCTTGGCTGCAATTTTGCTCCTTCTGATAGTGCTGAAAAGTGGAATCATTCCATCTTTTAATTACTCAATCCTGCACAATTTTTTCAGACAGTAAATCAGTTGATTTAGATCAGTAGTGGACTAATCTTGTAAAAAGACAAGCAGTACCAGATAAGCAACGCAGATAAGCATTTTATTGCATGCAACTAATGTTCTACAGAGGTGGGCTAAATCCACACTGGCTGTGGAGATAGGTGGCTAGGATATTAGAGGTGAGAATGCAGGGAAACATCAATACAGAACTGCAAATATTCTGCTACACATTGCACAGAAAAATGATTGCTGGCTGTGAGCAACAGCTTTGGAGGCAATGCATAGAGTCTGCTCTCTCGTGACACTTTGGAAGCAAACCTTCATTGTTCCAGATGCCTGGCTGGCTGCAGAATGGGATCTAGAGGCTTGCTGGTCAGATGAATATCTGTGAGAGATCCAGAGTTTCTCATCTGGGGGGCTCACTATAAGCAAAGTAAATGAGGGCCACGCTGTTTGTCATCAGATGTGTAGCTGCATGAGATGTAGCTAGGTCTAAGGCCTGTAATGAATGTAGGACAGGTGATGGGATCAGCCTAACTTTATTTATGCCACTTAGGGTTTTGTATAAAAGTGTCTGTTTTGACTCTGGAGCACATGAACTGTCCCAATTCAAACCATCTTGACTGAGTGGGCCACCTGAAGAGGTGAGTATGATATGAAGCTGTGATATGTGCATAAGCTGAAAAATCTAAATTAGATTCTCCTATGCATAACCAAACCAAAAATATTAAAGAGATTCCAGTGTGTGTCCCTCTTGCCTGGCAAAAACATAGCTTAAGAATTACTGTGGAGACAACCAAGCAGGGTTTGGCATGGATTTGGGCATGTGTGTGGACTTTGGCTCAGCTGAGGAAAATACACAGAAAATGATCTGTCTACACTCACAGTGAAAATGATGTTGTAATGGCAATGGGGAAGCAGGATAGCAGGAGGAGCTGCAGCCTGTTATGCATCAGGCTGCAGTGCAGTGGGAGCACTCATCTCTGGCTTTTACAGGCACAGAGATTATATAGATTATGCGCATACACTGCAAAACACAGGACAGCAAGTCAAAGCTGAGCTGAGCAAGAAGAGGGGCACTGCAGGCAAGTAGGGAAGCATAAGCAGACACAGTGAACTTTCTTTTCATTAAAGATAAGCAACCATGGTCAGTGTCAGCCTGCAGTCCAGATCTGGATTTTTTTTCTCTCACAGGGCTGTACTGCACGTGATTCCTTCCACCATCTCCACTATGTGACAGTGAGGGAATTCTTGCAGTTGAGAGGCCACTTCCAGTTCTACTAATGGCAATTCAATGCGTCTGGGGCCATTTGTAAGGTCCAGCGTATCATCTTGAAACACAGAGCACAGAGATGACAAGATAAAAATTTCAACATTGTTTAGCTAGTGAGAAAGATAGTGGTTAAGTCATTTCTCAGACTTAACCATATTATGTAATTCATTCAATGGATGAAAATACCAAGAAGCAGAGAGTGTAAAAGCAAACTAGAATCATAGAATTGTTTGAATTGGAAGAGATCTTCCAGTTCCACAGCTAGACCAGGTGCTCAGAGCCCCATCCAGCCCAATCTTGAATGTCTCCAGGGACGGGGCATCCACCACCTCTCTGGGCAACCTGTGCCAGTGCTTCACCACACTTATTGTAAAAAATTGCTCCCTTATATCCAGTCTAAACCTCCCCTCTTTTAGTTTGAAACCATTTCTCCTTGTCTCATCCCAACACACTCTGCTAAAGAGTCTGTCCCCTTCTTTCTTACAGCCCCTTTTTACATACTGAAAAGCCACTCTCAGGTCTCCCCAGAGCCTTCTCTTCTCCAGGCTGAACAGTTCCAACTCTCTCAGCCTGTCCTGGAGGTGTTCCATCCCTTGGGTCATTTTTATAGCCCTTCTCTGGACGCACTCCAACAGGTCCATGTCTCTCCTATACTGAGGACTCCACAAGTGGACACAGTACTGCAGGTGAGGCCTCACTAGCGCAGAGCAGAGGGGCAGGATCACTCCGTTGCCCTGCTGGTCACACTGCTTTGGATGCAGCCCAGGATATGGTTGTATTTCTGGGCTGCAAGGACACATTGCTGTCTCATGCCCAGCTTGCCGTCCATCAGTCCTTTTCAGCAGGGCTCTGCCCTATCCTGTCGTCTCCCAGCTTGTATTGATAATGGGGTTTGCCACAACCCAATTGCAAGACCTTGCACTTGGATTTATTGAAACTCATGAGGTTCATCTGGGCCCACTGCTGTAGCCTGTCTCTCTGAATGACAACCTGTCCATAATGCTTAAGGACAAGAGCAAATAATTTTTCTTTGTGTTATTTGCTCCTGGAATGCCAAAGCACTGCCATCATCTTCTGGAAGCGGGATTCTGTCTGCACTCCAAGGCTTTGTGTTATGCTTTCAGCTTTTATCTGAATGCAAACATTCGTATGTAAATATATGAGTCACTACCTTGAGCAATGTGCATATGCTCTCATGATGGTGTTATTTTTCTTCTTATTTGATAGCAATATTTTAATCATTTAATAAAAAAAAATCTGAAAAATGATTTGGTCTTATCAGGAATATGCAATAAAAGGAAAAATGCTAATTTCAACAGATCTGTTAATGCTGTAAGCATATACATAATTGTGGCTAACTGTACCATAAAGAAAACTAGTTCCTCTCCCAAAAATATATTTCAAAGCAACTTCTAGACAATGCCTGGAAAATTACTGTGCGTGTGAACTGCATGTGCTGTTGTGCCTTCCTACATCAGATGCTCTCTCTGAAGCAAAGATTTTTCAGGCTACTACTGTTCTTTTGTGTCACTCATATGTACTGGGCTATGGGAATAGGAAGAATTTGAATGTGTGTGATAGGGAAATGGCGTTGATTCAGACAAGTGCTTCGTCATTCGCAGAGCAACAAGTTGCTCCAGGGGTACACTGGGTTTTCACCAAATTGTTAATGAAGAATGACATAATCTGCAATTGCTCTGAGCAGACTTAAGATGACAATCATGTTGAACAAGAAAAGACACAAAAAAGAATCTCAGAAGAGTTGGAGAAGATGTCTTACAGTAAGAGACATAAAGGAATCAAATTATTAATGTGTTGGAAAGAAGTACATAGTTATACAGGAACTAGGGGAGTCTTTAATTTAGTAGCAAAAGCGTAAGCATGAATGTCTCCAAGCTGAGACTAGACGCATGCAGATGTCTAAATAGAGATGTAGGCAAAATACAGTTGTGTAAGGGAAAAAATACAAACTTCCTGCATTCCCTTCAGTATTTGCACACTGAGCTTTCTGCTCAGCCTGGAAGTTTCCTGCAGTGATTTCTGGCTGCTAGATGCTTGGCAATTGTGAAAGTTAGCTGTGGATACATGAGCAGTAGGATGAATCTACTGATGGCTATTGTGAAAGGGAATTCTGAGACATACTGGGCCTTCTTGCCCATTTCTCAGAGCTGACTGTTGGGCAATTTACCCAGCAGGGAATTATCCAGGGTGTTTTCATGGTTACTGGTCCCCAGGCTTCCCAATGACTGCCCAGTTTGGCATGAAGTATGTAGTGGGAACAGGCGATCTTCTGCTTCTCAGTGATTTTCCTCTTTACATAGAATCATAGAAACCTAGAATGGCTTAGGTTGGAAGAGACCTCAAAGTTCATCTAGTTCCAACCCCCTGCCATGGACAGGGTTACCATCCACCAGATCAGGCTGCCCAGAGCCCTGTCTAACCTGGCCTTTTAGATCAGACAACCTGCCTCCTGAAACAAAGACAGCTGATTGCATCCTTTGGCCAAGTAGAATTCACATTCACATCTTCTATCTCCTGCACAAACAAACCTCATAATCTCCAAGAGAGGGCAGGCAGGAGAATCCTCATCTCAAAGCTTGGCTGCTGTGTCAGGACATCAGAAGCCATGAGGCCTGGAGGAAAGCAGGCCATCTCCCCTTGGATGGGTTATGACATGCTTTGGGCACTCAAGGTATAAAACTACAAATGATTTTGATGGAAGAGAAGGGAACCCCAAAGCTCTTCCTAAGGTAAGAGCTGTAACTATTGGGCTGCCCAATCCTGCTCCTTCTCGTTTGCTCTGCTTCTGGCCCCAAGTCTCAGGTGAATACAGAAGCTGCAGTATCAGAGCTTCCTATCAGAAAGAAATTTCAGACCTGTTAAACTGAGGCTGCATGCCTTGGCTTAACACTACCAACAGAACAGATGCAGCAACTATAAAGCTGCTCGGACACGCCTAAGCCAGGTTCAGATGTGCTCATGCAGGCATTGGTAGCAGCCCTCCTGCTAGTGCAGAGCTCAGGGCGTGCTCATTCATCTCTCTGAGACACATTCCTCACTGTACTCTTGAGGCATTCTCCTTGCACACCATGGAAGACCATGATCAGATTTCTATACACCCACAAACACGGATGAAATTGTGACTGCTTAAAAGATGGAAGCTGTGCTTCAGAGTTCTTTATTCTTTCTACATTTCTCAAAAACCAATAGCATGCTGCATGTTACTGCCTAGCGCTTTCCTTCCAATATAGACTTAATGGGATGCTGCATTCAAGAGTTACACATGTCAC
Source organism: Aquila spilogaster (assembly GCA_024606505.1). Taxonomy (NCBI): domain Eukaryota; kingdom Metazoa; phylum Chordata; class Aves; order Accipitriformes; family Accipitridae; genus Aquila; species Aquila spilogaster. Next base: position 8,939,343 of record JANHGO010000041.1, on the reverse strand, counting down.
AAACAAAGGCAGGTAGGTGGAAAATGCTACCCCCAGAGCTCTGCGACTTTGCTGTGTGTGGCTGGAGAGTTCCCATCTGAGCAGAAGGAGAACAGGCTTTGCTCCTCAGACTGCATCTGGAAAGGCCGTCTGGGTGTTGGGAAGAGCCCTACAGTGTTTGCTCCGGCTCTGCTTCAGTGCCATCATGGTAGCACTCACATCCACAGTGTAGGAGCCACTTGGAGTCTGACCGCCTTTCTGCATTACCCTGTTCCCTCTCCTGGCACCTGAGATTTTTGTTCTGCTTTCCACCTTCACTCTCCCTTGTTTGAAACGCAGTCTCAAAAGTCAATATGTTTTATGTTGAATATAATAGTTTTTTTACACTGGAATATTCTGGAAACTGAAGTTATCAGGATGCAACACGTTGGAAGAGAGACTTTTATTGGGAGAGAAACAACAAATTGGAACTGAGAATATTGGCAGGACTGACTTAGAAGTACTTTTAATTTTCATACTTCCTATTTATCTCATTCTTCCCTTTAATCTCTTGTTAAATCTGGTAACGTGCACTGAGGGCTATTTGTGCAGAAGCCTTCTACTTGAGAATCATGCCTGTCTCAGGGTTTTTACTGGAGGCAAAGATAATAAAAACAAGACATGAAAATGCTGAGAGAGAATCTTTTCAAAGTGGGAGGGATGCATACTTCCTGGGTATTTTCCGAAGTGTTCCAACATACATGACTATTTATGACAATGTAAACAGCAAAAAAAAGCCAATCTTCCTTGTGAAGAATGCAGAATCATCCTTAACTAATTAAACTCCTACTGTGAGCTCATAAATGTCAGGATGCTGAATCGCTCTATGGTAATGGAGACTGATGGTTGTTATTATTTATTCCAGGGGAGTAAAGTAAGGTTTCTGAAATCCACAGCAGCTGCAAGTTGCAAACATTGTGGGAAGCCATCATATTTAATACAAAGCAAGAAGTTAGCAACTACTGCTAAGCACAGTGAGTGCAATAAGGCTGAGTAAGCCTTATGCTCCCAGAACACTCAGCTGTGAAGATGAGAGGGGGACCCCGTGGGGACAGGAGGGCTGCAGTTCCTTCCCACCCCACAGCCACAGGCTGCCCACAGGAAGGTGTCCCTGCATGAGCCCATTGCCAACTGGAGGAACCACCCTGTCTGAAGCCACCGCACTCAGGGAAAAGAACAGGGTTTCCTCAAAACTGTAGAGATGAGAGGTAAGGCAGATGTACAGGGCAAGCACACACATCCAAGAACAAAGTTCTGTCTGGGATATGCTGGGATACCATATGATTTAACCTCAGGGGTCTGCCAGCCACCAGAAATCTTTGTGTTTATAAGGAGCTAGAAAGCAGTATGGAGACAATGATTTCTTTAACCTTTCTCAGCCACAGGGAAGACATCTGCAATTTCAGCTGGCACCTCTCCTAGCAGGAACACTGCTGGAAGCCAGAAACACCTCATTCTCAGGAAATAACTACAAGACATTTTAACTCAACCTTTTGCATATTCCCTGAAACACAGATCCAGCTGGACATAGGAAGGAGCACACATTTGCAGGAGCCCTGGAGGACTGCACTGGGGCCATCATAACCCCTGTGCCTGAGGAAGCAGGTATGAACAGCTGCTGCCCTGCCCCAGCAGAACCAGCCCCATGGCACATTGCCACCACCGTGCCCACACCTCTGAGGATTGCTGCAAGACTCCAGGTGTTCGGCTGGGATGGAGAAAAGCCAAAGCCCATCTCCTCCTTCCTCCTGTGCAGTTGAGTAAAACAGAGGGACATGCCCCCAGTTGAATCAGTGCAGCAAGTGCCGTTTGCTGAACAGGACTGCGCAGCACACTGGTAGCATCCTGCAGGCATCAGCATCGTGATGAGCACAGTGTTTCCAGGGGAGATGATTGCTTCGGAGATGGCTGCACTGTTTCCCTTTCCTCCTGCTATGACCCTGGCTCACATAGACATAGCATGGTGCTTTTACATTAATTAGCTCTTTTATAATGTCAGATTTAATTATCAGAACTACAAGAGTCCCAGTGAAAATGACCGTATACTGGAGTGAGTCACACGTGATTATTCACTAATTCACCTAATTCAGTGGTCCTGTTTGCAAACAGCTTTTTGGACAAATTGATTTTACCTCTGCCAGGTCACTGCTTAGACAGCCCTGGAGATGGAACAAGCAGCAGGGGAGGCAGGACACACTGCTTCTTGCACTGACAAACAGCTTTTGGAAGTCCCAAACGCTCTTGGAACAACGGTGCAAAAGCCCAAAAAAGTCAACAGTGTAAAGAAGCTGTTCATTTAAGTCCCTTTGTGGTACTGGTGCTGTGGCCCCTCACCTCCAGACTTCAGGGTACCTCTTCATCCAACACAGCATGACAACTAAAATTTAGCTGATAACAAGCAAATCCTTATAACACCATTTCTGGTGTTGATGTGTTATGAAATGTGTTGTTGAGTCATTTTATAAATAGAATCGACTGATTGTGTAACTTCCAAATGAGTGATTGTGGGACTTTTTGAAACACTGTATCATTGCAGAGCAGAGCTGGTAAATAGCCTGCAAAATTCCCACAAAAGCAAAAACAAAGCTCTGGAAAACAGTAAAAAGTTATGTAAGTGCAAAACACCTGGAGAACCTCAAACCAAAACTCCTAAAAAATAAGAGAAAAATTACATAACTAGAACTTAATTGCCTCCTTAGAAATTCACTGTCAGTGTAAAAATGTGAGTACTTAAACAAAGGAATGTATACTTAGAAGTACTGTAGGTGATCAGTGTCATTTCTCCTTCAAGGAAAGATGATTAAAGCTGCATGAAGGATGAAGTATGAAAAATGCATTGGAATGCTTGTTAAAAGAGGCTGTCAGAAAGTGCGGTGTCTCTTGGCTTACATTCACCCAAGGACTGTCAAAGGCAAGAACTTTAATGGCATAAAGGCACTTGGAAAAAAAGCAGTAGTTCTGAGCTTTGAGAGCAAAATACCAGGGTATCTACCAGCAGCAGGCAGTGCTCCGAGGGTTTAGATAGCCGCTCCAAAACACAACTGCATGAAGAGGATTGTAACTTAATCTCCCAATATTCCAGCAAAATGTATTTCAAAATGACATTCACAATTCCGGTGCTTTTCTCGTGTTGATTACTGCTCATACAGGCAAATTCAAGTGCATTGGGATGATTAACATATACCTGATGCAGCTGTAGCTCCCCGCTGGATAAAATACTCATTGTAAAATCTAGTGAAAAGCACAGCTTGAAACAATGCTCCTATAGCTCAAATATTAGGGCAGTTTTTGAGTAGAAATGAGAAAATTGTGTTTTCTCTGCACTGCTTTTATAGAACACATCAAAAGAAACTCTCATATGTAGAATAACCATATCCCAGTGCCCCAGCTGGAACTATGAAATAGTTCTGTACAGGTTCAAGAGCAGGTGAGAGAAATGTCATCACCTGCAATGATGAATAGCATTTTATCTCTGTTTCTAAAAGGAAAACAAATGTCTGATCTTATTAATATTCAAAACTTTCTATAAAACTGATTTTCTTCCATGCAGTTTACTTCCAAGAGTCTTCTCTTCTTTTCTAACATTTGCAAAATCTTGTTTTACCATGGAGACTTATTACAAAAAAACCAAAGCAATAGAAGAGTTTAATCATATCTGAAGAGTTTAACTTCGTTCATTTCTCAGCGAAAACCACAGTCTCGTGTTTTTGGAATATTAATTCTGAAGAGGAAGAACCCAAAATGGGGGGTGTGTTTCCTTAGAATACAGCAAACATATGTTAGTGACCAATAGTCTATTTTTCCACTCAAGTAAGCTATAATACCATCACAGAGGATAACGAAGAACAAGTATTTCATCTTGGAGATGTGTTTTCAGTTATCTACAACAGGAACAGATAGATATTCACCTCCTGATCCTGCAGCTATGCTAGTCTTTTTCCATTACAGCTTCCCAGAGTTCCTGCCAAAGGTAATTGTACAGCCGAAGGTTGAAAAGTTTATTCACTTCTACTTAGGCAACAGAAATTTTAGCCACGTTTCACTATACAACCTGGGAAACAAATCATGTGTCTATCCACCCTTTTACGTACTGCTACAATACCAGTTTCCCAGTGTACCCTCTCCAGAACCAACAGTGGTAAAGGAGGTCAAGTAGATCTCACATCTCCTTATGAATTGTCCATGAATATTGTGTTTTCTAACCTGCCTTATACATCAGTAATTAAACTGCCACTGGACCACTTGCAGTATCTAAAATATTCAGTAAGAATCGATAGACAGAGTAGCAGAAAGAGTATACCAGATTTCAAGTTCCTTTTGTAGTCAGAGAATGTACTTTTCCACCTCTGCAGTCAAAGTTAATCCTACTGCTTCATCTGCTGCATTGTTTAGAAGCTCTTTGTGGGAAACTCTTGTGTAGGTTCTGTCCTGCTCTTCCAGCTGATTGAGAATGAAAGTATGCACCAAAGCCTCCAGCACAAAAGGTAAAAAAAAAACATAAATCACTGTCCTCAAGGTTCCTCCTCTACATAGCTATTAGCTGTTAGACACCCTTCCATGGTCACTCCCTTTCCCAACTCCACCATAATAAGCTTTAATCATTTTAACTGTTTAATGCAGCTGGTTTTACTGGAATTAGACCAGGGAGTGTTCACACACTCAACAACAAGCAGGTGGAGGTGGAAATCTCTTTAACCAGTAGAGTTTTTCAGGAAGAGCGTATGTCTGCAACCTGAAGTGCTACTCCAAAGCAATACTTGTAAACTTTTTTATCTTTAATGACCACCGTTGTATCTAACCAGGAATTTTTATTATCTCTATCAACTCAACATCTTAGTTCCTCTTAGCTCTTTGCTCTGAAGTTCCCATAGGCTTTGGTGTGCCAGCTTTCCTAGCCTGCCCCTTGTGTTCTGTGAGCAAGACAGGGAAGGCCAACGGTAAATTCCTGCAAATTAAACAGGATGGGAGCTCCAGAATACGCGTTGCACTTATATTAGTGGGAGCATAACAGATAATGTAATTTTCTATTTTTTTCTAGATTCAACTAATTACAACATCTCTCATCCTGGCTGATACTTAAATGTATCAGTCAGGAGCCACTCACAGTGAGTGCAGCTTGCAATACTGACACTCTTTTCCAAGATATTCTCTCTCTATCATCAGGTTTTGGGAGAGTAAGTGGATTCAAAGGGAATCTGTTATCAGTTAAGGGAGAAAAGAAGTATGTTGATGAGGAATCCAGCCCCAGCACTGTTGACTGTTATTTATGAAAGCCTGTGAAGGTTCTCAGGCAGGAAGGTTCTCCCTTTGGGAGAGTGATCAGCAACCTTTGATGGGCTAAGATCTTGAAACCACATGTTCTAGGAGATAAGTTTAGATAACTTTCTCCTCATGTTCTGGCATGATTTTGATCTTTTTTTCTAAAGGAAGAGCGTTTTATTCTAAGTGATCCCTATCACCTACTCTTATGGCTTCAAAAATACCATAAAATCACGTAGAAATTCTTGCAAATGATGCTTCAGAATATTTGGATTTGTTTAACTTCAGGTTACATTAAAAACAGTTCAGTGAACAATTTTTGGATGAAAACTAGGTGCCATTAAAAATTTAGTAACCTGTATTGTGCTTTCCTGGGGCTAACATTAACATATTCTGTTCCTGAATATGCTTCTCTCATTTCACCATGTTGTTTTCAGTGCATTATAAACACAATTTTGCATTCTGGATTAAATTTAGAAGAAACTAACACTGCTTTGCAATGCAAATCTGTCATTTAGTACTGTCTATAAAATAATACAAAACTTCCACATATGGTGTGTATCAGTAAATTCATACTATGTGAACTGGGTATGTGCTAACAGATAAAGTATTAAAGAGCTTGTCTACTGTAAAAAATGGACTTCTGAAATTTCAAAGAATGTGGAGTTTCTCGCTTCACATTTGATTTAGTCTGTTGTTTTTTATGTGACAATTCCATTAAAAGAATAGCAGACAGTGCCTTTACAACCCTCGAGTGATTATCAGGGAACAGAATGAAAGGGAAAAAAACCTTACGTGAAATATGTCAGTCACATCAAAGACACCGCTAAGAGATATGCAAATCTGTACTGCAATCTATATAAAACAGTACAAAATTATAGTTAAGATGTCCTTCTCAGCCTGAAATATTTTATTTCAGATCATTGTTCTTTCTCATGTTCCTATGAAGTGCCATGCTAAATTTCCACCTTTTCCTGTGCATTACAATTTCTCAAAAATCTCCTTGCAATAATAGTATCCATTTCTCCTTGTTTACATTTCCTTCATAGATATTCATGCAGTCATAGACCCATAAGTTTTTTACTAGGCAGACTACTGTTGATATCAGAAGGGAACAGCACTGAGATACAAAGAAAAGGACCTCAGTAAAAACAATCTTAGCCCCCAGCGTTGACTCATGGCTTTGGACTGAAATTCGCTTCAGAGCATCCTCCTTAGTGTCACAGCTTGATTTCTAGCTCATCACATTGTTAGCTGTAAGAAGACGTATGACCTCCTCACAACACTTCTGCCTGCATCGGCCTTCCATCAGGGCAACAAGCTCACTCACTAACGGAGAGCAGTAAAACGAGGATGATGGCTCTCTCTCATCAGAGTCGTCCAGGAATTTTCAGACTCATCTTCAGTTTATCCAGCAAGAGCAGCTGATGCACATCTTCCAAAGTACCAGGAAATTACCTTCCTTCCTCACGGGCTATAACATCATTCCAAAGTCTGCACTGGAATAAAACTGCATTTTGAGACTGCTCAGCAACAAAATTAACAGACATTGCAGACAGGTATTTCTCAAACTCTAAGCAACTGATCTGCTATGAATATTGAGCCAAATCATTCAGTGCTCTGAAAAATCTGATTTTGATCTTTATTAACACAGCAGAGCAATTCTTCTCTTCTCTTCCTGACAGGTCTGTTTAGCATGGACTTCGTGAAAATTCAACTAGACTTAGTTGTACTTTCACAGTATCTGGCATGGGTGTTGTATTTTCCAAACTAGTAAGGATTTAATGTGTTACTGGAAGGTGATTAGTAAATCCGGTGACTCTACAAGCATATCACAGACTTCTTCCTGTAATAACGAGCTTGAATTCATTTTTGTATTTATTGAGGAGCATTAATGAATACGACTCTTTACAACATTCCCAGAAAGGTGGAACAGAACAAGAAAAGGTCCATTCTCTGTAAATAGACATCAGTTCATAAATAGTTTCAGCTAAGAGAACAAATCATCCATTCTTTTCCTGAGAAGTGGGTCAGAATGGCCACCGCTAACCTAAGACCTATGTCTCAGCTCAACATCCTCATGTCACACAGTGTATCTGAAAGGTCACTCTGTACTGAGCTGCCAGATTGCTCTTTCTAGTTGAGCTGGAAGATCAGTGGAGGAAGCCACAGTCCGGGAACTAACTGGGACCTCTAGATCCCTGTGAGCAGGAAGGGGTGAGGGCAAAGAGCAGAACAGCTCCAAGAAGCTCCAGAAAGCTCAGAGAAAATAAAGTCACCTTTGAAAATCTATGTAAGTGGATCATCATTACACTGCTCAAGGCAGGCAGAGCTATGAAAGTTATCATCACGGATATCCAACCAAACTGTGGATGCATAATTTCATGGATCTAATACTGTTTGCAGCCTCCCCTTACAGTGGCTCAGAAATTTTGCATATACAGCTGTGTGTTTTCTAGCACATCAAACAGTGACAGCGTTTGGTTTCTACTATGAAGGCAACTGTGACCTAGGCCTGAGCCCATGACCTTTCCCTGCTTAAGTCTGATGCAGACAGAGCCTCTGTGTAAGTTTATTCTGAAGCATAACTTCACTTCTGTGTGTACTTTCATTTTCTTCAATGGAATTACCCAGACAAATAAACTCATTGAGAGATATAAGTGTTCTTAGGATGAGGACTTCTTTGTGGCTCACAAATTGATGGTAAATTATGAACATTTAGCTTCCAATATGTGGAAGACATCATGAACTTTGGTTTTTCTCAGTCCTCCTGCAGCTTGCCTGAGTTTCCAAATCTAACCTCTCTTTGTCATTTTAACTTGGGAATGAATTAAGAGGAGTTAGGAGGAAGAAAGAATTCTTTGCTGAAGAAAACGTAAATGGAAAAAATCATATAAAAAGAAAGAGATAAAGGATATCTAAATAGAGATGTAAGATGAGAGAAAAACCATCTGGGAGGCTGACTATTCAGTGACTTCAATCCACATTAAATTGTCAGGCAATCAGTCACACTGCGTGAAATTAATGAGGCTGGTAATTCCTTGCTGTATAACAACCTGGCAGCACCATTCATTAGTACAGTGCCAGTACCCTCCCCAGTAACTGTGATCCACTCCACAGTTTACCCGAAATGTAATATCCAAAGTCAAACCCGAATAAACCCTGCAAGAAATGATTCAGTGATTTTCACTTACACATAAACAAGTTAAAGCTGTGTTTTTTTGCTATGTTCTCTTTCTACAGCTCTTGCAGCAGCTTAGCTTGCTGTGAGCATTACTCTAACGCTCTGCTATCACTGCACTTAGAAATTCCTATCCAGATTGGCTCATTATTGGTAATCAAATGAACAGAAAGACAGAAGCAGTCCCTGGACCATAAAAGGTTTACAAGTGAAAGAGATGTGCCAGGCAGAAGTACCATGCTCGTTAAAAATGAGCACCTAACATTACAGAGCAAGACATAACTTCCCTTGTGCCAATCACAAATAAAATCAAACCCAATGTCTAGATCTCACTCTACTGCTTAAATCAAAAGCTATAGAAAGAAGAGGCTGTAAGCCAGGATAAGCTCATGCTCCTTCATCCCTCATAACAGCGCACACACCAGTGGCAAGGCACAGGGACGGAGACCCACCCTGGTGCAGGTCAAAGCATAGAGCCACAGCCACGCACTGAGGATGGGAGCACCAAGACTCCAGCACCAGCATAAGACTTCTTTGTAGATCTCAGGTAATGGCAGAGGGGAGAGGAGTTGTAGAAGGCCACAGAAAGAAGTGCTGCCAGATGTTCTGCGATACAAAGCTTCCCTTCTCTCACCTCCCAGACACACAGGGCTGCTGGTAGTAGAGGAGCAATGAAGGTCAGGCTGTGGCTGGGAGACCCACACAGAGGAAGCTGGCAACCATCTATGTAATGAATTCTCAGTAACAAAGCATCAGAGAAAGATTATCTTCAGGAATCACTTGGCAAATAAATTTGAATAGAGAAAAAGCATAATAAATACACAGAGGGTTCAACAGAGGGAAGACACTTGTCAGGTCTTTCCTCCTTGCTCATTTGTCTGGCTTTGCTCAGTAAGAGCACTTCTGCAGATAGTGTTTGCTAATTATCTTTGGTCAGCAAGATCAATTGCATGGTCTTCGTCTTTTTCTAATACTGGCCCTGCAAATTCTCTTAATCCACGAGTAATATTTCTTTGATAAATCTTCATTTCCTATTATTAAAACAACTCCCTAGTCCCTGAACTATACATTTTAGACTCCAAGGGTTGCTGCTTCCTGTCAAAGGCATAATTTCAGTTCAAAATTTGCAGACCTTGTTGTTTCTACGCTTCATTTTACAACAGAAAGAGAAAAGTGAGTGTGCCCATTTGAAAGCTCTCCTCTGAAAAATTAAGGTTATGGAGAAAGCAAGGTCTCTGTGTTTCTTGTCCTTTTAACACAGATCTTCATAGCAACTGAAGTGATATTTATAGACTAGACATTAAGAAGAAATTCTTTACTGTGAGGGTGGTGAGACACTGGAACAGGTTGCCCAGAGAGGTTGTGGATGCCCCCTCCCTGCAAGCATTCAAGGCCAGGCTGGATGGGGCTGTGAGCAACCTGGTCTAGAGTGAGGTGTCCCAGCCTATGGCTGGGGGGTTGGAACTAGATGATCTTAAAGAAGCTGTACAGTGCAGTGCCAGTGCTTTTTTCTACACTGTGTTTGTGTTTCCAGGGAATTAAACAAGAAATACCCTTTCCAGGCTCTCAGTTTGTTGTGACCAGTGTGAGCCATGCAGCAAAGCCTGGGCTGGCATGGCACACAGATCTCCTCGTGGATTTGAAGAGACCACAGTGTTTACTGAGCTTTTCTTTTTTAAATAAATAACAGAATAGAGATACGGACAAACGTTTTCTGAAGGAGGCCAACAGTGTTCCTAAGAGTGCTGTGGTTAAGTGTGTTTCAGCTTCATTTTTGTTCCGGCCAAATGGTTTATTTATTAAAAGGCACTGAAGCTACACAGGTCACTCATTTACCAGGGACACGCACTGACCAGTCAGTTAGGGTGCACTTCAGCTCTTCAGCTCTACCAATAGATCCTAGCAAGTTCTTCCTATCCCTGCCCGTAGACATCATCCTAGTCAAGTTCTCCCTTTCCATAGGTACTGCCAGGGAGATCTCTGCATGGCTTTGGTTTCAGTCAGCTGCTCCAGCACAGACTGCAGCATGTAACACATCTATATTGCATGTAGTGACCTGAGGCAATAAAGGACATGAGTAAGAGTCTTGCAAGAACATGAGCGAGGCAGAAGCCAGCAGAATTCTCCTGTGTTCCCACTCACACCAGCCACAGCTGCCTGTGCCAATCTGCATTCTACCGGTCCTCAAGGTACTCGGTGTGGATGGTAACTGTGCTCTGCATCCTTAGGCAGCCTGCACTTTCCCACATCTGGCCCCAGACTACCAGACATGTGAACAAAGGTTGCAACAGAGCAGAGAATTCTTTATTTTTTATTTTTAAATCTCAGAGAGTGGCAGAGCCACTAGAACACGCCTCCTGAGCACGAGGGTTAAGGAACAAGTCATTCCTCTTCAGATGTAGTGGTCTTCATAAATCATTTTGCCTTTCTGACTCATTCTTTCTTCGGATGGCTCTGGTTCAGAGTTGGGGAAGTGTGAAATATATCAGCTTCTTTTTCCTGAGGTTAAGATGGAGAGTGCAGTTCCATAAAGACAGAGTAATTTTTTTTTCTATACTATTGATAAATCCTCAGTGGAAGGATCTGACTGAATTCCCTGGAAACTAAAGTAATCAGATTTTCTGTATAAACTGGGCTGCTAGCATGACATTGAAGGGGTTCCAGTAATCAAGTAATAGCTTGCAGCTAAATATGACCTGATGGGATATATAATTTGCTCCAGATGAAACTGGGAGCTCTCCTGCTGTTTCATTCACGCAATTCCCCTCTGCAGACTTTGGGTCACTGATTCTGTATTCTGATGCAAAACAGCAAGGTGAAGATGCAGCTTGTAAAGAGACAGCTGAGGAGGACAGATGTTTAATCTTGGTATCAAGTCTTGCTGATTTTGAGCAATGACTTGCAAGGCAGAACATGCGAATTGGATGCTTCAGATGAATGAATCTCTAAGTACCATGACAATTTTCCAGAGAAGCAATTCCAGATGGGATCTGACTCACCCTGCTTGGTGCTATGGAAATATGTTTTAGATTTAGAGAAGCAGCACAGCCCAGTTGTTAGGAAATGGTGAAAGTCACCCTCGTGGCATCGCATCAAGACATATAAGGCTGGCTCTGAAATTAGGTTGGTTTGAATAAAAATTCTCAAGGTGAAAGTTTGCCAGCCACCTTGCTCACATCACCCACTGACAGGGAATAGTACTAATCAGAGTGAACTTGTGTGAAGGAGCTGCATCATAAGTTAACTTCTGAGGTGCTAAAATGTTCTACTGCAAACGAAAGTATCCAAGGGCTGAGCAGAGACTATTTCCAGATGCAATAATCAGTAGCAGAGAGATGTAGCTTAGCATCCCTGAAATCTGATGTTTGAATTTATCTCCACAGCTTGCGTAGCTGGTTCAAAGGAACAGAACTTTTTAATCATCCTATGCAGGGTTAAGATCCTTTCTTGCCTCCCACATGATATATTCCCTCATACTACACACTAATCCTACCCGGATGAAGAAAATAAAACCAAACAAATTATGAAATCCGGTCAACCACCCAAACATACTTCCAGTATTATCACTCCTGAACTTTGTGAGACATGAAAGTCTGAAAGTGCAGGTAACTATCTCTGAATTAAGAGACAAAAGGCATGGTTACTGTGTCTCTTGCACCAAACATACATCATTAAATTAGGCATTTCCTTGGAAATCAGAGTGCTTGAGTCAAATTCTGTGTTTGGAAGCCAGTTTTCCAAGCAAGTTTAAAGTGTGCATTATTTATCAGAGTATTTAAAATAGCTGTTGAGTAATCAATAGCTACCCCAGGTTTTGCCATCTTTGTAAATTAATGAAACCTTACACAGTTTTAGTCCTACTGGTCTAAATAATAAATAACCAACTCTCACTTGTAAAAACAAAACAAAACAAAAGCAACTACTTTTACATGGGTACGAACTCACCAAAAGACCTGGGCCTGCTCCAGCCTTCCCAGCGGCACTGCCTGGAACAGCATGTGCACCCCAAGTCACATTCCATAGTGCCACACTCATCTAGCTGTGCAGTCCCACTCCCCCTTCTCCACATGTTCTCCTTATTAAAGCTGCTGTGTTTTTAAATTGTGATTTAATGCAGGTTATATAGAAGTATCTATACTGTGGCAAGAGAAAGATTTATTTACTGCAATATTTTGTTTTTGGCTGAAAGCGAATATCTAGCAAGTAATAGTATAATAAACCCAGTGAGCGTATGGTGGTAATTCACCATATTCCTTTCCAGCCTTTAGGCACTCCATGAGCCAGAAGTGGTGCCCTCATATGTAATCACTCTGCATGGATTTCTCTTGAAGTAAATTGTCTTGTTTCTTCTTGATTTGTGGTAAACAGAAATATCCAGACCACCCTAAGGCAGAAATGTTCCACAGCTCAAGTCCATACTGGAGCAAGAACAACTCCTTTCTTCTGCCATACAAGCAAGGGATTCCTACCCATCCCCTTCAGTAGCTCATTAATTCATAGATTTCTGTTGCATTTTCCTTTCATTTCTCTGTTTGGACAAGAATCGAAACAGACATTTGTTTCACTTTGTCTTTGCAAATAATACCACATACATCTAATATTGCATACGGCAGCTTTCCATATGCAGCTTTATTCTTCTTAAAACACAGAACTGGCATGCAGCATTCTGAAAAGCTAGCACATGTCCTTTCTGCAAGTTGCACAGATAATCCAGGTTTCTGATCTTGTAAGAAAACCTCTTGCCTCTTGTCAAGTATGTAGCAGATTGAAACACATTATCTGAAACAGTTTCAAGACATGAAAATTTTTGGATCATAAAATATCTTAGTTCCAGGCGCAATCTGTTATTCTTTCCTTAGATGAAGGAAGACACTTCTCAAAGCAGCCAGGGAAATGTTCCTGTCTTAGAAGAATGCATGCAAATGTCACTGATACAGCTATGGATTTATTCCTAATGAATTGGTCTGCAGTAGTCCATTATCCATCATTACAATACACTTGAAATGAAGATGCAGCCCAAGATTTTAAATGGATCTTTGAACTCCTCCAGGAAACACACCTGAACATGCCAGATAATTTCTTAACCAGTTATACTACAATGGAGGAGATAGGACACAAGCGATTAGACGCTGAAGTGCTTTTAGACACAATGCAGTTAACATGTCATTCCAATAAATGCTTGGCTGACTACAATATTTCAAAGCAGAGCACACAGGCTCCTTTGATGTCCCAAAGCTACTCTTGCAGGGCAGCTCAGAAACTGTTCTATTTTAATCCATTCTGATTAATGCCACAAAATGAGTTTTCCTGACACCTGTAATCTTGCTTTGCTGGGGAGTGATTGAAGAGGATGGGCTTTCATCCCAGCACAGCAAATCCCTGGCAGCCTGCTGCAACAAAGAGTTAACTGTATTCTTCTGCAAATGAGGTGAAACTGTAACTTGTTTTCTTTTAATTAACTCCTCAGCAGATTGCTCCAGGTCCTCCTGGCACCCTTCAGCTCCAGGACAATGCTGCGCTCCCAGCTAGGGCAGGACTTGGGAGCACTCTAGTTTCCTGGGAGCAGCCGTGCTCTGCAGGAGCCAGGTCACGCTTTTCTCACGCTGTCTGAGAATGCTTTTGGAAAGACTGATTATGGGCACAAGGCAAGTCGAAGGTATCTGAGGCCATTCAGACAGACTCAGCATGCTGGTGAGTCAGGATGGCCAGCAAAGATAACATATCAGCAAGCCACACCAGCTCCCTTGCTCATAATGAATTCCTTCCTCTGGGTTTACTTTCCACTGATTACTCTCTAGGTTTCCTTAGTTTGTTATTACTGCCTTAGGGCTTCCAGTTCCCACTCCTATTTAGTTTTTGTCCCCATGTGGGCTTGGTTGCTCTTTTCCACACATTGTGTTCTTAGACTGTCGGGCAAACCACAAAGCTAATGAATGAGCTTTTAATGCACTAGGTTGCCATGCTTGTGTCTTCAGAAACATTTGATTTAGTGTTTGGGTGGTCCTGCATGGAGCCAGGAGTTAGACTTAATGATCCTTGTGAGTCCCTGCCTGCTTGGGATATTCTATGATTCTACTATAAATAACACGAAGGAACTTCAGAGGTGCCAGGACTGCAGCACAGGCTGTTCCTGGGTAGGTGCATACACACAGGGTCACTGTACACATCCAGAGCCTTCTGTACACACTGCAGAGAGGAGTTTAATGCAAAGAGTGAAAAAGCTTCCTGGCAGGGACATGCACCAGCCCACATCAAACACAAATGCAGGGGAGCAGAATGACTTTCAGGAAGGAAGTGAAGCTATGTGTTGGATTACAGTGTGTGCTTCCAGAAGATATACAAAAGCATGGAAAACATGTTTATATGGATTTAAACGTAAAGAAGAACACAGAATGAGTAGGTAAAGTGTGCTAATATCATGCCTCATTGGACCCTCTGTTCAGTGCAGTGAAGGGACTGGGTAGCAGTCTGTTTGACTGGGCACTCCCAATTCTCTGATCATTGAGTGAAAAAAACAGGGTTTTGACAATTTTTTTCCATTATTTTTGAGCAGTGCAAACTTCCCTCTCTGTCTTTGAAGTGATTCTGACAAAGATGAGAACAAAAACAGATGCCTCAATGAAAAGATAATACACACCTTGCTCAGATAAGGGAACATGCAGCTCATTATGCATACGGAAAAGGTGTTCATGGAGCTCATCTAGTGTAATGAATTTTCTCCATGAAATATATATGAAAATTGTGCCTGAAGCTTCCTCTGGAAGTGCATTTCTCTTCATGATGGCTAGAAGAAAACTTAGATGGTCAACTATATGCCTAATTCATTTCAGAGCTCTACATTTTGGTGAAATCTCTCCCACAGAGTGTAATAGAAAGTCATAGAATCAGAATCATAGAATCATAGGAACATAGAACCACAGAATAGCTTGCGTTGGAAGGGACCTCAAAAATCATCTAGTTTCAACCCCCTGCCATGGTCAGGGTTGCCAACTACTAAGTCAGGCACTAGATCACTAGACCTGAGCTCAGTATTCCAGATGGGGCCTCACGTGGGCAGAGCAGAGAGGGACAATCCCCTCCCTCTCCCTGCTGGCCACCCCTCTTGAGGCAGCCCAGGATACTGTTGGCCTTCTGGGCTGCAAGTGCACACTGCTGGCTCGTGTTAAGTTTTTCATCTACTAGGAGCCCTAAGTCCTCCACAGAGCTGTTCTCAATGAGTTCTTCTCCCAGTCTGTACTCTTATCTGGGATTGCCTTGACCCCATTGCAACACCTTGCACTTGGCTTTGTTGAACCTCATTGGGTTCACAGGGGCCCACTATTCAAGCCTGTTCAGGTCCCTTCTGGATAGCATTCCTTCTTTCTATTGTATCAACAGCACCACTCAGCTTGGTGTCATCAGCAAACTTGCTGAGAGTGCACTTGATCCCTTCATCTAAGTCACTGATAAATGAAGAGCACCAGTCTGAAGACAGACCCCATGTGGACAGCAGTCATCACCAGCCTCCACACATGGACATAGAGCCATTGGCAACAACCCTCTGGCTGCAACCATTCAACCAATTATTTGTCCACCAAATAGTCCACCCTTGAAACCTGTATCTCTCATATTTAGAGATAGGTGCAGTTAAGTCATTGTCGATTTTCCCTAGGCTCTAGTACATCAAACAAAAACCTTCATTATAGTTAAAAACTTAACCTCACCTGTAAAGCACTGACTTGCAAAGAATCAAAGTGCAAATATCACTGGATTCAGAACAGTTCACCGTTGATAACTGGTGCAAAACTTACAATCTGCAGAAACATGTTACCCTTATATTCAGGTGATAAAGACTTGTTCATTCTAGTCAATACCTTTCTCATGACATACATTAAAACCATCCTGTAAATTAGGCTGGCTATCCTAAATAGAAAACAGGATGATGTGAGAAGAGGTAAAGACTATAAGCTAGATATCACTGGTAATACCATTATTTTATAATTTTAAAATGTTGTCAGAGTTCTTATGTTCAAGTTGTCAACAGGGACATAGGAAATATTTTTTGAATCACCTCTTGTACTCTTCTGAGACACCCAGCTTTAAAATGGGATCAATATTCACACTCGTCAAGGAAAACATTTAGAACTTCAAATATTTAAATCAAAGTTAGGACAAAAATGACTTTTTCAACAGTTCAGCATCTTTGTTTCTGTAACACAAATGGCTTACATAGAAAAAATGCTAATTTATCAGACTGAAATGAGACTCTAATTAGACCATTTAGTTCTACAGTGTCAATATTCACTCTAATATACAGCATCAGTTGCTGTCTTCAGACTGCAGGATTTAAGAGTTGGAGTCAGTTCAACACCTTGAAGTCTGATGGTCTAAAGGACTAACTGTATTTTGGACTGCTTGTTGCGTTAGCAAAAGAGGCCTTCAGTTTGGGACAGAACATTGAACCACTACATGTTAAGCTTTCTGCTCAACAACACAGCCAAATGAAAAAACATCAAGGTAAGATGCGTATCTCTGAGCAGAAAACCATGTGAAAACTTCAAGCTGGGAGGGATTGATAGAAGTCTCTATTCAAACTCCATAGTGAGTGCTGAAATAACTGAAATAGTAAATCAGTTTCCTTGGGGTCTTTTTCAGTCAAACTCTGAAAATCTTTAAGGATGAAAATGGCAAAGTCCCTCTCTGCAGTCTATTCTATTGCTTCAAAACTCTCATATAGAACATACCTTCTTTGTACAGTCAGGCAGAATTTACCTTGCTACAACTTATGTTTGGCCTTTTGTCCTTTCTTTGTGTACCTCTAAGAGGTATGGCTGTGTCTTCTCCATCGTCAGTGGGAGGCAGCAACTAGAGCCCCTTTACCTTTCTGATCTCCAGGCTAGGCAAATCCCATTTTGTCCAGTGATCCCTTCACTGTCATGTGTCCCAGCTCCCTGACCATCTGAGTGGCATTTCTGCAGACTGATCCCAACTCCTGGACATACCTCTTGTACCAGAGAGCCGAAAACCAGACACCATACTCCATATGTAACCTTGTGAGTGCTGGGTAGAGGGAAATGGTCACATCCTTCAGTTTACTGGCCATAGTTCTTCTTCAGAACTTCAGTATGTCTTCAGTCGTCGTTGCTGGAATGGCCCACTGCTGACTCAGTAATGTCAGCTTTATTATTTTGAAGGTATCATGCATGTCCATTTTCATTTCAGTTTTCCAGAATCTTTTAGCACCAGCCCTATCTGCCTTTCACCTTCTTAACTGAATTGATTTTTCTGTGAAAATTAGTAATTCAGAAAGGGTATCTCAGGCTCCAGAGCATCATAGAGATTGACAGTGGAGATGTCTATGCCACTAATGGGTACATCTGTATGCAAATAATGCCTCTCTGCTGTCACTGTGCATTTCAGTAAGCCACCAGTTTAAGTCAGATTCAGGAATCTACTACAATGGCAATTCTGTCTTGTATCACCAGTTTTCTGGTCTCTTCTGGGAGGGAATGCAGGCAAACAAGCTTCATCAGTTACCCTGCAGTGTCCAGGCATTAAGCTCTCCCTGATTCTCTGCCTCTTTGATCTCTTTGATTCCCAGAGCACTTTCTTGACTTTTACAATGCTAATAAGTGTTACCATCACACAGCCATGAGAATCATTCTCTTTAACTTTTCAACTCCAACTCAAGATCAGCTTCTGAAGATGGAAGGTTATCTTCAGTAGAATACATCTGTTCTTAAAGTATATAAACATTGCTCAGTATACCAGACCCGAAGGATGACTCTGTGCTGTACTTCTATCCAGAACAGAAATTGATAGGTTCCAATAAACATCTACAGGTATAGCATGAAATCAGAGAGAAAAATCATCAGAGCCCTGCAAAAGCCACAAAGAACTTGTTGCAGCTGAAAACCCTGGCCCCAGGGTTCACCCATCTATTATCCAAAACATAGCTTGATACAGCCAGACTCTGACCTCTCTTAATTTTACTGGCAAAAAGTACATGAGATGAAGACTAAAAGAAAGGGGAAAAAAAAAAGTAAGATGAAAATATGCAGAGATGTAATTTTTGAATAATGGTAATAGCAACTCAAGTATTAGAGAGGAAAAATGCTAAAGCAATAGAGAACTCTAGTAAAAGAAAGCAGAGCACTGGCAGATGGCAACTCAGCAACACTCAAAGCCAGCCAGTTCCAAGAAGCAACGTAGACCAACCTTTCTCCACTTGACTGATGACTGGCTGGCCAATATATAGTTGCTTGACACTCTTAAGTTGTGTATATTCTGCCTATATATTCTGTCCTGTGCTCAGCCAGAATACCTGAGCAGAAACAAGCAAGTAAGGAGTGGTCACATGGCCATCTTGGATGGATTGAGACTGATACTAAGAAGATGGATGGTTGGGAGTTTGGGGTTGCTTTTCACTGCTTTCTCCCACAGTTCTTAGTGTACATGGATGTTAGATTTTCTTAAATCTGCCAGGTAGACAAGGAAGTATGGTGGATGCTGCCAACTCTGAAGATATGAGGCTGCACAAGAGCAATACCATGACACAAGTAAGGCAATGCTGCCATCAGAGCTGCATGCCTGAATCAAGGTCCCCATACAAGAATTTGGAGATGTCCCAGCCTTACAGTTACCACCAGCCCATACTGGAGCGCTGACATGGCCTTGCTGCCAAAAGCTGTGACAACTTGACTGTGTTTACAGTACAGAGGTCATGGCTAAGCAACTGCAAAATATTTTCATAGTTCAATTCAGCATGCAATCTCAAGGACATCTTCCTGCTTCTGACCTTTTCCTACAGAAACATCACGGCACCAGGAGGCAGGACCAGCCAAGCACTTCCAGAGAGTCTAGCTTGGGTAGTGATTCGTGTTTCTGTTTTGTATATTCTTCACTGTTAGAGGAATCAAAATGTAAGAAGAGGATCTTCCTTTAGTCATGTGAACACCAACTAGCAAATTGTCACCTTACTTCCGCAGGACCATTTTTAACAACAAGTTTTAGCATTTTTCATAATGGCTTAATGTGGAATCAGTTTTCCTCATTTCCTGCTGAAAAAATTGCAAGTTGCTTAGCTGTTCTGGGGTTCATGCTCAAAACGTGCTTGTGGGAACTGACTTCTTTAGAGTTTTCATACCAGTTTAGGTTTCTAATACGCTGTGGGCATTCTCTAGATGAAAAATGTGAAAAAAAAGCATGCATTAAAATATTATTGTCCCACGGAAATCTAACATTTGGGGGAATAAAATGGCATGCTTTCAACAGAAGTAGACAACAGTTTTTAGCAAGATATTTAATAACTGGCATGTAACCTGACATTTTGCTAGGTCAAAACTAATAATCCTTACTCTTAGTCCAAGTGCTGCAAGATAATTAAGGAGCACAAGTTGCCGTTCACTTGATTTTTGCAGTTCCCTTGTCTTAAATTTATTATTCAATCTGTGGATAAACGTATTTGCTCCTTCAATATAACCCTTCTAGACGTGCAACAGAACAAAATCTCCTTGACAAATGCCTTAGCCAGCTCAGTCTTGGTGCCTCCAGCACAGTACTCACTGCTTTATTAATTCCTTTCATAAGCTGCAGCATTTTCATGACAGACTGCTGGTGTGTTCTCACTTTCAAAATAAGAGGCAGCGAGAGGAGAGCGGATGGATGCTGATATTGCAGTCTCCCTGCTATTGATGGGGAAAGTTCCAGTTTTGGGGTTCTCTGCCCCACTGGGCTTTAGAGACTGGCTTATGTGGCAGAATTTAAATGCAGAGTGAGGGAACATAGGATAATAAATGACGGCACATTAACAGCTTGGCTAAGTGAAACACTGTGAAGCTTTTTAATTTCCAGTACAGCAGTGCACACATGCCTAGCTAACTACCCTTGAAAATTAGTCTATCAAAAGTACCTTTCCCTCTTCTGATTAAGAACTGAGTTTAGAGGATCTATGTTTCCCTTTCACCAGCTGTGGGCCAAACAAACAGTCTTGCAATGAGTGACGAACTAATTGCCCAAATCTTCCACTTGACTGGGGTCAGGCTGGGGTGACTTGCCCCAGTCCTCTTAACAGCCCCAGCCCTGTGGAGCCAGAAGGCAGCGTGCCAGTCCCAGTCACACAACAACAGGACAGTTTCTAACTGTTCCAGCACCATCCCCTAAGAGATGTCCTTTTCACTGACTGATAGCTGCACACGCAGCGTGTAACTGAGAGGAAAACAAGCAAATTAGTAAAGAAAAGTAGAGAGAAAACAGTACTCAAAGAGAATCCGTTCACATCTTTGTTTAGTAGGAGGTCAACAAGATTACAGACTCCAAAGGCTGGTGAAGTAGCAGTATGAGAAAGAGTAGTTTCAATTCTTCAAAGTTTGAGTAAACAGATCTCTTGCTTTGACTTCACAATGGCATGAGACGTTCAAGTTTCACTTAGAGATCAGCATTCAGAGCAAGCCAGAAGCTCAAAATGAATCTCAGCTGGAATCAATCTGTTCTTCAGAGCTTCCATAACACATTTGGTATTACTCAACGCATATCTTAACTGAGCAATCTTTCATCTGGGAAGCGAAAATAGCTTTATTCAGTCTTGTTTTCAAGCAGCATTTCAGACCATGCTCTCATTGAATTGTACCAATAAAAGTTTCATTGGAGAACCTTGGGTAAACTCAGGTTTATTTCCACCACTGCATTACAGTCTTTGTACTCAAACCATCAAGAAAGAAGGGCAAACAGGAATCTAACACTACAGAACTGAGTTTTCAACTGTGCAATGTGAGTGAATTACACACTTGCTATTTGAATACCTTCTTTTTTATAGACAATTTCCCCTTTGGTATTTCATGTTTCATTTCTCAGTCTTTGGAATTCGTTCTTTGGATTTATATCTTTATCAGAGGGAAGAGTATGTTACTTCAGCTTTGTGGAAGTGAAATACCAGCTGAGTTAAATTTGAGTTGAGTGTAATATAATATGTCTTTTTTTTATGAAAAAGGATATCCAGCTGCAGGTATTTTGTAAAGGTACATATCCACTATGCGAAAGAACAGCAGTATAAGTAGATATTTAATTCAGCAAATCAAATAGCCAGCAACATTCTATATTATCCTAGAAATATTTTGTATTTATGCCCAACTTTGAAATTGCTTACAGCATTCTCATTTTAAGGTTCTATTCAAGGCTTAAATGCACATCTAGGGGCTTTGGAATTTTAATCAGTCCCATGTAGACAGTAACAAGTCCAGTTTGTCCCATTTATCCAGATTCTTACTATACTACAGATGCCTTGCCTCAGTAGAGCATCTAGCATGTTACTGATGTGCTCTAAAAGTAAGAGATTCGCTTCAAAGTCAGAGATATTTTGCCTCTATTAATGATAGCATCAGGCAAAAGAGAAAGGAACCGAGCAGAAGATAACCTTGTAAAAGCTAAGTTAATTCAAACCCTTACTGAATAGTCCGTTCATTTTCCAAAGCATCCTGCGTTTGTACAGGTCTTACCCAGGTTCCATATTCTACAATTGCCTCAAGGATTTGCAGACCTGATTTATTTTTAACCAAGACTCTGAAGCCAGACGGATAACGGAAAATACTGATATAACTATGATACCTCCTCTAAAATAAGGTGGCTGTTAAAGTACACGGTTCATGCAGTTGTGGTGTCTAGTACTGGAATTTTTTAAGCCCATGCCTAAATGCATGCTCAAACTGAACTGAATGCTTCCATAATGCCTGCCCCAAGGTATGTACAAGGAGGGGAGACACTTTTTAAATATTTGCACCCCAAATATTTTCTTAATTTTCTTAGTGCTACAACATAATAAGCAGCAAAGCTGTGTGGTAATCACTAAAACTGTTCTGAGCACAAAGATCAGAAATGACATTGATCCTTTCCCGTCAGTGTGAAGTCTCAGTGGGAACAGATGCAACAGTTTGGTAATACTGGAACCTACACCAAAACCTCTGGCTGACCTTAAGAGTAGAATATATAAAGTTAAAACAATCAAAAATTATCATATTTGCACACACCGTAAATAATTTAGTTCTTCTTAACTGGATTACTCCCACATTCTCTCAGAGGGCTACTAGTTACTCACCATCATCAGTAACACAGGGCCTCTGGTTAGAATTAAAAGTGTTTAGAGAACATAACTCTTACATAAGAAGTTTTGCCCATATGATTCAAAACTAATTCCTGAAGTTGACATACTGATAATCATTTATGGTTAATGCTTTTTTGTTTATCTCATTAAGTTCTACAGTTACATCATGTAGACATATTTATGTGTATTTTGTGAAATGTTTTCTTATTCCTATTCAGTGCTCAAATCAGCCATTTGAATGAAATATGCAAATTTAACTTTGCTAATTGTATTGATTTATTCCAGATAAGAAAACTGCCTTAGATCTCTTTTTAGTTGTATCTCTAATGTAACTATTGAATTGCAGTAAATAGCGTGTGTTTCAATTCCAGATTCTAGCAATCTGCGTCTCACATGCATGGTGACATGGATCCTCCTTGGTGGGGTTTTTCCCCACTGCTTTCCACTATAGCCTCTAGTTCTGTCACTAAACACCAATTTCAGAACTATTGTCCTAATGAGATGAATTCAATAAAGTCATCCAAGAATTAGAAGACAATTTATCCAATTACCGAACAAAGAAAAAGATGTTGCTTCTCTCCACCACTGGCAAACCCACTGCTTTGCTTTGAGGCGACAGTAACAGTGTGGTGGCTCACGGAGACTGCTCCAAACCCGCCGTGCTGTTCCAAGGACCTCTTGTGGAGTGTCAGAGGAGGGTTGCAGTGACCTCCCAAAGGCCAAGCAAGCGACCTGATCAGGGAACACTGGCATCTGGCCACGTGAATTGAGCAGCTGTTTGTGTGCCAGCATCAAAGCGTTGCCTCAACATGGGAAAAAAAGGACAGCAGGTCTGAATGGCAGGGTGTACTTCCTAGCCCCTGTGAGCAGAGTGCCTGCAATGAAAAGAACTATTATGGGCCACTTTCAAGCCAGCATTTATAACGTAGCTCCACTAACTGAGTCATATTCTCCTTTCAAGTACAGAAGAGCATTTTAAAAGCAGCTTTACCCAAAATGACAAAAATGTGTAGTCTGTTTACTGCTCTGGGTACTGGTTTCTAACGATGCCAGAGGGCACAGGCACGTTCCCTAACTACAGAAGTTGGCACATCTCGTGAGCCACTTACACAAAGTGCAACTTCTGCTAAGAATGTCAGGGGAAAGGCCGCGGCCGCATCCCACCACATGCTGTGCTGTGCTGTGCTGTGAAATGCCCCACCTCTTCACTCTGCAATACTGAACACTACATTAGCAGTTCTGCTCTGCAGGCAGATACACTATGTCTTCACAAATTTGCCCTTCACCTCTCAGACAAAATTTGGTCATGCTGACTGAATGGTTCAGCTTAACAGCACTTCTCTCCAACACCTCACTCACTGGTCTGTCAGCTCAGCTACTGGACAGAGGTCGTGGTAGATGACACCAAGCTGTGTGGCACAGTTAACATGCTCGAGGTTGGAGCAGTGGGCCCAAATGAACCTTATGAGGTTCAACAAAGCCAAGTACAGGGTCCTGCACTTGAGTTGAGGCAGCCCTGACTACCAATACAAGCTGGGGGATGAAAGGATGGATGGAGCGCAGCCCTGCGGAAAAGGACCTGGGGGTACTGGTGGATGGAAGCTAAGCATGAACCAGCAGTGTGCCCTCACAACTCAGAAAGACAACCATACCCTGGGCTGTATCCAAAGCAGCGTGGCCAGCAGGGTGAGGGAGTGTTCCTGTCCCTCTGCTCTGTGCTGGTGAGACCTCACCTGGAGTACTGCAACCTGTTGGAGTGCTTCCACAGGAGGGCCACAAAAGTGCTCCAAGGGATAGAACACCTCTCCTATGAGGACAGACTGAGAGAGCTGGGGCTGTTCAGCCTGGAGAAGAGAAGGCTCCAGGGACACCTGAAAGCGACTTTTCAGTATCTAAAGGGAGGCTGCAAGAAAGAATGGGACAGACTCTTCAGCAGGGTGTGTTGTGATAGGACAAGGGGAAATGGTTTCAAACTACAGGAGGGGAGGTTTAGACTGGACATAAGAAAGAGGTTTTTACAACAAGGGTAGTGAGGCACTGGAACAGTTTGCCCAGGGAGGTGGTGAATGCCCCATCCCTGGAGACACTCCAGGTCAGTCTGGACGGAGCTCTGAGCAACGTGATCGAGCTGTAGGTGTCCCTGTTCACTGCAGGGGAGTAGCAGTAGATGATCTTTAATGGTTCCTTGCAGCTCAAATGATTCTATGATCCTATGATTCTCCTCCAAAATCAGTGATCCAGAAGGAAGCAATGGATGAGTGCTCAAGGTAGCATGGGCAGGACAGGTCTTTTGTCTAAGCCGGGCAAGTTGCTGTGTGCAGTGCCTCCAGCAAACTTCAGCTCCTATACTATCTACTAGTAACGCTTCTTTCTGTGTACAGCTTTAGTTTTCTGTGTTTTTTATTTCAGCACTTAAAAATGCCTCTTCTTGATTTCTAGGAAATGCCAAAAGCACCTTAACTGCGGCCTAGAACATCTAAATAATGTCTCAAGTGATTTATAGGACTATTAGGCAAAATCATGATAAAACTGTGAATGCCAACACATGTAACATACAGCACATAACATTTCCATTCAGATATTTCTACTGTGTATAATCTCTGTGAAAGCAAAATGTAAGCAACTGAACAGTGCATGGCTTGTTTTCCCATTGCAGCAAACACATGGCTACTGCCCACCACCAACCAGAAATGTCTGCTTGCTTACATCCATTTCTCAAACACCCCTACTTGCACCCTGCTCATCCATTCACCGTGCTGACTCCTCCTGCGCCCTTCTGGTTATCTGAAGCTTCACAGCATGGCTGGAGGTCTGCTGTGGAAAACCAGCAGGGTTATAGCTGCAAATGTGATTGAGCAGATATGGTAGAGATAGTGGCAGGAGACAACCAAAGGTTTTTGCTTCTATTATTTTAGGATAAGTATGTGTGCCACAGTGCTGACTTTCCCAAGTAGATTTTACTGCTTCTGTCTTGCATTTTAATGCTTAAATATTCTATTCTCTCTGCAGACCAATGAGCTGGAACTCAGTGATGTGCTGGTATTACTAGACAGCTTCTAGGCAAGAGAAAACTAAACCTTATTTGATGCATCTAAAAAGCTACAGATTCTCACCCATGCAATCCATACAAACATTTCTTCACTTTGTGTCCGAACCTAGACTACTCCATGCTGTTGTTTCTAGTAAGCAGAACATTTTCCCTCACCAAATAATGAATTTTTATCACCAAATTCTTCAAAAATTCTTGTTTTTACTCAGTAAAAGCAGAAAACGTTGAACCTTTTGATCTACAAACTTTCAAAAGTCTTGTTTATATTTCTCCTTTAAATATCATTTTATTTGACACTCCCTACAACATAATTGTAAAGAGGCAAAAGCAAACCAAATATATAACTTCTTTAATTTGATATCATCTCAACCGTTGTTTTGCAAATGAAACGATACTTTCAAGCAGTGGCAGAAGCAGTTTTCTCTGAGTTTCCCCTGAGAGACAAAGTCTGGCACATAAGGATTTCATTATTCATAAAGAAAACTCCAAAAACGTGGTCCAAATATGTCTGTAGATACAATAGCTCTAAAATATAACACTCTTTTTCCTGAAACAGATTATGAACCATGAGTTTGAAAAGGGAACTTTACACATCTTAGCTATACGTGTTAAAAGATGTGTTTTATCTGGATTTATTTGTTGCAATATTGCAAATAATTTCTCAAGAGAAGATGAGGCCTTGCCTTGAATGCCTCCATGGATGGGGCATCCACAACCTCTCTGGGCAACCTGTTCCAGTGCATCACCACCCTCTGAGTGAAGAACTCCTTCCTAATATCTAACCTAAATCTCCCCTGTCTTAGTTTAAAACCATTCCCCCTTGTCTTATCACTGTCAACCCACGTAAACAGTATTGCTTATATGCTTTAGACCTCTAGGACTCTACTTTTTCTAATAAAGAAAGTATGGCTGAAATATATATCAGGCCAACTTGCTCCTCACTCAACTGTGGCATTTCTCAGATGCCAGTCAAACCGACCTTCACAAAATTTTCCCTAAGGGGAAAAGCCAGAGATAAGTAGCAGCAGACTTAGACTTAGCAGAGTACTGAATGGTTCAGCAGACATTTGATGGTAAAAGCAATACCCTTTGGTACTGACATCTGAACCAGACATTGTTTCTGTTTGAGACTAGGTTACTTCTGCAAAGCGTCTCCAGCTAGCAGCTGGCTCAGATTCAACATTACTCAACAAGAAGCCATTCAAAAAATGCACTGATGCCTGCCTTTGTTACCCACACATTCAATGTGATCATCTCTTCAACATCTTTATCGGTGACCTGGATAGTGGGATTGAGTACACCCTCGAATCTGCTGATGACAGCAAGCTGAATGGTGCAGTCGACAAAGTAGAAGGATGCCATTTGGAGGGACCTGGGCAAGCTAAAAATTGGATCCATGAGACCCCAATGAGGTGTTTCAACCCTTACACTGAGCTCTACCATATTTTCTGGCTCTGCTACTTTCCCTATCACTTTTCGTATTTAAGCATAATTAGAAATAAAAATGCACAGCGAATTCTTTTAAAAGAGAGAAACTTCCCATTGACTTCATTAAGCTTTGGATCAAATCCATTCAGCGTGTTTTTGGCAGGCACCAATTTATAAATGTACTGTTAGATCCTCCAGTAAAGGATAAACTGAAGGTATGATATTACCTACCCCTTTCTGTTATTTATTATTTCTTATGTCCAATCAGCATAAGGCATGATGATTTTATCTTGCTTTCAGTTGGCATTTGTTCAAGAGCTTGTTAATATTATTCTTTATTTACAGTTATTGGATCAACAACGTTGCCACATAATTCTAAAGAAGAGATGGAGTAAGAAGGTCTTGTCTGCACCAGCTGGGCTCTACCTTGTATTGCACAGATGCCATTTGGCTGCCCTTCCTCTCAGACCTGATGTAAGGAAGGAGTGGATGAATGACAAAAGATGACTTCGACTCTCAGTACCTCTGAACCACACACTTCTCCCAATCCCAGGTGTGAAAGGATGGAGAGGAATTGCAGCAATCCCAATCCTCTCCAGCATGCTACTCCTGCAATTCTATAACTTCTGCCAATACCAGCTTCGAGCAGTAATGCACCAAAAGCTGCTTGCATATTGCCTTGTAGAAACAGGCAACACAGGATCTGAGAAAACAGATGCAAAGACAGCCCTGCATCATGAACCTCAGCTCAGCCATCATACTAAATATTGAATTACTCTGTTCCAACTCTGTGGCCAGGATCTGACTCTTACCAGGACCGATAGCAGGAGCTGGGCAAGAACAGCTGTTCTGACTTCCAGCAACAGGAAATCTCACAGCTCAGCAAACTCCTCCAGCAACATAGGTTTTGCTGTTTGTTTTTTTTTCTATATGTTCTTTCACTTCAGTTGTAACAAGAGCGAAGTGGCATTCAAGTACTTCCTATTCCAGGAGCTGGTGGTGGGACCTTCTTACTCACCGTAATGGTAGAGGGACCAGCACAAATGAGATGTTACAAAAAGAAAGGAACACTCACCTGCCTCTGAGGATCCAGGTTCACAGAAAAGAACTCCAAAAGGAGGGATCTCTGACAACAGATCCTTCCTCAGTGGCAGTCAGCCCTTAAATGAGGTGTAAGATGGTCTAAGAATTGCCTTCACCTGTGCTTCCAGGGCTGACCAAGTCTTTTCTCCAGGTGCTCAATCAGCGGTTCAGGCTGAGACTCAGCAGTTCCCATACACTCACTTCACAATCATTCTAGTCCCAGTAACTACCACCTTTGCACCAGGCTCACTGCAATTCCAAGCTCCTGAAGAAGGGAGAGAACAAAAACACCATTTGAACCCATTGGTTTTCAGTAGAATTTTATAAACTCCTTGACAATTGGCAGCAGTTCCACCTTATCATGCTTAATTTGCTTTGTAGGACAAAGACCACCATAGTTTCTGACCACCTCTGTGGTTTATCAACATTAAACTAGAAAAAAGACACCCGCAATTCTCTTTCTTAACATTCTCAGCTTTACAGGGGTCAGGACCATTATGACAGTGATAATGAGAGCTGCCAACTGCCTTTCTGCCCGACTGGAAATTAGTGTGGAATAGGCCTTCTCACCCACCAGAGTGGTTGGCAGCTGTGCATTCTCTGTGTCTGCTTCCTCTGCTCAGCTCATCCTTGAGTTGAATCAGTTGGTTTATATTAGGATAGAGAATATGTTACAGCCACGTTTTTCAGAAAGGCTGAGTTCCTAGGACAAGTCATCTCCGCACTGAGACCAGAGATTTGCATTCATCTTCTGACTCCATCACTGACTTACGGGATGACCTCACCTTCGCTGTTCATAAGGTAGAGATGAGAATAATCAAGTAGCTACTTATGTGTCAAACACATAAAAGCTGGGGGTGAGCAGTGCTGAAGAACAGTGAGACATGATTACTAATAGCTGCCATGATTATTCCCAAACATACGCAATCTCATAATATTGCCTTCATTTGGCATAACATTGCCTGTGAACACTGAGAGGAAAACGCTCCTTTGCTCCAGTGTTTTATTGATAACTGAAAGGGGAGATACAAGCAGAATATCTACATTGCCCCTGCAGACAAACAAAATCCCCACATCCCACAGGTAATTACCATCTCCTAATTGGGTTTGAAAACAGGAGATTTGAGTCTGACTGCATGGAGTTTGCACCAAAATGAACAATTACTTGTGTGAGGGATTCAGTGGTTTCATAACACAACAAGACCAGACCGAAAGCAAAGCCGAACTGGGGCTTTACCTGCAAGTTTTGCAGCTCTCCATTATAGACCTCCACTAAAAAGCTGGTAGCTTTTACTAGCTGGAATCAGAATCCATACTCACCCTTGTTGCCATTTTTATCTGTCACTTCAGGCTGCAGCCCCCAGCATGACCCCTGTCTCTGTCGGATGATGCTCTCCATCCCTCCTTCCGGGCTCACTCATCATACACCCACACGTCAGCCAAATGTGAGGATTTTTAAGATGCTGTGACTGGCCGGTCCCTTTTCTTGCTGTTGATGCATGAAAAGATTTTATAGCATGGATAACATTGCACAGATCAAAAATAGATAGAGACACAATATAGACCCCTTCAAAAAATCCAGCTCTCTGCCAACAGATTGTCAAATCCCACACCTGATACAGAAGGAAAGAGAAACCTCTAAACCTGCCCATGACCTTGGGGCTTGATTTCATCGTGGCTTAGTTCATAAAATATCTACCTTGTCAATCCAGATGCTTAATGATTCAGAGTTTGTGTATACTTTGAAGGCATAAGCAGTATCTCAGTGTTAAGGTACCATTATGAACAGGGTTCTGATATTTTCCAGCCTTCACTCAGCAGCGTTTTTAATGTTATTTGCACCAACATTGTGACAACAGCCTCTTGCAGTAGATCATCAGCAAAGTCCGAACTTTCCACCCATGACATGCAGCATAAAACTCATCTACTTGAAATGAGCTGGCAGAATTTGAATTAGCCTCCATATTTTCCATTACTGAGGCACCAGACATTTTGCAAACATCTTTTCAGCAAGAGACTATGTCAGTTTACTGATACAATAATCAACATAAATCTGCAGAACGCTTCTGCTGACATTGCTGATACGGAACAAAACATGGTGTTAAATGCACTCAGCCCTCATTCCCCCAGTGCAGCTTATCTGGAGTTGCTTTGTAGAGAGGATGTTGTGATTTTTATGCCGGTGTATCCAATTTTATATTGATACCTGCTGTGTATGTGTGGAGTTATAACGGTGTTGTGCCCAAGAGCTATCCTTACTATGCACTGACTATGCTGTAACTACCTCCATCGTATACTTATAAACGGTTCCAAGCAGTGCAATAACATCTGTATTGATCTAAGAACATTTTATTGATTAAAGGCCACAGAAGAAACCATATGAAACATGGGCACATTATTTAACAATGTCTTTCTAGTACTTGTGTTGGAAGTAGGAACATGAGGCTGTTAAATTTTTTATCAAATGTCTCCCACTGAGATTGCTGTAAGGATGCAAAGTTAAATTGCTGGGTTTTGGGTTCTCTCCCCACTCCTGTTCTCTTCTATATAGGGAAGAAAAAGATCTACCGACAAAAAATGCTTCTGGATGTTGACATTAAATGGACAAAATGCAATGAAAGTGCGTCTTCAAAACTCTACTGCAAGATGGTACACTGGTCTAGAACAGATCAGCATGAGCAAGCAAGGTCAGGTGAAGGACAGCTTTTACAGACCTCCCCTGGCCTGCACTTCTAACGGATTTCACAGTTTTATATTGAATTACAAGATATTCTGTCATGCTGAAGAGCAATCCGTCTTCCCGGCCTTGTACTCATTCTTGCAGACAGAGGAGGGAGACTTTGGAAAGAGCTCTAAGAGCAGCACGAGAAGGGCAAATATACATTTTAAAAGAAAACCCTCTGGCAAGCGTAGCCTGCTTTTAGGTGCAGGACACAGCAGGAGAAGCAGGAGTGCAGGCACAGCGCTTCAGAGCCAGGGTGCTGCCAGCAGCAGCTGACAACGTACAGTACCTTTCAGTTCGTGTCTTACAGTCCTGCTCAGGTTCTGAAGAGAAAGTCAGAAAACGCCATCTGACAACTCTGCCAAGAAATAGGAAATGTAAATAAAACCCAGCAGCCTCGTGGGAAATCCAGATTCAAAGGCTTTCAGACTCAATCTCCACGCAGCTCTGCACTTCCTAAGATTGTGGGAGCTTGCTCTTGTATGAGAAATCCAATTCCGATTGTTTTAGCATTGATGTTGTGTTGTAAGGGGAATGATAACACAAGAAGTCGATGAAAATCTCAGTCAGGAAATAGGATGAAGTCAATGCTTTGGGGAAGAGAAAGGAAAGAGTTTCATGTGATCCAGCATTCTGACATGGTTCCAAGACTGCTTGGCTACCACACTGTGGCCACTTTCTGAACCTTTCTGGTTACATCTGTTAAAGGCAGAGAAAAAAGAAAAAGAGTGATTTTAATATGACAGGAATGCTAATACTCAGCTTTCAACGTACATCAGTTCTGAGAGAAATCCACTCACTATGCAGGGACTCGAGGAACAAAAGACACCGTAAAGTTGGCAAAGACAGTTCATGACGGTATGAAACTTGTCTCTATTGAAGAAATCAAGATGCAGCGTGCTGCTCCCAGTGAACCTAAGCTGGATAACTGAAGAAAGTCTCGTTCTGGCATTTTTCTACCCCAGAAATCAATACCACCTGCCAAATAGCGTCTTCTAAAATGCCTTTTGCCAGGTTGAGATGTGGGAAACCAGTGCCTGAGCACACAGCAGGCAAGCTGCTCCTGCACCTCCAAGGACTCATCACATTCTTTGGTAAGCCTCTTCGCACCTATTTCCACACTGGCGTCATGGATTTAATTCACAACGGCAGGCTCTGACCCTGCTTTGTCAGAAGGCCCTGCTGTGAAGATGAAAAGCATTGCAGGAGTACTAGCGAGGCTTGAAAGGAATTTGTTTTTCCAGGCCATCCGAATTTTCAGCATCACTGTTTTTTAAATCTTTTCCCAAAGCACAGAAAAATGGTACATATAAACCTTTCCTTGCACAAACCCTTTCCAAGTCTGGATTTGCTTTAGTAACTGTATTGCCCATTTTGGAGAACCTGTTTCAGCCTTTGGTTTTGAGTTATGTAATTTAAATTGTTTTCCAAAGGTTCATATTGGTACTTTCAGGAAATAAAACAGTTTATAAAAATCACTTGCTACTCCTATTTCCTTACAAATTAATGCATTCTTGCAACTATCAAAGAAACGAACACTTTCAGAATAATAAATAGTAGGGACACTTTTAGAAGGGATTCTGTCCTTTAGAAATAATGGCATATGACAAAAACTGGAAATTTAAGGGCATTTTGTTTCAAGTGTGAAATAATGATTTATGGTTTAAAATGGGATAAGCACACTTTGAGCGCTCTCTCGAGCGATGCACTGAAAGCACTGCCTGGCTTCAGGATGGACTCCTGCTCAGGGGAAGCTGCAGAGACTCTGCTGATGGAAGTACTGTGCTGGGGCTCAGCCCATCTGCATGCAGCTTCTAGCAGGACCTCACATACCCTATAACGTTCTGGATAAATCATCTCCTATATCCTTTCTATATCTCCAGCAGAGGGATAATGACGTGTTCATCTCCACTTTATCTTCCATATTGGAATGAGGATCTTAGGTTGAGATCCTTGGTTTCTAAGGGACAAGGTACTCAACAGAAGAAGTTACACACGTTGAATTTGTGGGTAAGCCTGACAGGTACCGCTGCAGGCTGAATGCACGTAAAGCTCTGACGGAAGTTTGAAGGATGAGGGTTTTAACCTCAGCAGTTTTGCAGAAGTGTATAGCCAGTGAGATCTTAAGCTGCTACTGCAACAGATGAATCAGAGCAGAGGACTTGGAGGGAAGAACCCATCAATGGCTTTTGGTGTCATGCAGTCACTGGGGGAAGGGCTGAGCCTGGTGGCAAGAATGCAATAAAGCTGGGGAGGTTCACAGAAGTCAAACAGAGCATTTCACAACCACACAGGAGATCTTCCCCCTTCCATCTCTCTTGATAATGTTGCAGGGACCTGGAGCTTGAAGCCAGAGTGAAGGACATTGCCAAAACTGACACAATGCACAGGTGAGCCCCCAAGGGATGCTGTGGCAATGGTGGAGGGGAATGCAAACGGTGCGTTTGGAGCATCCACAAAGCAAATGGATTCTCTTACTGCTTTGCTACTGGAAGGAAACATTTTTTTTCAGTTAGCTACAGTCCATTAACTGCTACCATTCAGTGGTTCTTATTTTAATTTTTTTTGATCATATTCAGACAGGTTTTTTCTTTTTCAGCATTCAGCCACAGTGTAAGTTTTGGCCTAGCTAATGAAATACATAACTGATTCACATTAATGACTACGATAGGACATCTAGAAAAATTCAAACCATCCAATCGGTCAGATTGAACATTTTAATCTCATCTCTTAGAAGAGAAATGCTGCCTCATGCAGTGGTAAAGCTAATGGTCCACTCTTTCAAGTTTTCTTTAAAAAGTTTTGAAACACCTTAATTAAAACCCAGAAATGCCCGGTTTGGGAAGAGGAACAATAGGGAAAACTTAATGAACGCACATAAGTTCTGCAAAGTCGTATAAATGGACACTCTGCTGCGGTCTGAGATTGGAAAGGCAATTTCCAGTCTGACCTCAGGTCCTGTGAGAGCTTCCAGTAATGAAGAGCTAAAAATCCACATCTGGAAATCTCAGCAGCCGGTTCTTCAGGACCCACATGTTTCCAAGTCTGGGGTCTGTGGAACTTGAAGCCAGTAGGCCAAAATGAAGACAACCTTGCCAAAAGACCGAGTCTTTCTATAATTCAGATCATAATTCAGCCTTTTATCACGAAGGTATTATCTGTGCAATGTGTGTTCTCATGGGACCTCAAGAGATCTCTTCATTTCTACTTGTGTCAGTTTTCTGTCTTCGGATTTGAACTTCATCCAAGAAAAATTAGTTGCATTTCCAGAAGAAGCAGACTCCAGAGTGGAATAAAATGCTCACGTATTTGAGGATCAAATGAATTAGTGCTGATGTTTGCTCTTGTACCACGCTAAGTATGAGGTATGGCCCTACGCAGAGTGGAATGATGGATGGAAGCATTCTGTGATAGTGATTACCTCATAGGAAAGGGGCAGAAATCACAGTTATTCCCATTGATTTCTTTCTTTTTCATTTGAAGGGGCAAAAAACTCTGAACTTAGATCAGAGATGCCATGAGTCAGAGGTAATAAATTGAAGCCACCTAGAAACGAAACAGAAGCAAAAAGTAATAGCTTTTTTGTCTTTACTATCTCATGATGCTTCTTCGTGGACAGAGGATTATGCAGCATCTTAAACTTCAGATTATGATAAAGTAGAGAATGTTGTACTTCCAGTTCTCCCAGTTCAGAAGGGCTCATATTACTGAAGAAAAACTCAGAATAATCTGGGAAACACAAGGAAAACTTGATGCTCTTCTGTTCTTCATCACTGGAAGGTTATGGTTATACAACAGCATAAAGCTAAAACAAACAAAACTGATCACATATTGGGGAAAAACATGAGCAAAGACCAAAACACAAACAGATTCCTATTCAAGTTATATGGCACAAGCCTTTCATTAGCACAGTTCCATTTTCTACGACTGAAGCCGTCTGTCTCTAAAAGGGCAACAGTAATAACTATCGACAGACAAAATCTGTCCATCGAAACTTTCCTACCAGCATATCAGATCTTGGCACCCGGCACGACTTCATGGCGAGGGATCACATTGCAGGGTGGAGTGTTCTGCTGCATGCTGGCACGGCCAAGGTAAAGAAAAACATTC